>CM026387.1:63158642-63261142 GCA_014843695.1 Archivesica marissinica | reverse complement strand
TATTGGTTGTGGGTCCAGGTATATGCATAGTCACTGGTGTCACAATCCCTATTTAGGGGCCCAGGGGCCGTTCATCAAGTTCAAATTTCAACTTTTATTTCTGAAATTACATAGTAATATGGAAGGACCCATATTTTGGGTATCCATCCCCAAGGTAGAAACCTATTGGTGTATGGGTTATGTCTGTATTGGTTGTGTGTTCCGGACTATGGGTAGTCAGTGGTGTCACATTCCCTATTTAGTGGCCCAGGGGCCGTTCATCAAGTTCAAATTTCAACTTTTATTTCTGAAATTACATAGTAATATGGAAGGGCCCATATTTTGGGTATCCATCCCCAAGGTAGAAACTTATCCGTGTATGGGTTATGTTTGTATTGGTTATTGGTCCCTGACTATGGGTAGTCACTGGTGTCATATTCCTTAATTAAGGCCCAGTGGGCTGGTGAATAAATGTCGGCTGTTTGTTTCATATATATTTTAATGCAACTAGTGGCATTAGAGAAGCGCATATTTTGGGTATCCATCCCCAAGGTAGAAACTTATTGGTGTATGTATTATGTGTGTAGAGCTTGTGGGTCCCTGACTATGGTTAGTCACTGGTGTCACATTCCCTATTTAGTGATATTAAAGAGCCCTTAAATTGGGTATCCAACCCCAAGGTAGAAAGTTGGGCTTATGTGTAGTATGTGCATAATGGATATGGGCTCACACCCATCCATAGTCAGTGGTGTCACATTCCTTATTTATGGCTCAAAATGCCGTTAACATATACTATGATAATTTATTTCTCTTATTGCTTGCTAGAGGGTACGCATTCACAAACGGATAACCGTATTTTACTCTATTGCATGTCCTTATTGAAAAAGTGGTTATCTTTAAGACACAACAATCTCTGCAATGTCTACAATAAATTACAGTAAATGGGACCACATCGAGGTAATAGTCCATTTTGTTATTACACGTGAGAGATATTGCGAAGGGTGTCCGATTAGCGCAGTGGTTAGCGCGCTCTCTTCTCACCAATGCAACCCGGGTTCGATCCACTGATCGTTCGGGTACAGGACATCTCGACCCCTTTGGACATCTCGGCCACACCTTGGACAATTCAACCCCATTTATTTATTTTGTATATGTACTATTTCCTTCAACTATTATTAAAGTGTTATATTGTTGTTATATTTATTCAGTATCCCCATTATATATTTAGTGTTTCGATAATTATGTAAATTAATAAAGTGTTAATGCAATTACTTGTTAATATGGGAGTGTGTATTTCTTTTATCTTTTAAAAGGTGTGTCATATGTTTTTTATCTTCATTTAAATATTGTTTTTTATCTTCATTTAAATATTGTTTTTGAGTTGATGTAAGAAACTTATATAGAGTGGTGGAACCTATGCTCGGCGTATTTTCCATTTTCATCCGTATTTAAAATATTTATATAGTTCTAGGCTAATTTCGCTGACAGAGCTGAAGCATGGTTCAATAGCATTCCGTTGAGTGTATCGGTAGGCTGATGCAACGGTCACATGACTGGTCCAGCAGACGAATATAAACATTGTGAGAATATTTCCACCGAAACTGTTACGATGTATGAGCAATTCGAGTAGCTATCCGAATTTAAAAAATATACACCTAACCCGAAAAATAGTGTCTATACCATTTCTGATTAAGACCACAGGGATTCGGCACGTTTGGGGGTACTAGTATATATATTTAAGTACAGGGATTCTACTCTGTGGGATGTCAGATTTCGCATCGATCAGTAAAATGGCCCTATCTGAAACAATTTTGTACAAAGCTGTCCAAATATAACGCCTATCCCAAGTCTTATATATTGTTCTTCAAATAAAACACAACTTTAAGCTGCATGCATGTATACTTTGCAACAATTGCCACATACATTGGCCATAGCAGGTCACATTTCCATACTAGGACACGGGTTCTGTCAGCAACAAAAAAAAATCTTCGACAGGAGAGTTTTAACTGTGAATAACATTATCAATAAAATGTGTTTCCACTAACCTGTATGTTTTTTCGGCAAAAATGTACGTCAAAAAGAGATTTCGTAGCATTTTCAATTTGTTTTGAAAATTTCTAAAGCGACGCAATTCGCGTTGAAACGAGCGTTCTGATTGGATTATTAGAATGTAACAAGATGTTTATTTATATATGAAGAACAATCCTAATCCAATCAGAACATTATCATAGTACTGATTATATGGGGGTCGAAATGTCCTGGGGTCGAGATGTCTTTGGGGTCGAGTTGTCCGAAGATTTTGATTTTGGGGTCGAGATGTCTTGGGGTCGAAGTGTCTGACAGCCGATCGTTCGATCCTCGGACCGGGAAGTATGTGAGATGGTAGGATGCATTATAGGTATATTGCGGTACTAGCTTTTAAAAATGAAACGTCAGATATACTATTATGTACCTGAATTTAAAACTCATTTAGCTTCATCCTATGACATCTCCACTTCAACATTACAAATACACAAAGAAGAAATACTATTGGGAATCACTTGTGTTTATCATGGTTTTGGCGCCATCATGTCAGCAATTACGTAGTCAGTAGTTCCGAGTATACCGCAGCAAATGGCCGACGCCCTGATTTGGGTGTTTATACAAAGGTAGTCATAATAAAATGATGTGAGTATTTGATAGAGACCTTAATCTGTATAATATGTAAATCTAGCAGTAAATTTAGGGTCTCACTATTTACCGACTAGAACCGTCTAGAGACGACTAGAGGTTATATAATAATATTTTTTGCTGCCGACCAGAAGAAATATATGAAACATTATATATACATAAGGCCATACAACTCAAGTTCTATTAAATTCATCCTGCTATAGAGCCGTATTAATCATTATTCATTCACCAGACAGCATCGTCCTGGCATCACCATAAATGGAGGCTAGATATGCTAGCTGTCGTGTAGGGCTGTACTGAAATAAATTCACAGAAAGTCTTCTTCAAATGAACACAGATGCACCACACTCCAGGGATCATTCTAGAGGGCGATGTGGGCGAAATTGTCGCCCTAGGGACCCTGACTTCACCCTCTGGGGGCCCCACTTCTCCCTAAAAAAAAATGGAATAAGCCAATATAAGATTTTCAAACCAAATTTTGTCTAGTAAGATACACTGGCCCATTATAAAGCACTCCTTCTATTCAAATGTTGTATTTAATGGTTGTACTGTGCATTTTAAACCTATTTTGCAGAAGTATATTAAAGAACACCATTTAAGGAAGCTTTCTCACTTCTCCCAAAAATTCTGACCTAGAATGAACCCTGCACTCACAATAAGAAATGCAAAGTCTATCTAGGGTACAACAACCCGGAACCAATTCCTGGTTGTACCCGGAACCAATTCCTTCACTGTAGTCCAGTGATAACATGCTGGACGGGTAATCCAGGGATTGCAGGTTCGATCCCCTGTCTGACTCTAATAAAATTAACAGTCTTTCAAATGGGACTTTAAACCAAGGTATTGTGTCGGTGCTTTGCTCTGTGCTCGTAAAAGAACCAGAGGAGACTCTGGAATGGATCTCTGTCTGTATCATTGCACTTTCCTCCAACAATCTAAAATAACTTATCTCTTCAGGAGGCGTCACTCATATGGGCAACCGGTAGCGACGATAAATAAACGTAAAATACAGACACTCTTTGTAAGTAGATAAAGGATTAGTGAACACCGACTCATCTTTGTAAGTAGATATAGGATCAATGAACACCGACTCATCTTTGTAAGTATATGAATGAATGAATGAATGGTGTTTTACGGCGCATCGACATCTAAGGTCATGTAGCGCGCATTAAAGTTATGTTTATTGTCGAGTGTATGAAATAAAATTCTTGTAAGTATATATAGGATCAGTGAACACCAACTCATCTTTGTAAGTAGATATAGGATTAGTGAACACCGACTCATCTTTGTAAGTAGATATAGGATCAGTGAACCCGACTCATCATGAACTTCCCTATTAAAAATGCAGTTGTACCACAATGCGTTTTTGTACCAGGTGATCTCATCTGAACCATTTCACGGGTCCTCTAGTTGTTTTTCAGGAAGTGAATTTTTTAACTAATGATATGTCCAACTCCTGATGTGGACAATGACCGCTACAGAGGTGAACTACGGTGTATCATACTAGTCGTGATATATCTATGACACGACTAAGTGAAAAACATCAACTAGTTTCGTCAGGATTGATCTCATCAGAATATAGTGTGACTCAATTTAAGTTGATGAAAATCTGTACCATGTGGTAGCAACCTGAAGTGTTTCCCATCATAATACCAGTTTGGACTGGAATCAAAGAAAATTGTGGGATACATGTAGATTTACAGACAAACTCGTTTACAGAAGTGTCGCAATCTACAATAAACTTTTAGAGGCAAATCTTTTAAACAACTTAATTTTCCTTGCTGTACACGAATACATTATTGGCAGTGAAAGGTTCGGGGATGGAGGATTTCTAAAAGGTTCACATGGCAGATTCCAATCTGAGTGTTGTCGTTATTGACACAACAACTGACCCTATTCAACCACTTTTCTTTATACTAATCTCTTCTTCTTCTCGTGGTCCGATTTGATAGTTCATGTTCATGAGCTTTCTTCAAATATTCCTTTTTTTTAGAATTTATTTTACAACGATTGCGAAGCAAGTTTTAACAACTTATATTAATCACTCTCATTGGCTCGGATGAAAGCGTATATGTGGTCATTCATGTGGGAGTAAACCGGAGTACACAGAGAAAACCCACCTGTCCGATCTGGCAACCATCGTACCATCTCACATACTTCCCGGTCCGAGGATCGAACCCGGGTCACATTGGTGAGAAGCGAGCGTGCTAACCACTGCGCTAATCGAACAACCAAATATTCCTTTTAATATTAACCATTTTCTTTTCAACATCCAAAACTATTGACTCACTAATTCAATAACTTTAGCATATACCTAGAATAAATTTCACGTATTTTCATTGTTATGTATGTATATATATATATATTATTCTCCTGCCTATTGTATATCAACCAATTGATATGTATTCTTTTTGTTCTAATCCCTTTCAGTCTACTGCTGTTAAATTATATGTAAAATGTTTATTTCTTGATTACATGTACAAATACTGAAATAAATAATGTTTAACCCTTTCAACACTACAGGTCTCTAAATAGACTTACAAAAAGTGTAGATCCAGATGAGTCGGCTTGTGACGGATTTTTGCCGTAATAATTATTACTATTTTTAGATAAAATTACCCATTTTGATAAATGAACTGGTCCAAGGATAATTTGTTGGCAATATCATGCACCAGTCCATGTCAGTTACTTGGGGTTGAATGGGTTAAACTAAACAACTTGTGGAAGTCGTGATGCGCGTTCGCTTCGGGTGCGAAAGGTCCGGAGTTCGAGCCCCACTGGAGCCGTTAGATTGTGCCCTTAGGCAAGGCATTTAAATTCCACGTTGCCTCTTCTCTCCCTCGTGGCGATGGATTCCATCAGGAATGAGGTCTCGAGAGTGATTTATATAAGTTGAAATAACTTGTTTCGCAATCGAGCTAAAATAAATTTGTATAAACTAAACAACTTCCTCGTATTCTTCCAACGATATGAAAGAGATTTGACATAGACAGGAATACGGGCAAGTTATGCCTAGCATACATAATAATGTAACGTGCGTTTATTTGTCAATGTTGTTTTTCCAATTTCTAATTTGATACCTGTCCTCCAACGAGACGTTTCATAAGCTACATGTATCATATTTTGGGAAGTATAGAGGTAAAAATATCCGAAAGTAAAGGACTTATTTCATTCTAATAAGCACTGTCATATAGGTGTGAGCGCATGTACCTGTCATAAAGTTGTGAGCACATGTACCTGTCATATAGGTGTGAGCGCATGTACCTGTCATATAGGTGTGAGCGCATGTACCTGTCATAAAGTTGTGAGCACATGTACCTGTCATATAGGTGTGAGCGCATGTACCTGTCATAAAGTTGTGAGCACATGTACCTGTCATATAGGTGTGAGCGCATGTACCTGTCATATAGGTGTGAGCGCATGTACCTGTCATAAAGTTGTGAGCGCATGTACCTGTCATAAAGTTGTGAGCACATGTACCTGTCATAAAGTTGTGAGCACATGTACCTGTCATAAAGGTGTGAATATTCAAAGTACATGAAGCCAAAACGAAGAGATTGTACTGCCACTGTCAATAGGTTTTTAATAACAAAACACGACACAGACTGACATAGCGTATCCAATGAACTCGGGTTCGTTCACCCGTCTGACATAATAATCTTAGCAGTCTTTCTGATGGGACTATAAACCGAGGTCTCGTGTATTAACCCTTTCAACACCACAGACAATAGGCTTACAAAAAGTGTAGATCCAGATGAGTGACGAGCCGTCTCATCAGGATCTGCACTTTGTGCCAGTAATATTACTATTTTTAGACAAAAATTACCCATGTTGATAAATGAACTGGTCCAAATGTAATTTTCTTATTAATTTATTGGTCTAAAAATATCATGGACAAGTCCATGTCAGTTACTTGGTGTTGAATGGGTTAATGCTATACACTGACCATGTAAAAGAACCCGAGATGCTTCTGGAATTGTTGCGATTGCTGTAAAACTAAAAAATCACCCACAAAATACAGTTACTTAGTACTTACAGTGATTATAGATCCCACAGAATACAGTTACTTAGTGCTTACAGTGATTATAAATCCCACAGAATACAGTTACTTAGTACTTACAGTGATTATAAATCCCACAGAATACAGTTACTTAGTACTTACAGTGATTATAAATCCCACAGAATACAGTTACTTAGTACTCACAGTGATTATAAATCCCACATAATCCAGTTACTTAGTACTTACAGTGATTATAAATCCCACATAATCCAGTTACTTAATACTTACAGTGATTATAAATCCCACAGAATACAGTTACTTAGTACTTACAGTGATTATAAATCCCACAGAATACAGTTACTTAATACTTACAGTGATTATAAATCCCACATAATCCAGTTACTTAATACTTACAGTGATTATAAATCCCACAGAATACAGTTACTTAGTACTTACAGTGATTATAAATCCCACATAATACAGTTACTTAGTACTCACAGTGATTATAAATCCCACAGAATACAGTTACTTAATACTTACAGTGATTATAAATCCCACAGAATACAGTTACTTAGTACTCACAGTGATTATAAATCCCACAGAATACAGTTACTTAATACTTACAGTGATTATAAATCCTACAGAATCCAGTTACTTAGTGCTTACAGTGATTATAAATCCCACATAATCCAGTTACTTAGTACTTACAGTGATTATAAATCCCACAGAATACAGTTACTTAGTGCTTACAGTGATTATAAATCCCACAGAATACAGTTACTTAATACTTACAGTGATTATAAATCACACATAATCCAGTTACTTAATACTTACAGTGATTATAAATCCCACAGAATACAGTTACTTAGTACTTACAGTGATTATAAATCCCACAGAATACAGTTACTTAATACTTACAGTGATTATAAATCCCACATAATCCAGTTACTTAATACTTACAGTGATTATAAATCCCACAGAATACAGTTACTTAGTACTTACAGTGATTATAAATCCCACATAATACAGTTACTTAGTGCTTACAGTGATTATAAATCCCACATAATCCAGTTACTTAGTACTTACAGTGATTATAAATCCCACAGAATACAGTTACTTAGTGCTTACAGTGATTATAAATCCCACAGAATACAGTTACTTAGTGCTTACAGTGATTATAAATCCCACAGAATATAGTTACTTAGTGCTTACAGTGATTATAAATCCTACAGAATACAGTTACTTAGTACTTACAGTGATTATAAATCCCACAGAATCCAGTTACTTAGTACTTACAGTGATTATAAATCCCACAGAATACAGTTACTTAATATTTACAGTGATTATAAATAAATGTATCCAAATGAAATAGAGACTTGCTAAGATGATTGTCAGGTGAGCACATGTTGAAATAACGTTAGCTTTATTGGATTGAAGTAATATTGAAAACAGTGTGTCCATTCCATAATTTCTTCACCTTCTATCTCCTGGGTGGTGGTGGTTTTACGTTTATTTATCGTCGCTACCGGTTGCCCATATGAGCGACGCCTCCTGAAGAGATTAGTCATTTTAGAGTTTTGGAGGATAGTGCAATGATACAGACAGAGACCCATTCCAGAATCTCCTCTGGTTCTTTTACGTGCACGGTGTAAAGCACCGACACAAGACCTCGGTTTAACGTCCCATCTGAAAGACTGTTAATTTTATTAGGGTCAAACGGGGGGATCGAACCTGCGATCCCTGGGATACCAGTGTGTTACCACTGGACTACAGATCCGTCTGTATCCTGGGGAGAATTCATCCGTAATTTAAATGAATCGTCTGGTCTCTATTACGGCACTTTGGTGCTGATGTTATTGTCATGTATGATGATGTCACTGTCATGTATGCTGATGTCACAGTCATGTATGCTGATGTCACTGTCATGTACGCTGATGTCACTGTCATGTATGCTGATGTCACTGTCATGTACGCTGATGTCACTATCATGTACGCTGATGTCACAGTCATGTATGCTGGTGTCACAGTCATGTATGCTTATGTCACTGTCATTTATGCTGATGTCACAGTCATTTATGCTTATGTCACAGTCATGTATGCTGATGTCACAGTCATGTATGCAGATGTCACAGTCATGTATGATGATGTCACAGTCATGTATGCTGATGTCACAGTCATTTATGCTTATGTCACAGTCATGTATGCTGATGTCACAGTCATGTATGATGATGTCACAGTCATGTATGCAGATGTCACAGTCATGTATGCTGATGTCACTGTCATGTATGCTGATGTCACAGTCATTTATGATGATGTCACAGTCATGTATGCAGATATCACAGTCATGTATGCTGATGTCACTGTCATGTATGCTGATGTCACAGTCATTTATGTTATGTCACAGTCATTTATGCTGATGTCACAGTCATTTATGCTGATGTCACAGTCATGTATGCTGATGTCACAGTCATGTATGCTGATGTCACAGTCATTTATGCTTATGTCACAGTCATGTATGCTGATGTCACAGTCATTTATGCTGATGTCACAGTCATTTATGCTTATGTCACAGTCATTTATGCTTATGTCACAGTCATGTATGCTTGTGTCACAGTCATGTATGCTGGTGTCACAGTCATGTATGCAGATGTCACAGTCATGTATGCTGATGTCACAGTCATGTATGCTGATATCACTGTCATGTATGTTTGTGTCACAGTCATGTATGCTGGTGTCAGTCATGTATGCTTGTGTCACAGTCATGTATGCTTGTGTCACAGTCATGTATGCTTATGTCACAGTCATTTATGCTGATGTCACAGTCATTTATGCTTATGTCACAGTCATTTATGCTTATGTCACAGTCATGTATGCTTGTGTTACAGTCATGTATGCTGGTGTCACAGTCATGTATGCAGATGTCACAGTCATGTATGCTGATGTCACAGTCATGTATGCTGATATCACTGTCATGTATGCTGGTGTCACAGTCATGTATGTTTGTGTCACAGTCATGTGTGCTTATGGCACAGTCATGTATGTTTGTGTCACAGTCATGTATGCTTGTGTCACAGTCATGTATGCTTGTGTCACAGTCATGTATGCTGGTGTCACAGTCATGTATGCTGATGTCACAGTCATGTATGCTTGTGTCACAGTCATGTGTGCTTATGGCACAGTCATATATGCTTGTGTCACAGTCATGTATGCTGATGTCACAGTCATGTATGCTGATGTCACAGTCAGATATGCTGATGTCACAGTCATATATGCTTGTGTCACAGTCATGTATGCTGATGTCACTGTCATGTATGCTGGTGTCACAGTCATGTATGCTGATGTCACAGTCATGTATGCTTGTGTCACAGTCATGTGTGCTTATGGCACAGTCATATATGCTTGTGTCACAGTCATGTATGCTGATGTCACAGTCATGTATGCTGATGTCACAGTCAGATATGCTGATGTCACAGTCATATATGCTTGTGTCACAGTCATGTATGCTGATGTCACTGTCATGTATGCTGGTGTCACAGTCATGTATGCTGATGTCACAGTCATGTATGCTTGTGTCACAGTCATGTGGCTGGTGTCACAGTCATGTATGTCACATTCATTTATGCTGATGTCACAGTCACGTATGCTGATGTCACAGTCATGTATGCTGGTGTCACAGTCATGTATACTGATGTCACAGTCATGTATGCTGATGTCACAGTCATGTATGCTTGTGCACTGTCATGTATGCTGATGTCACAGTCATGTACGCTGATGTCACAGTCATGTATGCTGATGACAGTCATGTATGCTTGTGTCACAGTCATGTATGCTTGTGTCACAGTCATGTATGCTGATGTCACAGTCATGTATGCTGATGTCACAGTCATGTATGCTGATGTCACTGTCATGTATGCTGGTGTCACAGTCATGTATGTTTGTGTCACAGTCATGTATGCTGGTGTCAGTCATGTATGCTTGTGTCACAGTCATGCATGCTTGTGTCACAGTCATGTGTGCATATGGCACAGTCATGTATGTTTGTGTCACAGTCATGTATGCTGGTGTCACAGTCATGTATGCTGGTGTCACAGTCATGTATGCTGATGTCACAGTCATGTATGCTGATGTCACAGTCATGTATGCTTGTGTCACAGTCATGTATGCTTTGTCACAGTCATGTATGCTGATGTCACAGTCATGTATGCTGATGTCACAGTCATGTATGCTGATGTCACAGTCATGTATGCTGATGTCACAGTCATGTATGCTGGTGTCACAGTCATGTATGCTTATGTCACAGTCATGTATGCTGATGTCACAGTCATGTATGCTGATGTCACAGTCATGTATGCTGATGTCACAGTCATGTATGCTGATGTCACAGTCATGTATGCTGGTGTCACAGTCATGTATGCTTATGTCACAGTCATGTATGCTGATGTCACAGTCATGTATGCTGATGTCACAGTCATGTATGCAGATGTCACAGTCATGTATGCTGATGTCACTGTCATTTATGCTGATGTCACAGTCATTTATGCTTATGTCACAGTCATGTATGCTGATGTCACAGTCATGTATGCAGATGTCACAGTCATGTATGCTGATGTCACAGTCATGTATGCTGATGTCACAGTCATTTATGCTTATGTCACAGTCATGTATGCTGATGTCACAGTCATTTATGCTGATGTCACAGTCATGTATGCTGATGTCACATTCATGTATGCTTATGTCACAGTCATGTATGCTGATGTCACAGTCATTTATGCTTATGTCACAGTCATGTATGCTGTTGTCACAGTCATTTATGCTGATGTCACAGTCATTTATGCTTATGTCACAGTCATGTATGCTTGTGTCACAGTCATGTATGCTGGTGTCACAGTCATGTATGCAGATGTCACAGTCATGTATGCTGATGTCACAGTCATGTATGCTGATATCACTGTCATGTATGCTGGTGTCAGTCATGTATGCTTGTGTCACAGTCATGTATGCTTGTGTCACAGTCATGTATGCTTATGTCACAGTCATTTATGCTGATGTCACAGTCATGTATGCTTATGTCACAGTCATGTATGCTTGTGCACTGTCATGTATGCTGTGTCACAGTCATGTATGCTGATGTCACAGTCATGTATGCTGATGACAGTCATGTATGCTTGTGTCACAGTCATGTATGCTGGTGTCACAGTCATGTATGTCACAGTCATTATGCTGATGTCACAGTCATGTATGCTTATGTCACAGTCATGTATGCTTGTGTCACAGTCATGTATGCTTGTGTCACAGTCATGTATGCTGGTGTCACAGTCATGTATGCTGATGTCACAGTCATGTATGCTGATGTCACAGTCATGTATGCTTGTGTCACAGTCATGTGTGCTTATGGCACAGTCATGTATGCTTGTGTCACAGTCATGTATGCTGATGTCACAGTCATGTATGTCACAGTCATGTATGCTTGTGTCACAGTCATGTATGCTGATGTCACAGTCATGTATGCTTGTGTCACAGTCATGTATGCTTATGTCACAGTCATGTATGCTGGTGTCACAGTCATGTATGCTGATGTCACAGTCATGTATGCTGATGTCACAGTCATGTATGCTGATATCACTGTCATGTATGCTTGTGTCACAGTCATGTATGCTGATGTCACAGTCATGTATGCTGATGTCACAGTCAGATGCTGATGTCACAGTCATATATGCTTGTGTCACAGTCATGTATGCTGATATCACTGTCATGTATGCTGATGTCACAGTCATGTATGCTGATGTCACAGTCATGTATGCTGATGACAGTCATGTATGATTGTGTCACAGTCATGTATGCTGGTGTCACAGTCATGTATGTCACATTCATTTATGCTGATGTCACAGTCACGTATGCTGATGTCACAGTCATGTATGCTGGTGTCACAGTCATGTATACTGATGTCACAGTCATGTATGCTGATGTCACAGTCATGTATGCTGTGTCACAGTCATGTATGCTGATGTCACAGTCATTTATGCTGATGTCACAGTCATTTATGCTGATGTCACAGTCATGTATGCTGATGTCACAGTCATGTATGCTGATGTCACAGTCATGTATGCTGATGTCACAGTCATGTATGCTGATGTCACAGTCATTTATGCTGATGTCACAGTCATTTATGCTTATGTCACAGTCATTTATGCTGATGTCACAGTCATTTATGCTGATGTCACAGTCATGTATGCTGATGTCACAGTCATGTATGCTGATGTCACAGTCATTTATGCTTATGTCACAGTCATGTATGCTGATGTCACAGTCATTTATGCTGATGTCACAGTCATTTATGCTTATGTCACAGTCATTTATGCTGATGTCACAGTCATGTATGCTGATGTCACAGTCATGTATGCTGATGTCACAGTCATGTATGCTGATGTCACAGTCATTTATGCTTATGTCACAGTCATGTATGCTGATGTCACAGTCATTTATGCTGATGTCACAGTCATTTATGCTTATGTCACAGTCATTTATGCTTATGTCACAGTCATGTATGCTGGTGTCACAGTCATGTATGCTGATGTCACAGTCATGTATGCTGATGTCACAGTCATGTATGCTGATGTCACAGTCATGTATGTTTGTGTCACAGTCATGTATGCTGATGTCACAGTCATGTATGCTTATGTCACAGTCATGTATGCTTGTGTCACAGTCATGTATGCTTATGTCACAGTCATGTATGCTGATGTCACAGTCATGTATGCTTATGTCACAGTCATGTATGCTTATGTCACAGTCATGTATGCTTTGTCACAGTCATGTATGCTTGTGTCACAGTCATGTATGCTGGTGTCACAGTCATGTATGCAGATGTCACAGTCATGTATGCTGATGTCACAGTCATGTATGCTGATATCACTGTCATGTATGCTGGTGTCACAGTCATGTATGTTTGTGTCACAGTCATGTGTGCTTATGGCACAGTCATGTATGTTTGTGTCACAGTCATGTATGCTTGTGTCACAGTCATGTATGCTTGTGTCACAGTCATGTGTGCTTATGGCACAGTCATGTATGTTTGTGTCACAGTCATGTATACTGGTGTCAGTCATGTATGCTTGTGTCACAGTCATGTATGCTTGTGTCACAGTCATGTATGCTGATGTCACAGTCATGTATGCTGATGTCACAGTCAGATATGCTGATGTCACAGTCATATATGCTTGTGTCACAGTCATGTATGCTGATATCACTGTCATGTATGCTGATGTCACAGTCATGTATGCTGATGTCACAGTCATGTATGCTGATGACAGTCATGTATGATTGTGTCACAGTCATGTATGCTGGTGTCACAGTCATGTATGTCACATTCATTTATGCTGATGTCACAGTCACGTATGCTGATGTCACAGTCATGTATGCTGGTGTCACAGTCATGTATACTGATGTCACAGTCATGTATGCTGATGTCACAGTCATGTATGCTTGTGCACTGTCATGTATGCTGATGTCACAGTCATGTATGCTGATGTCACAGTCATTTATGCTTATGTCACAGTCATGTATGCTGATGTCACAGTCATTTATGCTGATGTCACAGTCATGTATGCTGATGTCACAGTCATGTATGCTGATGTCACAGTCATGTATGCTGATGTCACAGTCATGTATGCTTATGTCACAGTCATTTATGCTGATGTCACAGTCATGTATGCTGATGTCACAGTCATGTATGCTGATGTCACAGTCATGTATGCTGATGTCACAGTCATTTATGCTGATGTCACAGTCATGTATGCTGATGTCACAGTCATTTATGCTGATGTCACAGTCATTTATGCTTATGTCACAGTCATTTATGCTTATGTCACAGTCATGTATGCTGGTGTCACAGTCATGTATGCTGATGTCACAGTCATGTATGCTGATGTCACAGTCATGTATGCTGATATCACTGTCATGTATGTTTGTGTCACAGTCATGTATGCTGGTGTCAGTCATGTATGCTTGTGTCACAGTCATGTATGCTTGTGTCACAGTCATGTATGCTTATGTCACAGTCATTTATGCTGATGTCACAGTCATGTATGCTTATGTCACAGTCATTTATGCTTATGTCACAGTCATGTATGCTTGTGTTACAGTCATGTATGCTGGTGTCACAGTCATGTATGCAGATGTCACAGTCATGTATGCTGATGTCACAGTCATGTATGCTGATATCACTGTCATGTATGCTGGTGTCACAGTCATGTATGTTTGTGTCACAGTCATGTGTGCTTATGGCACAGTCATGTATGTTTGTGTCACAGTCATGTATGCTTATGTCACAGTCATGTATGCTTGTGTCACAGTCATGTGTGCTTATGGCACAGTCATGTATGTTTGTGTCACAGTCATGTATACTGGTGTCAGTCATGTATGCTTGTGTCACAGTCATGTATGCTTGTGTCACAGTCATGTATGCTGATGTCACAGTCATGTATGCTGATGTCACAGTCAGATATGCTGATGTCACAGTCATATATGCTTGTGTCACAGTCATGTATGCTGATATCACTGTCATGTATGCTGGTGTCACAGTCATGTATGTTTGTGTCACAGTCATGTGTGCTTATGGCACAGTCATGTATGTTTGTGTCACAGTCATGTATGCTTGTGTCACAGTCATGTATGCTTGTGTCACAGTCATGTGTGCTTATGGCACAGTCATGTATGTTTGTGTCACAGTCATGTATACTGGTGTCAGTCATGTATGCTTGTGTCACAGTCATGTATGCTTGTGTCACAGTCATGTATGCTGATGTCACAGTCATGTATGCTGATGTCACAGTCAGATATGCTGATGTCACAGTCATATATGCTTGTGTCACAGTCATGTATGCTGATATCACTGTCATGTATGCTGATGTCACAGTCATGTATGCTGATGTCACAGTCATGTATGCTTATGTCACAGTCATGTATGCTGGTGTCACAGTCATGTATGCTGGTGTCACAGTCATGTATGCTGATGTCACAGTCATGTATGCTGATGTCACAGTCATGTATGCTGATGTCACAGTCATGTATGCTTGTGTCACAGTCATGTATGCTGATGTCACAGTCATGTATGCTGATGTCACAGTCATGTATGCTGATGTCACAGTCATGTATGCTTATGTCACAGTCATTTATGCTGATGTCACAGTCATGTATGCTGATGTCACAGTCATGTATGCTGATGTCACAGTCATGTATGCTTATGTCACAGTCATGTATGCTGATGTCACAGTCATGTATGCTGATGTCACAGTCATTTATGCTGATGTCACAGTCATGTATGCTGATGTCACAGTCATGTATGCTGGTGTCACAGTCATGTATGCTGATGTCACAGTCATGTATGCTGATGTCACAGTCATGTATGCTTGTGCACGTCATGTATGCTGATGTCACAGTCATTTATGCTGATGTCACAGTCATTTATGCTTATGACAGTCATGTATGCTTGTGTCACAGTCATGTATGCTTGTGTCACAGTCATGTATGCTGATGTCACAGTCATGTATGCTGATGTCACAGTCATGTATGCTGATGTCACTGTCATGTATGCTGGTGTCACAGTCATGTATGCTGGTGTCACAGTCATGTATGCTGATGTCACAGTCATGTATGCTTGTGTCACAGTCATGTATGCTTGTGTCACAGTCATGTATGCATGTCACAGTCATGTATGCTTATGTCACAGTCATGTATGCTGATGTCACAGTCATGTATGCTTGTGTCACAGTCATGTATGCTTGTGTCACAGTCATGTATGCTGATGTCACAGTCATGTATGCTGATGTCACAGTCATGTATGCTGGTGTCACAGTCATGTATGTCACAGTCATGTATGCTTGTGTCACAGTCATGTATGCTTATGTCACAGTCATGTATGCTTGTGTCACAGTCATGTATGCTTGTGTCACAGTCATGTATGCTTGTGTCACAGTCATGTATGCTTATGTCACAGTCATGTATGCTTATGTCACAGTCATGTATGCTGGTGTCACAGTCATGTATGCTTGTGTCACAGTCATGTATGCTTGTGTCACAGTCATGTATGCTGATGTCACAGTCATGTATGCTGATGTCACAGTCATGTATGCTGATGTCACAGTCATGTATGCTTGTGTCACAGTCATGTATGCTGATATCACTGTCATGTATGCTGATGTCACAGTCATGTATGCTGATGTCACAGTCATGTATGCTGATGACAGTCATGTATGATTGTGTCACAGTCATGTATGCTGGTGTCACAGTCATGTATGTCACATTCATTTATGCTGATGTCACAGTCACGTATGCTGATGTCACAGTCATGTATGCTGGTGTCACAGTCATGTATACTGATGTCACAGTCATGTATGCTGATGTCACAGTCATGTATGCTTGTGCACAGTCATGTATGCTGATGTCACAGTCATGTATGCTGATGTCACAGTCATTTATGCTTATGTCACAGTCATTTATGCTGATGTCACAGTCATTTATGCTGATGTCACAGTCATGTATGCTGATGTCACAGTCATGTATGCTGATGTCACAGTCATGTATGCTGATGTCACAGTCATTTATGCTTATGTCACAGTCATTTATGCTGATGTCACAGTCATGTATGCTGATGTCACAGTCATGTATGCTGATGTCACAGTCATGTATGCTGATGTCACAGTCATTTATGCTTATGTCACAGTCATTTATGCTGATGTCACAGTCATTTATGCTGATGTCACAGTCATTTATGCTTATGTCACAGTCATTTATGCTGATGTCACAGTCATGTATGCTGATGTCACAGTCATGTATGCTGATGTCACAGTCATGTATGCTGATGTCACAGTCATTTATGCTTATGTCACAGTCATGTATGCTGATGTCACAGTCATTTATGCTTATGTCACAGTCATTTATGCTTATGTCACAGTCATGTATGCTTATGTCACAGTCATTTATGCTGATGTCACAGTCATGTATGCTTATGTCACAGTCATTTATGCTTATGTCACAGTCATGTATGCTGTGTACAGTCATGTATGCTGGTGTCACAGTCATGTATGCAGATGTCACAGTCATGTATGCTGATGTCACAGTCATGTATGCTGATATCACTGTCATGTATGCTGGTGTCACAGTCATGTATGTTTGTGTCACAGTCATGTGTGCTTATGGCACAGTCATGTATGTTTGTGTCACAGTCATGTATGCTTGTGTCACAGTCATGTATGCTTGTGTCACAGTCATGTGTGCTTATGGCACAGTCATGTATGTTTGTGTCACAGTCATGTATGCTGATGTCACAGTCATGTATTTTTGTGTCACAGTCATGTATGCTGATGTCACAGTCATATATGCTGATGTCACAGTCATATATGCTTGTGTCACAGTCATGTATGCTGATGTCACAGTCATGTATGCTGGTGTCACAGTCATGTATGCAGATGTCACAGTCATGTATGCTGATGTCACAGTCATGTATGCTGATATCACTGTCATGTATGCTTGTGTCACAGTCATGTATGCTGGTGTCACAGTCATGTATGCAGATGTCACAGTCATGTATGCTGATGTCACAGTCATGTATGCTGATATCACTGTCATGTATGCTGGTGTCACAGTCATGTATGTTTGTGTCACAGTCATGTGTGCTTATGGCACAGTCATGTATGTTTGTGTCACAGTCATGTATGCTTGTGTCACAGTCATGTATGCTTGTGTCACAGTCATGTATGCTGGTGTCACAGTCATGTGTGCTTATGGCACAGTCATGTATGCTTGTGTCACAGTCATGTATTTTTGTGTCACAGTCATGTATGCTGATGTCACAGTCATATATGCTGATGTCACAGTCATATATGCTTGTGTCACAGTCATGTATGCTGATGTCACAGTCATGTATGCTTGTGCACTGTCATGTATGCTGATGTAACAGTCATGTATGCTGATGAGAGTCATGTATGATTGTGTCACACTCATGTATGCTGGTGTCACAGTCATGTATGTTACATTCATTTATGCTGATGTCACAGTCATGTATGCTGATGTCACCTTCATGTATGCTGATGTCACAGTCATGTATGCTTGTGTCACAGTCATGTGTGCTTATGGCACAGTCATGTATGCTTGTGTCACAGTCATGTATGTCACAGTCATGTATGTTTGTGTCAAAGTCATGTATGCTGATGTCACAGTCATGTATGCTTGTGTCACAGTCATGTATGCTAATGTCACAGTCATGTACGCTGATGTCACTGTCATGTAAGCTGATGTCACATTCATGTACACTGATGTCACAGTCATGTACGCTGATGTCACAGTCATGTACACTGATGTCAGAGTCATGTATGCTGATGTCACAGTCATGTATGCTGATGTCACAGTCATGTATGCTTGTGTACTGTCATGTATGCTGGTGTCACAGTCATGTATGCTGATGTCACAGTCATGTATGCTGATGACAGTCATGTATGCTGGTGTCACAGTCATGTATGCTGGTGTCACAGTCATGTATGTCACAGTCATGTATGCTGGTGTCAATATGTATGTCACATTCATTTATGCTTATGTCACAGTCATGTATGCTGATGACAGTCATGTATGCTTGTGTCACAGTCATGTATGCTGGTGTCACAGTCATTTATGCTTATGTCACAATCATGTATGCTTATGTCACAGTCATGTATGCTGGTGTCACAGTCATGTATGCTGGTGTCAGTCATGTATGCTGGTGTCACAGTCATGTATGCTGATGTCACAGTCATGTATGCTGATGTCACAGTCATGTATGCTGGTGTCACAGTCATGTATGCTTATGTCACAGTCATGTATGCTGATGTCACAGTCATGTATGCTGGTGTCACAGTCATGTATGCTTATGTCACAGTCATGTATGCTGATGTCACAGTCATGTATGCTGATGTCACAGTCATGTATGCAGATGTCACAGTCATGTATGCTGATGTCACAGTCATGTATGCTTATGTCACAGTCATGTATGCTGATGTCACAGTCATGTATGCTGATGTCACAGTCATGTATGCAGATGTCACAGTCATGTATGCTGATGTCACAGTCATGTATGCTGGTGTCACAGTCATGTATGCTTATGTCACAGTCATGTATGCTGATGTCACAGTCATGTATGCTGATGTCACAGTCATGTATGCAGATGTCACAGTCATGTATGCTGATGTCACTGTCATTTATGCTGATGTCACAGTCATGTATGCTGATGTCACAGTCATGTATGCAGATGTCACAGTCATGTATGATGATGTCACAGTCATGTATGCTGATGTCACAGTCATTTATGCTTATGTCACAGTCATGTATGCTGATGTCACAGTCATGTATGATGATGTCACAGTCATGTATGCTGATGTCACAGTCATGTATGCTTATGTCACAGTCATTTATGCTGATGTCACAGTCATGTATGCTGATGTCACAGTCATGTATGCTGATGTCACTGTCATGTATGCTGATGTCACAGTCATTTATGCTGATGTCACAGTCATGTATGCTGATGTCACAGTCATTTATGCTGATATCACAGTCATTTATGCTTATGTCACAGTCATTTATGCTTATGTCACAGTCATGTATGCTGGTGTCACAGTCATGTATGCTGGTGTCACAGTCATGTATGCAGATGTCACAGTCATGTATGCTGATGTCACAGTCATGTATGCTGATATCACTGTCATGTATGTTTGTGTCACAGTCATGTATGCTGGTGTCAGTCATGTATGCTTGTGTCACAGTCATGTATGCTTGTGACACAGTCATGTATGCTTATGTCACAGTCATTTATGCTGATGTCACAGTCATGTATGCTTATGTCACAGTCATTTATGCTTGTGTCACAGTCATGTATGCTGGTGTCACAGTCATGTATGCAAATGTCACAGTCATGTATGCTGATGTCACAGTCATGTATGCTGATATCACTGTCATGTATGCTGGTGTCACAGTCATGTATGTTTGTGTCACAGTCATGTATGCTTGTGTCACATTCATGTATGCTTGTGTCACAGTCATGTATGCTGGTGTCACAGTCATGTATGCTGATGTCACAGTCATGTATGCTTGTGTCACAGTCATGTGTTCTTATGGCACAGTCATGTATGCTTGTGTCACAGTCATGTATGCTGATGTCACAGTCATGTATTTTTGTGTCACAGTCATGTATGCTGATGTCACAGTCATGTATGCTGATGTCACAGTCATGTATTTTTGTGTCACAGTCATGTATGCTGATGTCACAGTCATATATGCTGATGTCACAGTCATATATGCTTGTGTCACAGTCATGTATGCTGATGTCACAATCATGTATGCTTGTGCACTGTCATGTATGCTGATGTCACAGTCATGTATGCTGATGAGAGTCATGTATGATTGTGTCACACTCATGTATGCTGGTGTCACAGTCATGTATGTCACATTCATTTATGCTGATGTCACAGTCATGTATGCTGATGTCACAGTCATGTATGCTGGTGTCACAGTCGTGTATACTGATGTCACAGTCATGTATGCTGATGTCACAGTCATTTATGCTGGTGTCACAGTCATGTATACTGATGTCACAGTCATGTATGCTGGTGTCACAGTCATGTATGTCACAGTCATTTATGCTGATGTCACAGTCATGTATGCTGATGTCACAGTCATGTATGCTTATGTCACTGTCATGTATGCAGATGTCACAGTCATGTATGCTTGTGTCACTGTCATGTATGCTGGTGTCACAGTCATGTATGCTGGTGTCACAGTCATGTATGCTGATGTCACAGTCATGTATGCTGATGTCACAGTCATGTATGCTTGTGTCACAGTCATGTGTGCTTATGGCACAGTCATGTATGCTTGTGCACTGTCATGTATGCTGATGTCACAGTCATGTACGCTGATGTCACAGTCATGTATGCTGATGACAGTCATGTATGCTTGTGTCACAGTCATGTATGCTGGTGTCACAGTCATGTATGTCACAGTCATTTATGCTGATGTCACAGTCATGTATGCAGATGTCTCAGTCATGTATGCTTGTGTCACTGTCATGTATGCTGATGTCACAGTCATGTATGCTGATGTCACAGTCATGTATGCTTGTGCACTGTCATGTATGCTGATGTCACAGTCATGTACGCTGATGTCACAGTCATGTATGCTGATGACAGTCATGTATGCTTGTGTCACAGTCATGTATGCTGGTGTCACAGTCATGTATGTCACAGTCATTTATGCTGATGTCACAGTCATGTATGCAGATGTCTCAGTCATGTATGCTTGTGTCACTGTCATGTATGCTGATGTCACAGTCATGTATGCTGATGTCACAGTCATGTATGCTTGTGTCACAGTCATGTGTGCTTATGGCACAGTCATGTATGCTTGTGTCACAGTCATGTATGCTGATGTCACAGTCATGTATGTCACAGTCATGTATGTTTGTGTCACAGACATGTATGCTGATGTCACAGTCATATATGCTTGTGTCACAGTCATGTATGCTAATGTCACAGTCATGTACGCTGATGTCACTGTCATGTATGCTGATGTCACAGTCATGTATGCTGATGTCACAGTCATGTATGCTGATGTCACTGTCATGTATGCTGGTGTCACAGTCATGTATGTTTGTGTCACAGTCATGTGTGCTTATGGCACAGTCATGTATGTTTGTGTCACAGTCATGTATGCTTGTGTCACAGTCATGTATGCTTATGTCACAGTCATGTATGCTGATGTCACAGTCATGTATGCTTATGTCACAGTCATGTATGCTGATGTCACAGTCATGTATGCTTGTGTCACAGTCATGTATGCTGATGTCACAGTCATGTATGCTGATGTCACAGTCATGTATGCTTGTGTCACAGTCATGTATGCTGATGTCACAGTCATGTATGTTTGTCACAGTCATGTATGCTGATGTCACAGTCATGTATGCTGATGTCACGTCATGTATGCTGATGTCACAGTCATGTATGCTTGTGTCACAGTCATGTATGTACATTCATTATGCTGATGTCACAGTCATGTATGCTGATGTCACTCATGTATGCTGATGTCACAGTCATGTATGCTTGTGTCACAGTCATGTGTGCTTATGGCACAGTCATGTATGCTTATGTCACAGTCATGTATGCTTGTCACAGTCATGTATGCTTGTGTCACAGTCATGTATGCTTATGTCACAGTCATGTATGCTGATGTCACAGTCATGTATGCTTATGTCACAGTCATGTATGCTGATGTCACAGTCATGTATGCTGATGTCACAGTCATGTATGCTGATGTCACAGTCATGTACGCTGATGTCACAGTCATGTACGCTGATGTCACAGTCATGTATGCTGATGTCACAGTCATGTATGCTGATGTCACAGTCATGTATGCTGATGTCACAGTCATGTATGCTTGTGTCACAGTCATGTATGCTGATGTCACAGTCATGTATGCTGATGTCACAGTCATGTATGCTGATGTCACAGTCATGTATGCTGGTGTCACAGTCATGTATGCTTATGTCACAGTCATGTATGCTGATGTCACAGTCATGTATGCTGATGTCACAGTCATTTATGCTTATGTCACAGTCATTTATGCTGATGTCACAGTCATGTATGCTGATGTCACAGTCATGTATGCTGGTGTCACAGTCATGTATGCTGATGTCACAGTCATGTATGCTTATGTCACAGTCATGTATGCTGATGTCACAGTCATGTATGCTGGTGTCACAGTCATGTATGCTGGTGTCACAGTCATGTATGCTGATGTCACAGTCATGTATGCTGATGTCACAGTCATGTATGCTGGTGTCACAGTCATGTATGCTGATGTCACAGTCATGTATGCTGATGTCACAGTCATGTATGCTGGTGTCACAGTCATGTATGCTGGTGTCACAGTCATGTATGCTTATGTCACAGTCATGTATGCTGATGTCACAGTCATGTATGCTGATGTCACAGTCATGTATGCAGATGTCACAGTCATGTATGCTGATGTCACAGTCATGTATGCTGGTGTCACAGTCATGTATGCTTATGTCACAGTCATGTATGCTGATGTCACAGTCATGTATGCAGATGTCACAGTCATGTATGCTGATGTCACTGTCATTTATGCTGATGTCACAGTCATTTATGCTTATGTCACAGTCATGTATGCTGATGTCACAGTCATGTATGATGATGTCACAGTCATGTATGCTGATGTCACAGTCATTTATGCTTATGTCACAGTCATGTATGCTGATGTCACAGTCATGTATGATGTCACAGTCATGTATGCTGATGTCACAGTCATGTATGCTTATGTCACAGTCATTTATGCTGATGTCACAGTCATGTATGCTGATGTCACAGTCATGTATGCTGATGTCACTGTCATGTATGCTGATGTCACAGTCATTTATGCTGATGTCACAGTCATTTATGCTGATGTCACAGTCATTTATGCTGATGTCACAGTCATGTATGCTGATGTCACAGTCATGTATGCTGATGTCACAGTCATTTATGCTGATATCACAGTCATTTATGCTTATGTCACAGTCATTTATGCTTATGTCACAGTCATGTATGCTGGTGTCACAGTCATGTATGCTGGTGTCACAGTCATGTATGCAGATGTCACAGTCATGTATGCTGATGTCACTGTCATGTATGCTGATATCACTGTCATGTATGTTTGTGTCACAGTCATGTATGCTGGTGTCAGTCATGTATGCTTGTGTCACAGTCATGTATGCTTGTGACACAGTCATGTATGCTTATGTCACAGTCATTTATGCTGATGTCACAGTCATGTATGCTTATGTCACAGTCATTTATGCTTGTGTCACAGTCATGTATGCTGGTGTCACAGTCATGTATGCAGATGTCACAGTCATGTATGCTGATGTCACAGTCATGTATGCTGATATCACTGTCATGTATGCTGGTGTCACAGTCATGTATGTTTGTGTCACAGTCATGTATGCTTGTGTCACATTCATGTATGCTTGTGTCACAGTCATGTATGCTGGTGTCACAGTCATGTATGCTGATGTCACAGTCATGTATGCTTGTGTCACAGTCATGTGTTCTTATGGCACAGTCATGTATGCTTGTGTCACAGTCATGTATGCTGATGTCACAGTCATGTATGTTTGTGTCACAGTCATGTATGCTGATGTCACAGTCATGTATGCTGATGTCACAGTCATGTATTTTTGTGTCACAGTCATGTATGCTGATGTCACAGTCATATATGCTGATGTCACAGTCATATATGCTTGTGTCACAGTCATGTATGCTGATGTCACAATCATGTATGCTTGTGCACTGTCATGTATGCTGATGTCACAGTCATGTATGCTGATGAGAGTCATGTATGATTGTGTCACACTCATGTATGCTGGTGTCACAGTCATGTATGTCACATTCATTTATGCTGATGTCACAGTCATGTATGCTGATGTCACAGTCATGTATGCTGGTGTCACAGTCGTGTATACTGATGTCACAGTCATGTATGCTGATGTCACAGTCATTTATGCTGGTGTCACAGTCATGTATACTGATGTCACAGTCATGTATGCTTATGTCACTGTCATGTATGCAGATGTCACAGTCATGTATGCTTGTGTCACTGTCATGTATGCTGGTGTCACAGTCATGTATGCTGGTGTCACAGTCATGTATGCTGATGTCACAGTCATGTATGCTGATGTCACAGTCATGTATGCTTGTGTCACAGTCATGTGTGCTTATGGCACAGTCATGTATGCTTGTGCACTGTCATGTATGCTGATGTCACAGTCATGTATGCTGATGTCACAGTCATGTATGCTGATGACAGTCATGTATGCTTGTGTCACAGTCATGTATGCTGGTGTCACAGTCATGTATGTCACAGTCATTTATGCTGATGTCACAGTCATGTATGCAGATGTCTCAGTCATGTATGCTTGTGTCACTGTCATGTATGCTGATGTCACAGTCATGTATGCTGATGTCACAGTCATGTATGCTTGTGCACTGTCATGTATGCTGATGTCACAGTCATGTACGCTGATGTCACAGTCATGTATGCTGATGACAGTCATGTATGCTTGTGTCACAGTCATGTATGCTGGTGTCACAGTCATGTATGTCACAGTCATTTATGCTGATGTCACAGTCATGTATGCAGATGTCTCAGTCATGTATGCTTGTGTCACTGTCATGTATGCTGATGTCACAGTCATGTATGCTGATGTCACAGTCATGTATGCTTGTGCACTGTCATGTATGCTGATGTCACAGTCATGTACGCTGATGTCACAGTCATGTATGCTGATGACAGTCATGTATGCTTGTGTCACAGTCATGTATGCTGGTGTCACAGTCATGTATGTCACAGTCATTTATGCTGATGTCACAGTCATGTATGCAGATGTCCCAGTCATGTATGCTTGTGTCACTGTCATGTATGCTAGTGTCACAGTCATGTATGCTGGTGTCACAGTCATGTATGCTGATGTCACAGTCATGTATGCTGATGTCACAGTCATGTATGCTTGTGTCACAGTCATGTGTGCTTATGGCACAGTCATGTATGCTTGTGTCACAGTCATGTATGCTGATGTCACAGTCATGTATGTCACAGTCATGTATGTTTGTGTCACAGTCATGTATGCTGATGTCACAGTCATATATGCTTGTGTCACAGTCATGTATGCTAATGTCACAGTCATGTACGCTGATGTCACTGTCATGTATGCTGATGTCACAGTCATGTATGCTGATGTCACAGTCATGTACGCTTGTGCACTGTCATGTATGCTGGTGTCACAGTCATGTACGCTGATGTCACAGTCATGTATGCTGATGACAGTCATGTATGCTTGTGTCACAGTCATGTATGCTGGTGTCAATCATGTATGTCACAGTCATTTATGCTTATGTCACAGTCATGTATGTTGATGACAGTCATGTATGCTTTTGTCACAGTCATGTATGCTGGTGTCACAGTCATTTATGCTTATGTCACAGTCATGTATGCTTATGTCACAGTCATGTATGCTGGTGTCACAGTCATGTATGCTGGTGTCAGTCATGTATGCTGGTGTCACAGTCATGTATGCTGATGTCACAGTCTTGTATGCTGATGTCACAGTCATGTGTGCTTATGTCACAGTCATGTATGCTGATGTCACAGTCATGTATGCTGATGTCACAGTCATGTATGCTGATGTAACAGTCATGTATGCTGATGTCACAGTCATGTATGCTGATGTCACAGTCATGTGTGCTTATGTCACAGTCATGTGTGCTTATGTCACAGTCATGATTTCTGGTGTGACGTGAGCAATGCTGATTATTTTCAGACCTAACTCTGATTTCATGCATTATCATTGAACCCTCGCTATGTGCATGCTGAAATCAGTCTCTGGCGTTTCAGGCAGGTAAATGTGTAATGAATACTTCATACAGGGCGTTCATTTGACCCGAGCTCCCGGGTTTTGACGCACGAAAATTGATAAAGACGCTTTTTGACTCTTGATGAAAATGCCCTGAGAGTCAACTTGACCCGGGGCGTTGATCGGCCATGCGTCATCAAATATTTTCTCAGCGGAGTAATTATCAAAATATGTCTGTCTACGAGGTCGAAGACCGTAATCGTTCATATATAAACCGCAGTTATTTTCATCAAAATTCTGCTGTATTTCGTTATGAACACGATCGTGATTTACGAGGGACTCACAATCGGACAAAATGGCGTCTAGGCAAACTTTACGTAAAATCTTTATCTCAACCAACCGATCAGAATATATAGTATCAACCACGCATAAAGCGCCTTCATCACTTGCGCCGCCCAGGGTTAGGTTCAAAACGCGTGGTTGATGTCATTATTCAGTTGGGTGGTTGAGAAAAAAGGCTTAGGTAAAAATTAGTTTTTATCAAAAGACAATTATTATTGATTGTCACAATAAACACCTTTAGCAAGTTTTGCAAACAACCAATTACCGTTTGTGCTGTTTGCCATCATATGTGCTGCTAATCATGAGAACTGAGAAGTTTAAGTAGGTGTTGACATTATGTGTATTGTCAATGTACAATAGGCATAGATAAAACGGTGTTTTTGTAACACGTGTATTGTCAATAATAAGTTGTCTGCTATTTGAGAAGCTTATAGTGGGCCACTGATATAGAAATTATACGCCGGAATGGTTTGATGATGACTTTTGCTATTGTTTGTTACAGATTTCTATGGGGTATTAATTGTGTGCACAACCCATTAATCATTTCATTGTTTCTACATTATTCCTTCATTTTCTGGAGAATATTCCTAAATCATTCTTAGTTATATTTTCAATCAGATCGGAGATAAAAAAATTAAAGAGTATCAGTTTTAGAAATTAAATCTTAAATATGGTTCAGAAAAGCCTTAGTCACTTCGGAATTGGCACACCCAGCAAACGTAAGCTGAGTGATAGTGTTAGTGAACCTGGGACACCTAAATGCCATAAAGTAGACTGTGACACTCGTAAGTCTAAAGTGAAAAGAAAATTCAGGTCTGAGTGGCTTAATGAATTTGAGTGGCTGGAAATGAAACAAACTGATGATCAGATTCTGTTGTATTGTACTTGGTGTAGAGATGCTAAAAAGAAAAATCCCTTCGCTAACAGTGGTAGCACGAACCTACAAAAATTACATGTACGTAAAGTACCAACATGCATATATTTGACTCTTGAAAATTCCAGCTTGACTCTTGAAAATTCCTGTTTGACTCTTGAGATTTTGACCTCAAGGGTCATTGACTCTTGAGTTTCAAAGTCTAGTGAACGCCCTGCTTCATATCGGTGGTTGTTGGTGGATAACACTGGTAATAAACAGGTTTTGGAGAGAATAATATTAAACACATTATAATTGTTATCAGTTTTAATGTATTATTTTAATATACCACTATAAATAAATATTTGAACAATAAAATACAATTCATGATTAGAGTGACATGCTGTTATACGTTATTCATACTGTACATGTAAGTGACTGAAATTCATGGGACTTTTATTGTGTGCGATGTAAACATTGAAGATTTCGATAAAAGATGTTCAATTATTGTCTACATATCCCCAATGCTAACTTGGGTGTCAAGGCCTTCAAATCGCGGAAGAACTCGCACAAATACTGATGTCATATTCTTGTTCAGAGTGATGAAAAATTTCACAATATGTGGCTGTCCTCTTTTCTATGCATGCAATTTTATTAAAACATGCTAAAAGTGAATTGCGTACAATAATTTCTATGCTACTGTGATTTGCTACGGAGAAACGTAGCTACTGAGAGAACCGAATAAAAGACTATCGTAGTGAAAATAAGATTACCTATGTACATCTAGTTATATAGTTTACAGTCCAGAAATGTTGGATTTCTTTCCTGAAATACTTGGGGTAATAATTACAATTTACCTGATAATAACTTATTTACAAATTGTGGCAGTCATTTTGAACCGGAATATGACTAAGTTCTTTGAATGTTTGTCTGCGCTGCGCCACTTCTGTCGCCAAATGGAAAGAAAAAGGCGCCAATTTGAAAACCTTGGAGCTAAGAGACATATAGTTCACAGATAAATATTTGATGCCATGTATTTGACAAAACATGTTTTCGCCAATTAACAAAATTTAGCGCCAGTATTTGTTTTTTGTCGCCATTGGCGACTGACAGCGGGAACCCTGATAATGGTAAACAGTAAAAAGAACGTACATGTATTAGATAATTAGATTTGAAATTATGCATTATTGCACAATCTCTGAGCAATACCGGTACCACAAAATATGTTGTTTATTCCAACTTTTTGCAGCTGTAAAAATAACAAGTCAAATATGTCATGGAATTTCATTAGAATTGTGTCATAATGACACATACTTCTAAAGAAATTCCATGAAATATTTCCAGAGTTTATAGTTGCAATTAAGAAAAGCAGATTAATGAATTGTCGTCTGCTGCATTATTTGAACTATTTATAGATTTTATTTTACCCAGCATGCAAATAGTTAATTTTTATTGTTGTAAATGGTATTGTATTGACAGAAATGGAGGATAAAATATGTTTAATTTCACTTTTGACTAATTAAAGCAAAAATTAGTAAAACATGGATGTTGATGCAGGATGACTGTTGAAGCTGACACAGCGATATGTTCATGATGTGGTTTGGCGTAGGTAGTTGAGATGAATGACCACCGTGTAACTAATAAACACAACACATATAGTTCAGTAACAAGTATGGATTTAGTGTAGTCTGTCCGTACAGATCAAGGTTCCAGCCCTGTTCTGTGTGTGCAGTCTTAAGTGGATCGTGGGTGTTTAATTCATTCATTGCATGCACATCCAGAATGGGATGTTCATCATCCTACAGGTCAACATTTGGCGAGCATTCTCGTTTCCTGCAAAATACAAACAAAATAGATCAACATGACATGAACATTGTCGTTTCCTGCAAAATACAAACAAAATACCTAAGTATTACAGATGTTTATGTTTTAAAAGTTTAAACTTTATTTGTTTTACAACGATTGCGAAGCAAGTTCTAACAACTTATATTAATCACTCGTTGTTGCGGATGAAAGCGTATATGTGGTCATTCGTGTGGGAGGAAACCGGAGTACCCGGAGAAGACCCACCTGTCCGATATGGCGACCACCGTACCATCTCACATACTTCCCGGTCCAAGGATCGAACCCGGGTTGCATTGGTGACAAGAGCACATGCTAACCACTGCGCTAATCCGGACAGCCTTTTTGTTTTGTGTTGTATAAAAAAATTATATTTTGAATTATTTTTTTTACTGTTTTTGTCAGCCCAATATACTATCAAAGTTTGTCCGCCTCCGTGGTCGAGTGGTTAAGGTCGCTGACTTGTATACCACTGTAACCTATCATCACTGATGGTCACGGGTTCGAGCCCCGCTCAGGCCATGTCTCATTTATATGAAAAAGTTGGCAGTTTCTTACGGAGGTTGGTGCACCCAAGTACTGGTTAACCGCTGGAACCTGCCCAGGAAAGGTGTTGTTAGGTAAACTACCCGCCGGCGATATAGCCCAAAATGGTGCTGATGCAGGCGTAAAACCCGAAATATAACATAACATAACTATCAAAGTTTAGTGCTTGATGTCAAATGTGACTACGTCATTTTACTAGCATTTTTGTAGTTTTGTGACATCATTAAATGTTACACTTTCTAAAAAATAACACCAACTATTTTTGCACTTTTTAGATATTTTGGTCATGTTGGAATCAAAATCATATTTGTATTTGCGTTATTTGTAGTGGAATAAAACACGGTTTGTTGTTCTGAGCACCGGAGTTAAAGGCCTACGCTTCAGAACTCCAAATCATGTGTTATTTGCCATTAAAAAAATGAAGGACAAATATTATTTCTTAAGTAATGTATAATGAGTCTTTAACTCTGCACGCTAGCGATGAAAATAACGGTGAAATATGTCATGGAATTTCATTAGATTTGTATTGTTCAAGCCACACAATCCTAATGAAATTCCATGTCATATTTTCATTACACATTAACCCTTTCAACCCCAAGTAACTGACATGGACTAGTCCATGATATTTTTAGACCAATAAATTAATAACAAAATTACATTTGGATCAGTTCATTTATCAAAATGGGTAATTTTATCTAAAAATAGTAATAATTATTACTGGCAAAAAAGTGCAGATCCTGATGAGACGGCTCATTATGAGCCGGCTCATCTGGATCTACACTTTTCATAAGCCTATTTAGAGGCCTGTGGGGTTGAAAGGGTTAATAAATAATGTCGTCTGCTACAATTATTTCAACTAGTTATATCCTTTATTTTCCCAGCATGCAAAGAGTTAAACAAACATAGTGTAGTAAATACTTACCATTGAGAGCGGAGAAGATCAGCATCTGGTTCATATTTCCTCCTCGGAGCATTCCTCTTCTAGCACCTGCACCTCGCATTAGTGAGCTCGATCCTCCGCCCAAACGGCCCAAGCCACCTGGCGCCTGTGCATAAGCCAGAGCCACCACACACACCAGAAGAACACAAATAACAGCCTTCATTTTAAAATTTAAAAAATTAATTCTCTCACTAAGCAAAGCACAATAATGTAGAGGAGTGATTGCAATGGCGGTTACTAGTTAACTGTAGTAGAAACTACCAGGTTTATATATATACCAACCCTAACGCATACTTAGTACGCTCGTGTTCGCGGGGTTTTGCGGTCAAAGAGAAATAAATGATTGTATTATTAGTAGGAGACGTGTTTTGGCTCGGGGCTGTAAATACAAGCACGAGAGTGTCAATCATTGTTGTCATATTCCTTATTTACTCACCACTTATCACCCGCTTTATGTTAGTTACAGCACATTCTTGGCAGCAGATATCCAATTATTCAAGATGACACTACCGGCCACCAGTACTTGATGTATGACAAAATACATTATTCATTTGTGAATTTCATGCGCGCAAATCAAGTGGCTTGATTGAATCAAATACCATAAAACCGACGTGTTTTGATGTACATGGAATAGTTGACCACATACGTGACTTGTTTGTTGACAGTTTTATTCATGTTATTTTGATAAATAATGAGATTTGGTGTCACATTGCTTACTCACTACATGTACTATTTATCAGCAATATATATGTTGGGTGCAAATTTTAGTGAGGGTGTTGTTGACAGTCTGGACTTGTTCTGCTGTTTTCCTCTAGTCCTGGAGTTGCATATCATCATCCTCAGTGGTTGCGGTACTCACACTTAAAATGCTGCATAAATAGAACGGAATGTGCAAACATCATAGATCCAGATTAGCCACATCTGATCAGGATCTATGTTGTTTGCTATTCAGCTAAGTGTTTTAGCTCCACTATCCGAATAGCAAACAGCATAGAACATGATCAGACGGCACATTCTGTGCCATCTGATCTGGCTCTATGCTGTTTGCAAAAACGAATATACTCGTTTACAGTAGCCTCGAGTTTCCGGTTTCCGTTATGATAAGAAATGATCATCATTCAACAAAACGAATCTTAAAACTACATAGTTTCTAAATGTATGTTCCTCTTTTATTCCAAAGAATTAGAAATGAATATGACTACGTAAATAACAACGGGCGCTGTCATTTTTACCATGACCCGAAACCGACATCTGTGGTGACTGGTACCGGAGTTTTCGTGACCTTTCAGAAAATCAATTTTGCGTAACATCGAATGGGTGTAAATATAAAACGAACACGTTTTATGCAGCATAATGATAATTTCTATTATTTTGATGAATATTTCCTTTCACAGTGAACACTTTCACAGTTTAACAAGCATTTTCACAATGTGGACACATGAATTCATCACCTAATCTTGTAAACCTGACTTTTGAACAGTAAATGAGGTGGGTCCAATGGTCACATATATCACACTGTGCCCATTTGTAAGGGCTGATGATGAATATTGCCAGTACTTTCGCTTTGTAGGTGGTGGACTGCCATAAACCTAAAACAAAATTAAAAACTATTCCTTTAAGTACCGGTACACTACACTACATGACACATTGCTTAGTTGACGATGACAGTAACACTGTATGGACCTCAAAACAATATAAGAGAAGACTCCAAAACTATCTCCCCTTACACTAATTAAAATTGTAACCCAGTCTATTTTGACCTTCACATTAAATGACAGGTAGGTAAACAAATCAGACAACGCAAAACAAAACTGGAAATGGTCAATATTTTGCAGTAAATCAAATGTACAAATGGTGATGCAATATTGCATTATGAAATATAGCATGTTTTATACCAATGCAAGGAAAATAACCGATTACTTACGCCTACAAGGATTATACCGCGCATTGTTGTTGCCAAATATGGAAAATGACCTTTGACACTATTCCTGATTGGTGACGTCAGAAAACACCGATCGCGCGCAGTATTGTAAATACTTACGGGGTAACGAAAACGAAGGTATCACGATTTGAGGATACAGTAAGGGTTATTAGAGTATGTTCGCAATTTACAAGAACTGTGCATGGCACATTGCAGAGGGATGAATTTGAAGAAGCTGTACATCTACACTATTGTCTCTTTGTACAAAAGTCAAGAAGGATATCATTTTAACGACTGATGATCTATGGCCCTATGGGTGTTGATGACCAGAACGGACCGGAAGGCATCCGATATGGCCATGTTGATAGTGGGTTGGGCTAGGTTGTTTCACTTACCAGGGAGGTGAACTGGTTGTTTTCTAGGAGTATCCGAGCACATGATTCATTGAAGTTATTTTTCGTGATGGTAGTGCATTTTCGGAAATAAGTCACTGTTATTGCATGTGGTTTCCCACTCTGTCCTGTTATTGCATGTGGTTTCCCACTCTGTCCTGTTATTGCATGTGGTTTCCCACTCTGTCCTGTTATTGCATGTGGTTTCCCACTCTGTCCTGTTATTGCATGTGGTTTCCCACTCTGTCCTGTTATTGCATGTGGTTTCCCACTATGTCCTGTTATTGCATGTGGTTTCCCACTATGTCCTGTTATTGCATGTGGTTTCCCACTATGTCCTGTTATTGCATGTGGTTTCCCACTATGTCCTGTTATTGCATGTGGTTTCCCACTATGTCCTGTTATTGCATGTGGTTTCCCACTATGTCCTGTTATTGCATGTGGTTTCCCACTATGTCCTGTTATTGCATGTGGTTTCCCACTCTGTCCTGTTATTGCATGTGGTTTCCCACTCTGTCCTGTTATTGCATGTGGTTTCCCACTATGTCCTGTTATTGCATGTGGTTTCCCACTCTGTCCTGTTATTGCATGTGGTTTCCCACTCTGTCCTGTTATTGCATGTGGTTTCCCACTCTGTCCTGTTATTGCATGTTGGAACTGTTGGTATTTTATTAAAATATGTTAAATATAACATGGTGGACATAGGTTCCATCATCATTTCCCACATAGAGATTTAGGTTAATATTCTACTATATCTCCATACTTACATACGGCCAGGCCCATAGCGAGACCTCAAATAATGAGGAGGTAAACAAATGAAGGAGCAAAGCTCGTTCATCGACTAAGCGAATTGAAGGAGTCGGCTAGGTGATTCAATTTTATGAAATTAGAATGCCAATTTATAAATCCAAATATTCGCTTCTTCAATTTATGATTTTGTCGACACATGTTAAAGCAGCATTACATCGTAATAAAAGATGTTTTGGGTAAAATATAAATACTAATATGTGTGTGTTTACAAAAATCGAAATAGTCACTCAGAAACGATAAAATTCCAATAAATTTAAACCGTCGTATACGCGAATTTGTTTATCAACACACGAAATGTAAGCACGCACAGCGCGCATGCGTGAAACAACAGAGGATGTAGAAAACAACGTATATATTTTGAACATGAAATACTATCTATCTATCTTCCTCTAATGTCGAACCCCTCGTGGGATGTAGAAATTTCCCTAAAAGACTTAGCTAACAGAGGTATGGATCAACATATCAAGTAATTTAATTAAAAAGGACAACGTGGGACAAATGGGGACGATGCATTCCGAATGTAAACAAGTGCGTGACCGATCGACTCGGAATGTCCTACTTTCGGTTTCGAGTTTGTTTTATCGCCAAAAAACACTGTTTACCAAATGAACATAAGCATACAAAGTATAATGTTAGAATGTGTAGCAGCATTGCTACCCATATGCAAAAATTGAATTTTTCAAATATCTTTTATTTCATACGATGTAATGTTGCTTTAATGATTGTACACTGATGGATTGTACACTGATGGATGGATTGTACACTGATGGATTGGTCTTTTTTTATTTTTTTATCATTTATTTTATCTCAAAATACAATATCAATATAACATGTTTTCAAAGTTACTATGTTCAGAAACAGTATGTATGCATATATTATTGGATATCGTACATTGATATGCGCCATGCATTTGAAAGAGACATATATATAATAGAGAAAGTCTTAAGAAGTTGTCCAAAGAAGGAAGAGGAAAATGGATACATATATATTATTTTTCAATAGTCTCTGTATTCAGCAGTTGAACACAGACACTCGAACAAGAAAACAATCCCTGATATATATACACACACGCTGTTTTATAAAATGATTATAAATAATATTTAAATTAAAAGAAAGAGGATTGGTCTTGCTAATTACATAGAGACAGACACCTGTCAAGTGCAAAATACTAATTAGTACTTATTATGATTTGTTACTGTTGGCATGTAAATACGCATTCTTTGCACACATAAACCATAAGGATGGGTTTGTAACTGTGTGTGTTTTTACGTTTATTTATCATCACTACCGGTTGCCCATATGAGCGCCGCCTCCTGAAGAGATTAGTAATTTTAGATTTTTGGAGGATAGTGCAATGATACAGACAGAGGCCCATGCCAGAATCTCCTCTGGTTCTTTTACGTGCACGATGTAAAGCACCGACACGATCGAAAACTGTGATTGTAAGTTAGCCATTTATATAAAATTGTGTCTATGCACACTTTTCACATGCAGGTTGCCATAGAAACCACTAGCTGCCATACAAAGTGTCAATTATTATTTCTGTCAAAATAACATTACATGACTTGTATACTATGGAAATTTGGAGAGTGCCCATAATAGTCTACAATATTAACAATATTCTGGTACTCCAGGGATCGCAGGTTCGATCAATAAAATTTACAGTCTTTCAGATGGAACCTTAAACCGAGGTCTCATGTCGGTGCTTGCACAGAAAAATACCAGAGGAGAATCTGGAATGGGTCTCTGTCTGTATCATTGCACTATCCTCCAACAATCTAAAATGACTAATCTCTTCAGGAGGCGTCGCTCATATGAGCAACCAGTAGCGACGATAAATAAACGTAAAACACACACACACATTTACGTAGATGTCCACTACTTTGTTTATGTAGATGTACTATGTCTTTGTGACTTCAGTTTCATATACAGATGCCACATAATATAAGTAAATGACCAATTGGTATATAAATAAAAAAATTTATGTCTCCGAGTTTTTGTCCAAACCATAGATGTATGTTCACTACCTGACAGATATCAAACTAATTAGCATGTGGATACATATACGGGTGACTGTGTGTCGCATACCAAAATATAGCTACTGCTGCCGTAAGATTTACAGCATATTTATATCACATCCGTCAGAAATGCTTGTCTGGCGACTATTTCGTATACCATTAGACATAAAGATATCAAACTAGCTACATGGATATGTCTAGTGATGGCTGTGCTGGTGCAACTATGCTATGTTCAGTAACTCTTCTCTCTCCCTCGTGGCGGAATGAGGTCTCGAGAGTGATTACCAGTAATATAGGTTGTAAGAACTTGTTTCGCAATCAAGCTAAAATAAATTTGTATAAACTAACTATGCAATGCAAAATATGTTTAGCAACATCTGAGATTATTACTGACAAAATATAGTTTTGATAACATTGAAGCAAAAACGTAAATCATATGTTTAAAGCGACACTACATCGGTGAAAACGCAAATGTCTGCAGAATGTAATTTGCTATTATATGGTATAATTTTTTACCAAATAATTGCCTCAAAAGTATTTCAACAAATAAACAAACGTCGTATACTCGGTTTGTTGACAACAAAATAATGTAAATAGGGTCGACATTCATGCGTAATACAAAGCGTTTATCCTGAATAACACAAGTTATGCTACATATTTACTGTGATATCTCGCATGTGTGCCTATGCATATTTATTTGTAGACTAATCTTAATTAAATTATCTCTAAGCGAAAGTATTGCATGTTTAGTATTGACTTCAATGACAACAAATGTCAATTCAGGAGCGTGGATGACTGTTATATGAAATCCTACTTTCACATTTGAAAGTTTGTATATCACAAAAACACTGCTAAACTGATTCAATGTTAGTGTTCGATGTATTCAGAATAATTTGTAGTAGCAATGCATTTATACATGAAAAAATGCATTTTATTTGCTTTTTGCGATGTAATGTCGCTTTAATATATATAATCTTCTGTGAACATTTAATAATAATTTAATGTTAACCCTTTCCTTCATAGAGATTTAGGTTAATATACTATTATATCTCCATACAAACAACAGCCATTTAGCTATCATGCAGTGGATAAGTAGTCGCCATATCTATCCCACCTCCATAGATATTACTGGGACTACATAGAGATTTAGGTTAATATACTATTATATCTCCATACAAATGACAGCCATTTAGCTATCATGCAGTGGATAAGTAGTCGCCATATCTATCACACCCCCATAGATATTACTGGAACTACATGAGATTCTGGCCTTTATTATGAACATTGGTTTGGCTACTACTACATTGTCAATGTATGTCGTATTGGTAATGGCATCAAGAGCTGCTTCTATGAGGGAAAGGGTTAAAGGCAACAAGCTAAAGGGCATCAAAGAGCATAGGCTACATGTAAGCATACCAAAAGTCACATAAACAGTCGGTATATTGTATGTAGTCCGCTTTGTTCATTCACGGCAACACATTGATGATGATGACTGAGCTTATTTACCCTCGCCTCCGGCGAACCATGTGGACGAGCGTACTAAGATGTTTAGTTAACACTCGTATATTATAAACGAAGGTGATTAAGTTGTGTGCGTTAATAATACGATTTGAATGCTCAGCCCGGCCATAGATTAGACTACAAGCACCAAAATGTATAGGGTCAGTACAGGAGTCACTCTATACTGTCTCACGTCACATATTCGTAGATGTATGAATATGTTTGATATGTAGAGAATATTGACGAATATACGTCGTGAGTTGATACACACATCTGCCGCCATCTTGAATTTAAAGTTGAATCGAGGAAAAATACATGAAAACATTTATTGGATTTATTGTTACAATTTACAGTGACAAATTTACATTGTCAGTTGTATTTCGCTTTTGATTTGTTTCATAACAAAAACAATGATACAGGTAAATAGTGTCATTGAAGCCAGGTAAACGGTGAAAATTAAATGATACGTGTGACACGGTGAAGAATAGTGTATTGGCAAGGGAGATAATAAAAAAAGTAGTCCGGCAAAATACAGTGAGTGATATGCAGTGAGTGATATGGATTATATCTCACTGATTTTCATCAATTAGCATAAAATAAATAATATTATTTGCATGCTCAGCCCGGCAACATATTGCCTTCTCATGCTTGCAATGAGTTTGTTTACAGAACAGAACCTATTGTTTATTAGAGTTAAGCATTACATACATAGCTCATCATCATAATAATACATATACAATTTGCATACAATGAAAAAAAATAAAAGTCGCAAATATATGAAGTGTTAAACTGATGGTAGATATACATGTTGATTTAAATGTTTCCAATGTGAGTGTTATGAGAGATACTAGATAGGAATCATATTTTAATTAAATTTTATGTAAAGCAGATTTTTATGTAGAGCATATTTTAATTAAATTTTATGTAGAGCAGATTAAATTGAAATTATCAAATGGTGTTATACATCTGGTGGTGTACTTGGCACAGCGTGTTTAAGTAGCTGTATAAAATGTTTAATTTCTTAATTATAATAAGCATGTATGTTTGAGTTACAAACTTACAAAGTATTTACACATAAAGATGAGAAAGTGTGAGTATTTAGTATTATCTTTGTTTGAATAAATGCATGTATTTATTATAGTAAATCAGTCATGTGTCATGACAATTGGTGTGTGTTTATTAGTGTCTGTTTAATGTGATGTCTCTAATCTTAAAACCTTTTTAACAGTAACCACAGGTATGTTACACCATTCCTCATGCAGCAAGTCCCTCTCAAAACTATTGACATTATGGACGTCGCCCCTCTCACGTACACAACATCCAATGATGTCCTACATGTATTCAATTGGGCAGGGATAGGGGGATTTCATGGACCAATCAAGAGTTTGCATATTGTGCTATGCTAGTAGAGGCTGTGTGTGCATTGCGGAATGCGGACGTGCATAGTCTTGCTAAATCATAGCGTAAATGGCACTACAACTGGAATGACCAGTTCTTCACATAGTGTACCGATGTTATAGAGTTCTGCGAACAGTTTTCAAGTCGGTACGTCCATAGGGTGTTTTATAGAGCTGAATGACAGGGCACCCTGCCCTGCCTGCTCTTTAGCCTAACCCTTTTGCCCTTGTTTTAAAATAAATGGTTTTGTTTTTTTATATATAAACTGGAACTCGTCCACCCACCAATATGTACGGCCCTACTGCCTCTTTGATCAAGCATAATTACCTGTCAATCACCATAAGATAGCAACATTTTCTAGGGGGTTACCCCCCAATCCAAATAAATATTGGCCCAATTACGATGTTTAGAAATGGAATCTTGAGTTTGAAAAGGTGTCGTTAATCAATGAATCTCTAGAACAATAGATTATTTATTGAGCATCATATCGGCCATAAGGAATGAACAGTTTATGTCATAATTTTACACAATTATGCTATGTGTAATATCTAGGGCATCTTAAGAGTTTTTTAAGATTGCTTGTATCTATGATAACTCCAAAAAAAATGTATCACCTAATTTCGCGACCAAAACAAGGTCAAGGTCAGACACCGCTATTGCAATTTCCATAGGCCACCATTATAACACACAAAGCCATTAGATTTTCCCCAAAAATAGTTTGGCACAACAGACAGTAGTGTAGTGACAGGAATGGCCTTTGAGCCACAGGAAAATTTCAATGGGGTTGACCAATTGCGGTTTTTTTTAATTTCCCACTAAAGGCACCCACCCCCTACTCTGTAGGTAATTTGGTGGTGAATGTTGTACTGACACCTGCATTTATAATATGCTGTTTATTTGTCACCAAATAGTCTGCAAATATTTTTAAATATTCCAAAATGAATGATGATTGAGTTTATTTATCCTCGCCTCCGGCGAACCATATGGGCAAGCGTACTAAGATGATTATTCCTCTTTGGTGCTTATGATGACATCCTCATATGGCTTTTTCTTTCCGTGCCAGGGTGACAAGGCCTGGTCTGTATGTGGTCCTTTGGAGGGCCACCCTCCTCACTGTTGGTCATCCCGCAGCAGCATTTATACGGATCTGGCAGTTAGACATCTGGTCGTCGGTTGTCACTCAGGGGAGCGTGGATGCCACGACTGTTGCCGCTCCCTCAGGTCCGCTGTCTCGTCTATCTGCCGGAGAAGTAGAAGGAGGAGAAAAGATCGAAGAAGCCAGCGAAGATATAGTGTGTATTTAACACTATCTAGAAGAGACGGCGGATCTGTCCTAATGTGCTATAGCCGTGGGTCCACATGCTGGCGAGCCTCCCCCTTCGCAAGATCGACGACCAGAAGATCCCAGAATCCTACGCTGCTGCTGCGGGATGTGCCCCGGTCACGACGTGCACGTCGTGAGGAGATCGACCGGGAATGAAGCTCATATATTGTATTTTAATATTTAGAAGTCATTTTCACTATTTGTGACAATACCTACTCAGCCAATCAGTTCATGTATCAATAACTCTTTAGGGCTTCCCCACACTTTTTCCACCAATCCAAGACCACTATATCAATAACACCGTCTGACCTCAAGTATGTCTTGAGTTACTGTGCTCCTTCTACAGAGCATAAAAACATTGATAAAATTGTACATAATTATAGTCCAATTCAATTCAAAGTTTATTTGTCATAAACAGAGATGTTCATCGCCAGCAAAAACATGTATGGCAGTACACAATTACATACATAGACAATGACAATTCAACACGCGAGAAAAGCATATATGGCGGTACAATAGTAACATTTGCCTTTTGTTTATTCCTGCGATCATGTTTTAGACTAATGCATGTGCTTGTCTACTTTCAGATATCAGACGATGAAGATGACGTACATCCTAACATTGACACACCAAGCTTGTTCAGGTGGCGCCACCAGGCTAGGGTTGACAAAATGGAAGAACAAAAGCAAGAGAAAGACTCACTCCAGAAACAACATGAGAGGTAACTTCAACCATACACAGGTAGGGCAGGGGTGTGGAAACCCTATGCCTGACTCGTACAATTTGTCGATCGGACAAGTGGAATCATTCTTAGTTGTTAGCGGACAAGTAGATAATTATAAAAAAACTACTCTGAGAAAACATAATTTCATTGTATCAGGGTTCCAGCTGTCGGTCGCCAATGTCACCAATTGCGACAAAAAACAAATATTGGCGCTAAATTTTGTGAATTGGCGAACATATTTGGCACAACTTTTTTTTTGTGGGCACATGTTTTGTCAAATTCATGGCTTCAAATATTTATTTGTGAACTATATGGCTCTTGGTTGGCTCCAAGTTTTTTAAATTGGCTCCAGTGTTTTTCAATTGGCGACAGAAGTGGCGCAGACAAGCATTCAGACAGAGGGAACCCTGAACATCCAGTTTATATGTCAGCAAGAAGTAAAGTCAAGTTGAAATATCTGCCAAGCATGTTATGTGTATGTTGAAACCTGAATCAAAGAGCAAGCCCACTTGTCTCTAAAAAAATTAATTTATTATTAACATACACTGGCCATTTGTAAAGCACTCCTTACATTAAAATCTTGTATTTAATGTTCAGAATGTGTATTTTGACCCTATTTTGTTGAAATTTACTACATTATACCATTTAACACTTTCGCTGCCAGGCACCTCAAGGAACATATTGCTCAGTGCCAAGCAAAATTATTTCTTGAAATTCTGAGAATTTGAGATGCCAGTACTGTAATAGCAATATCTAAGTAAATACTTGTCAGATGACACTGAAACTTCACATATGTGCTAAGTATACATTGTAGGAAATAAATATATAACAAAATATTATTTAGTTACATAACCATGGCAGCCATCTTGGCGGCCATCTTGGATTTAGCATTTAAAAATGGAAATCGAGCAAGCTGTAGACTGTACTACAGTGTAGTGAGGTAATTGGCGTAAAATACTTGTAAACAATGGATAACATGTACCCACATTGTCAAGTAAACACAACATAAACAATATTTATGTAACAAATTATTAATTTTTATGTATATAACATTTATATGCACACACTTTACCACTTCCCCAAAACTTCTTACCTAGGATGAACCCTGTTTAACTGTGGGTCTACCAATCCAGATAGTTTCACAGACGGATCTGTAGTCCAGTGGTAACACGCTGGACTAGTAATCCAGGGATAGTAGGTACGATCCCCGGTCTGACCCTGATAAACGTAACAGTCATTCAGATGGGACTTTAAACCGAGGTCTCGTGTCGGTGCTTTACACCGTGCACGTAAAAGAACCAGAGGAGACTCTGGAATGGGTCTCTGTCTGTATTATTGCACTATCCTCCAATAATAAAAAAGGACTAATCTCTTGAGACGTCGCTCATATGGGCAACCGGTAGCGACGATAAATAAACGTAAAACACACACACACAGATAGTTTCTTAAGATATAATTATTGTGTATTGAAGCATTTCACTTCTTTCTCAGTACACCCATCTGTTTTGCATCTTTCATTTTGCATTCTCTTTAACCTATTTTGCATTCTCTTTAACCTATTTGATTCTGGATCCCGTTCGAACAGTATTTGCAAAGAACATTGAGCCATGTCAGCCGCCACGGAACATGCCATCTGATGAGGCTCTATGCTGTTTGCTATTCAGATGATCTTGCTAAGACACTATGCTATGTAGCAAACAACATAGAACCTGATCAGCAGGCAGTGTCACGCTGCGGCTGATCTGGATCTATGTTGTTTGCAAAAGCCGTTAAATGTATCCAGAATGAAATGGGTTAACATCGCATGCCACAAGGGCGAGCTGCGATGTCTACTGACATATCTCTTGTTGTCATAGTTTTTAAAGTTGAAGTATAAACTTAATTTATTTTTGCACAATTGCGAAACAAATCACTGTTATAGGCACGAATGAAAGCGTGTATGTGGAGGAAACCCGGAATAAACCTGTCCGGTCTGGCAACCACCGTTCCATATTTCACTTAACTTCCAGGCCCAAAGATATAACCTGCATTGTACTTGTGAGAAGCGAACATTGCTAACCACTATGCTAATCAGGCTCTACCAGGTATTACTATTGGCAGTAAGGTTTATGATGCATACTGTACATTCCCACTATGCTAATCAGGCTCTACCAGGTATTACTATTGGCAGTAAGGTTTATGATGCATACTGTACCCACTATGCTAATCAGGCTCTACCCGGTATTACTATTGGCAGTAAGGTTTATGATGCATACTGTACCCACTATGCTAATCAGGCTCTACCAGGTATTACTATTGGCAGTAAGGTTTATGATGCATACTGTACATTCCCACTATGCTAATCAGGCTCTACCAGGTATTACTATTGGCAGTAAGGTTTATGATGCATACTGTACCCACTATGCTAATCAGGCTCTACCAGGTATTACTATTGGCAGTAAGGTTTATGATGCATACTGTACATTCCCACTATGCTAATCAGGCTCTACCAGGTATTACTATTGGCAGTAAGGTTTATGATGCATACTGTACCCACTATGCTAATCAGGCTCTACCAGGTATTACTATTGGCAGTAAGGTTTATGATGCATACTGTACCCACTATGCTAATCAGGCTCTACCAGGTATTTGGCAGTAAGGTTATGAGCATACTGTACCCACTATGCTAATCAGGCTCTACCAGGTATTACTATTGGCAGTAAGGTTTATGATGCATACTGTACCCACTATGCTAATCAGGCTCTACCCGGTATTACTATTGGCAGTAAGGTTTACGATGCATACTGTACATTCCCGGCCATAAGTCAACTTTTTCTCATCCAGAAATGTTTCGCTTGGGACTTTATTTATGTCTGTTTTATTTAGTTTACCGTATTTAGCTATGTATAGTGCGCTATCGTGTATAATGCGCACCCACGATTTGGCACGGAAATCGGGGGGAAAAACTGAGTTCCGATGTATACTGCGCACGTGAAAAACACAATTTTCCAAGTCAAAATTTAACATTTCTCAAGAATCGCTAAAAATTGTGCTCCGTGATTTTTACAACTTATATTAATCACTCGAGATACCTCATTGAGGAACGGCAACGCACTCAGGCATGATTTCATGAAAATTACATGCATATCGTTCTCAAACATCTCAACACGTTCTCAAACATGTCAGCAGATGCTCAAACTTCTCAACACTTGTAGCCTACCTAATTAACTGGGACCATTGTGAAAGGTTTGGTGAAATTAATTATCGCTACAAACAATTGAAATACTGCAGCCAAGCGAAACAAGTTCTTTCAACTTATATTAATCACTCTCGAGACCTCATTCCTGATGGAATCCATCGCCACGAGGGAGAGAGAAGAGGCAACGTGGAATTTAAATGCATTGCCTAAGGGCACAATCATAACGGCTCCAGCAGGGTTCGAACTCTGGACCTTTCGCACCTGAAGCGAACGCGCATCCATTGCGCTATCACGACTTCTGTTTTTATTTGATTTAGCGTAACAATTTGCTCATTTATTATTTACATTATAAACAAACTTCATACAAAATAAACTTGATATATTATTGCTGTGCATCAATCAGTGTATATTTTATGATTTGTAATGAAATAAAGTTAACCAGATATCACAAATTTAGCTGTTTCATTCAAAAAAATGAGAGACAAAACCTTTGACGTAACGAATAGTCCATAAAGTATGGACTTATGAAAGGATACAGATTAAAATCAACATTTTCAAGCCAAAATTTGACCCTCAACCTATGGCCAAGAATATACCATTTATACTTGCCTTTATAAGACGAGAATTTTATTTTTGTTTTAGATTCGGGACCCATCTTATAAGCATATACTACATGTCAACCCCAAATTTCTGGGGTCAAAATTAGCTATTCAGCAGTTTAAATTGCCGACTAGCTTTATTTTTTTTGGTCCACCAGATTCCCTTTTATTGAACTTTTTTATCCCATTAGAAATGTACTTTAATATTCATAATCAAATATAGTTAGCATGCTTTTTATATTTCATTCAAACACAATTATTTTAGATGAGATCATATATCATTTGTATGCATATTATACAACAGTAAATAAAAACAAATTGAGCCAACTTTTAGATAGTTATTGTGGTATTGACAAATGTATAGATATTTACAAGGTGAAATATGTCACATACGCCAGCCATCTATTTGCAGAATAAACTCCAATATAAGCATTTATAGATTAAAGTGACCCATTGACGGCATGGTCTGTGTGTGTTTTTCCGTTTATTTATAGTCGCTACCGGTTGCCCATATGAGTGACGAGATTAGTCATTTTAGATTTTTGGAGGATAGTGCAATGATATAGACAGAGACCCATTACAGAGTCTCCTCTGATTCTTTTACGTGCAAGGTGTAAAGCACCGACACGAGACCTCGGTTTAACGTCCCATCTGAAAGACTGTTAATTTTAGTAGTGTCAGATGGGGGATCGAACATGCGATCCCTGGATTACCAGATCCGTCTGTGACGACATGGTCTATTGTTGAACAGATATTTATAAACATTGAAGCTTCATGTGGGACAGTTTTTTCACTGACAAGGGTAACACTTATTATTCTCCGTTTGTGTGTGTGTGTGTTTTACATTTATTTATCGTCGCTACCGGTTGCCTATATGAGCGACTCCTCCTGAAGAGATTAGTTATTTTAGATTATTGGAGGATAGTGCATGATACAGACAGAGACCAATTCCAGAATCTCCTCTGGTTCTTTTACGTGCACGGTGTAAAGCACCGACACAAGACCTCGGTTTACAGACTGTTCATTTTATTAATGTCAGACGGGAGATCGAACCTGCGATCCCTGGATTACCAGTCCAGCGTGTTACCACTGGACTACAGATCCATTTTTTCACTGACAAGGGTAACACTTATTATTTCTCCGCTTGTGTCTGTCAATTAGACTGTATTACTCAATTTGTAGCACATGAAAGGACAGATAATGTAATTATGAGCAAGCTGTCAACACCTACCAATTGTTGCATAGAGACAAATCACGACAATTGTTCACACCTCGTGTCTGCATGGGACCATTCATTTGTGTTATATTTGTATATCTGAATATTAATTGATTGAAAATGAAACAGTTATATGCAGTATATACAGTAACATTTTATTTGAGAACAAATACAAGGAAATTGCTAATTGTATATTCGAATATGATACATAGCCATCCCTATTTTAAACAAAAACATACTGTTATGGTATTCATAATTACGTTTTTAGAAAAAACGTACTCTGACACGTTTCTTCAACTTTCACTGGCCAAATATGCAATTTATACTTGGTCTGGAGTTCATTGTATGAACCCGTCTTATATGTGAGTGCATGCCAAAACTACAGATTTAAGGACCAAAGTAGAGGGTTGTCTTATAGGCTAGTGCATGCCAAAACCACAGATTTAAGGACCAAAGTAGGGGGTCGTCTTATAGGTGAGTGCATGCCAAAACCACAGATTTAAGGACCAAAGTAGGGGGTCGTCTTATAGGCGAGTGCATGCCAAAACCACAGATTTAAGGACCAAAGTAGGGGCTTGTCTTATAGGCGAGTGCATGCCAAAACCACAGATTTAATTTCAGTAACCGGACATGTGTTATGGCAGTAAGATTTATGTATTTCAGTAACCAGACATGTGTTATGGCAGTACGTTTTATTTATTTCAGTAACCGGACATGTGTTATGGCAGTAAGCTTTATGTATTTCTGTAACCAGACAGGTGTTATGGCAATAAGTGTTATGTATTTCAGTAACCAGACATGTGTTATGGCAGTTAGATTTATTATGCATACCTCTCATATTTCAGTAACCAGCAGAAAGTACAGCAAATGAAGCAGAAAATTAAAGAATCTGAAAATCAGGTACAGTCAACAATTACATTCAATAACCCTTTCAACACCACTGTCCTCTAAATAGGCTTACAAAAAGTGTAGATCCAGAAGAGCCGACTCATGACGAGCCGTCTCATCAAGATCTGCACTTTTTACCTGTAATATTACTATTTTTTAGACAAAATTTACCAATTTTGATAAATGAACTGGTCCAAATTTAATATTCTTATTAATTTATTGGTCTAAAAATATCATTCACCACCAGTCCATGTCAGTTACTTGGTGTTGAATGGGTTAAAGCCCTATGTCAGAAAGATGAAATTGTGGTGTCTGCGAGTGCCCATTTCTTGCAATGTTAATTAGACAAGCTAAGAGTGATTTAAGCAGATTCAGTTCTCCGTTATTGTGATTTACTAAGTGGACGGACTAGGATACAGAAATGTCAACTTTTGAATCCCTAAACATTGATAAGCCACTAGGGGGAAGCTACTCTGCAGTACTAATATACATACGGTATTTTTAGATCTTATCAACTTATCAATATTACGATCACATGAATAGAATGCGAATGGATGTGGACAAAGCCAAACGACTTTCTGGATAATATTAAATTTTATAGTCGGAAAAGGATTTAATTTTTTTAGAGACATTTTAAATGTCCAGGCATTACCGGTTTCCAGCGATGCAGTACGTAACAGGCTCGCATTGATTTTGAATGTTCATACACTGCAAACAATTTTAAGTGACTGAATTATGTTATTCATACAACAATTTCAAAAAAACATTGATTGTAAGTATTTAAATGCTAATATCTCTTTATTGAAACTTTCCGGAAGTATAAAAACCATAGACTTTGTCAAATCGAATAATTTACAGATTTTTGCCGTTTTTATCATTTTAGCCAAACTGAGTTTTTATTAGCCAATTTTGCCATATTTTAGCCAATGGCTACTCTGGCGATTGGCAGCGCGGGCCCTGTCAATAGACTGACTATCCATGTATAAAATACATTATTCATTTCTCTTTCCAGGAAGCTTTGGATAATATGGATAAGATGAAGACCGAATTAAAAACTCTTGAAAAACAAGAGGGAGAATTCAAGAAAAAAGAGGAAGAACTCAAAAAGAAAGAACAGGTAGCATTATGTTGTGTTAGTTGAGAAAGAAAGAGCAGGTAATATTCTGTTGTGATAGTTGAGAAAGAAAGGACAGGTAATATTCTGTTGTGATAGTTGAGAAAGAAAGAGCAGGTAACATTCTGTTGTGTTAGTGGAGAAAGAAAGGGCAGGTAACATTCTGTTGTGTTAGTTGAGAAAGAAAGGGCAGGTAACATTCTGTTGTGTTAGTTGAGAAAGAAAGGACAGGTAATATTCTGTTGTGATAGTTGAGAAAGAAAGAGCAGGTAACATTCTGTTGTGTTAGTGGAGAAAGAAAGGGCAGGTAACATTCTGTTGTGTTAGTGGAGAAAGAAAGGGCAGGTAACATTATGTTGTGTTAGTTGGTGAAAGAAAGGGCAGGTAATATTCTGTTGTGTTAGTTGGAGAAAGAACGAGCAGGTAGCATTCTGTTGTGTTAGTTGGTGAAAGAAAGGGCAGGTAATATTCTGTTGTGTTAGTTGGTGAAAGAAAGGGCAGGTAGCATTCTGTTGTGTTAGTTGGTGAAAGAACGAGCAGGTAGCATTCTGTTGTGTTAGTTGGTGAAAGAAAGGGCAGGTAGCATTCTGTTGTGTTAGTTGGTGAAAGAACGAGCAGGTAGCATTCTGTTGTGTTAGTTGGTGAAAAAAAGGGCAGGTAACATTCTGTTGTGTTAGTTGGTGAAAGAAAGGGCAGGTAACATTCTGTTGTGTTAGTTGGTGAAAGAAAGGGCAGGTAGCATTCTGTTGTGTTAGTTGGTGAAAGAACGAGCAGGTAGCATTCTGTTGTGTTAGTTGGTGAAAGAAAGGGCAGGTAGCATTCTGTTGTGTTAGTTGGTGAAAGAACGAGCAGGTAGCATTCTGTTGTGTTAGTTGGTGAAAGAAAGGGCAGGTAACATTCTGTTGTGTTAGTTGGTGAAAGAAAGGGCAGGTAACATTTTGTTGTGTTAGTTGGTGAAAGAAAGGGCAGGTAACATTCTGTTGTGTTAGTTGGTGAAAGAAAGGGCAGGTAACATTCTGTTGTGTTAGTTGGATACAGATATACCAGTATATCAATGCACCCCTACCATACATGCAGTATATCATTGCACCCCTACCATACATGCAGTATATCATTGCACCCCTACCATACATGCAGTATATCATTGCACCCCTACCATACATGCAGTATATCATTGCACCCCTACCATACATGCTGATGTGTTAGTTGGATACAGATATACCAGTCTATCATTGCACCCCTACCATACATGCTGATGTGTTAGTTGGATACAGATATACCAGTCTATCATTGCACCCCTACCATACATGCTGATGTGTTAGTTGGATACAGATATACCAGTCTATCATTGCACCCCTACCATACATGCTGATGTGTTAGTTGGATACAGATATACCAGTCTATCATTGCACCCCTACCATACATGCTGATGTGTTAGTTGGATACAGATATACCAGTCTATCATTGCACCCCTACCATACATGCTGATGTGTTAGTTGGATACAGATATACCAGTCTATCATTGCACCCCTACCATACATGCTGATGTGTTAGTTGGATACAGATATACCAGTCTATCATTGCACCCCTACCATACATGCTGATGTGTTAGTTGGATACAGATATACCAGTCTATCATTGCACCCCTACCATACATGCTGATGTGTTAGTTGGATACAGATATACCAGTCTATCATTGCACCCCTACCATACATGCTGATGTGTTAGTTGGATACAGATATACCAGTCTATCATTGCACCCCTACCATACATGCTGATGTGTTAGTTGGATACAGATATACCAGTCTATCATTGCACCCCTACCATACATGCTGATGAAATATGTAGTATGTGATTCTTGAACATTCTGTTATGTTTATTTCTAGCAAACACCATGGAATATAGACACCATTTGTCATGACGGGAAATCAAAAACAGTAAGTTAATTTCCATGTATTGATTTATTCATTCATGTTTAAAGAACAGGTATGTGAAATTCAGCAAAGAGAGCAAGTACACTGGCGCCGAGGTTATAAAACTTTACTCCAATCTCAAGCTCAGTGTCAAGCTTCTGATTGGTTCAACTGTGTGTAATCCTCAGACTCAACCAATCAGATTACTTGAGCTTGAGTTTGAGATCTGAGAAAAGTTTTATAACCTTGGGGCCTGGTCTCAATCTCAATCCAAAATGGCCACCATGGTAACCGTCTTGAATATCTCTTCTCCCTAATATGCCAGAAACATCTTGCTAATATATCCAGGGCACACACTGGGGTGAAAAAAGTTGGAGCCATTTGAAGCAGCGTGTAAAGTTGGGAGGGTGCAAGACTGGTGACCCTTCCTGATTTTGTTTGTGTAAAAGTTGACATTTTAGCAATATGTAGGATTATTAGAATATGATTATCTTGAAAATTGAATGTGTTACATTATTTTATTTTAGTTTTGTCTAAAGTTTACTCTTGCTAAACCGGGCCGAGGTCTGTTGTTGATTTTTTGGTTTTCAGCCACCCATACAGTATACCGTTACCCATACAGTATGCTGGTACCCATACAGTATGCTGGTACCAATACAGTACGCTTGTACCCATACAGTATGCTGGTACCAATACAGTACGCTTGTACCCATACAATATGCTGGTACCAATACAGTACATCGGTACCCATACAGTACGCTTGTACCCATACAATATGCTGGTACCAATACAGTACATCGGTACCCATACAATATGCTGGTACCAATACAGTGCATCGGTACCCATACAGTATGGTGGTACCCATACAGTATACTGGTACCCATACAGTACGCTTGTACCCGTACAGTATACCGTTAGCCATACAGTACGCTTGTACCCATATAGTATACTGGTAGTGACTACCCATACAGTACGCTTGTACCCATACAGTATGCTGGTACCAATACAGTGCATTGGTACCCATACAGTATGCTTGTACCCATACAGTATACTGGTACCCATACAGTGCATCAGTACCCATACAGTATACCGTTACCCATACAGTATGCTTGTACCCATACAGTATGCTGTTGTTCGGTACCCATATAAAACGCGGGTACCCGTACAGTACGCTTGTACCCATACAGTATACTGGTACCCATACAGTGCATCAGTACCCATACAGTATACCGTTACCCATACAGTATGCTTGTACCCATACAGTATGCTTGTACCCATACAGTATGCCGGTACCCATATAAAACGCGGGTACCCGTACAGTACGCTTGTACCCATACAGTATGCTGGTACCAATACATTATAGCATTACCCATACAGTATGCTGGTACCCATACAGTATACTGGTACCCATACAGTATACTTGTACCCATACAGTATACCGTTACCCATACAGTATGCTTGTACCCATACAGTATGCTTGTACCCATACAGTACGCTTGTACCCATACAGTATGCTGGTACCCATACAGTGCATCAGTACACATACAGTATGCTGGTACCCATACAGTATGCTGGTACCCATACAGTATACCGTTACCCATACAATACACGTGTACCCATACAATACACGTGTACCCATACAGTATACCGTTACCCATACAATACGCTTGTACCCATACAGTATACTGGTACCAATACAATGCATCGGTACCCATACAATATGCTTGTACCCATACAGTATACTGGTACCAATACAATGCATCGGTACCCATACAGTATGCTGGTACCCATACAGTACACCGGTACCCATACAGTATACCAGTACACATACAGTACACCAGTACCCATACAGTATACTGGTACCCATACAGTATTGCCGTTACCCATACAGTATGTCGGTACCCATATAAAACGCCGGTACCCATACAGTACACCGGTACCCATACAGTACACCAGTACCCATACAGTATACATGTACCCATACAGTATACCGGTACACATACAGTACACCAGTATCCATACAGTATACATGTACCCATACAGTACACCGGTACCCATACAGTACACCGGTACCCATACAGTATACATGTACCCATACAGTACACCGGTACCCATACAGTACACTGGTACCCATACAGTATACATGTACCCATACAGTACACCGGTACCCATACAGTACACCGGTACCCATACAGTATACATGTACCCATACAGTACACCGGTACCCATACAGTACACCGGTACCCATACAGTACACCGGTACCCATACAGTACTCCGGGACCCATACAGTATGCCGGGACCTATACAGTATACATGTACCCATACAGTACTCCGGGACCCATACAGTATGCCGGGACCTATACAGTATACATGTACCCATACAGTACTCCGGGACCCATACAGTATGCCGGGACCTATACAGTATACATGTACCCATACAGTACACCGGTACCCATACAGTATGCCGGGACCCATACAGTATGCCGGGACCTATACAGTATACATGTACCCATACAGTACTCCGGGACCCATACAGTATGCCGGGACCTATACAGTATACATGTACCCATACAGTACTCCGGGACCCATACAGTACACCGGTACCCATACAGTATGCCGGGACCCATACAGTATGCCGGGACCTATACAGTATACATGTACCCATACAGTACTCCGGGACCCATACAGTATGCCGGGACCTATACAGTATGCCGGGACCTATACAGTATACATGTACCCATACAGTACTCCGGGACCCATACAGTATGCCGGGACCTATACAGTATACATGTACCCATACAGTACTCCGGGACCCATACAGTATGCCGGGACCTATACAGTATGCCGGGACCTATACAGTATACATGTACCCATACAGTACTCCGGGACCTATACAGTATGCCGGGACCTATACAGTATACATGTACCCATACAGTACTCCGGGACCCATACAGTATGCCGGGACCTATACAGTATACTATACCAGATACTTCTACCTAATATACCAGAAGCTTCTCCCTAATATACCAGAAAAACTACTCCCTACTATGCCAGAATCTTCTCCCTAATATACCAGAATAATCTCCCTAATTAATATACAGAAATGTCTCCCTAATATATACTGAATATTCCCCCTACATTACCAGAAACTTCTCCCTAATATACCAGAATCTACCCCCTACTAATGCTACTATACCAGAATCTTCTCCCTGATATACCAGAATAATCTCCCTAATTAATATACAGAAACTTCTCCCTAATATACCAGAATATTCTCCCTGATATACCAGAAACCTTTTCCTATTCTAACTTAAGCCCTGCATGTTACAAGATATTGACTGCATAAATAATACTAGTTGCTATGGTAATGCATTTATGTTTCTTTTGCATGAAGTATTCATTTTTTTAAAAGTCTAATAACCATGTGATAATATACGCACAAACTGTAGATATTCATTACAAAATGGAAAAAAAACTGTAGCATTTTATGAGTACTCATTTTGTTTATTTTGTCTTTAAATACATGAAAAAAATCTTGACGTTTATTTCACGGCAGTTGGCCCCAGATGTCAAACATTGTGTATATATTCTCTCTTCTATGTGTCCGGTTATATAACATCGTGTACTGGTATTTATATATATGCATATTGTATATCCGGTGCAACATCACATCACATTGTAATAAATACCGTTCCTAATTACCCAAGAGTAACAGCCCTTGTCATTGTAATTGACGTCGTGTGACGTGATGTTATTAAGGAACATATATATCTCCTGATCATCAGTATTGTGAAGCTGGTTGCTAATTATTATATTGAGAAATGATACTCAGATAATACCATAATATTTCCAGCCATAAGTCGATCTCCGACATAAGTCGATGGTCAAATTTTATCATGAAATTGCTGCTTTTAAGCTGAATCCTTCCATAAGTCGAAGGTACTCTGTGGAATTATGACATGCGTTACGACAATAATGTTTTCGTTCATTTTGGAATGAAACTGGGCTCAGTTTGAGATACCATTACTTTATTCCATTACAAATCGTAAAAAGAATGCACAACAATAATCAGCTTTTCTATGGATTATAATGTAAATAAATGTCTTAAGCAAATTATTATCTTAAATCAAATAAAACAAATAGACATAAAGTTCCAACGAAAATTTTTGTGTGTTTTTTGTCCATATGTCGAAATAGTACTTTCATCACATTTCTGAATTAGAAAAAGGTCGACTTATTGCCGGGAATATATGATAGATGTATCCTTCCTTGTATGTGTATTTTAGACATTCAACTCTGCATGCTAGGTAAAACAACAGCTATAAATTGTTAAAATAATTGTAGCATTAATCTATTTTACTTGGTTTAGCAGAAAACTCTGGATATATCTAATGAAATTTCATGACAAATTTCAGTTATTTTCATTGCTAGCGTGTAAAGAGTTAATATTATAATACAGTCGAACTTCGTTGCATCGAACTCGACCGGTCCGTGAATAATGGTTCGAGTCATGGGAGGTTAGAGTCAAGGTTAGTTGTGTGGGTTGACCCATAATATTGATAAATTAAATTGTGTTTTGGTAGCTTACTGTTATATATTTGTTTATGCAATATGTCCTTCTCTCGTGGTTCTTCTCGACTTAGGTATCCCCCTGTTGCCGGGTCCTTCGCTAAGTTGCTCGGCGTTAAGAACAGTTGGTTTTGACATGATTAATAATGAATTTGATGAAGAGACGACAAAAATTGTTTATATTGAAATGTCGTAGCTTGGCATCTTTAACTCAATAAGTGTGTAATATGTTTGTTCTATACATAACTACGTTTAATAATAATTTAAACTATGGATAAAAAAGCCACCGTGATTGAACCCCAGTCACAATAGAATAGTAATTGCCAATCTCACGACGTGTAAATTACGCGAGTGTACCGATCAAAAGGGATGTCATTGCCATTAACAAAAGCTGTGAAAACCTTTGTGTGACACGTGGACCTGGACACTCGGCCATTGTGTTCGACCTAAAGGTGTTAATTTAAGTACTAATTGATTTCATGGGACCAGTGATCTGGTTCGAGAGTTCCAGTCATCCGTGTTCCAGTCATCGAAGGTAGAACAATATGCATTATAGAGATTATCGCCGGGACCAGACGTCATGTTCGAGCCAACGGTGGTGTTCGAGCCAACCGAGTTCGAGGCAACGAAGTTAGACTGTTTATAGAATATTATATAACATACGCTTTGTATATTCAATATGTCATAGGGGTTAATGCGTATTTAACCCTTTCCTTCATAGAGATTTAGGTTAATATACTATTATATCTCCATACAAACGACAACCATTTAGCTATCGTGCAGTGGATAAGTAGTCGCAATATCTGTCATATCTCCATAGATATTACTGGAACTACACAAGATTCTGGCCTTCATTATGAACATTGGTTTGGCTACTACATTATCAATGTATGTCGTATTGGTAATGGCGTCAAGTCGTGCTTCCATGAGGGAAAGGGTTAAGTAAGGCTGATAGAATGTTTTCACACTAAGCCTACAATATCCAATAAACATTTTGACTAATTAACCGAGTGGCATAATATATTAAATACAATGTTTGTTTCGGACAGCTCATCAACAAAATGACGCAGAAAGACGATAAAGAGCTAACAGATGAGGAGAAGATGGATCGACAGGTAGAAACCCTAAATGTTGCAATTTATCAAACTAACATATCGAGAAAGTCAGTTGTTAAGAAATGTTTTACCGCGACTATTCCAGGAATAGGGAGAGTAGTTGTATTCGCCTTCTTGTCACCCACCCGTCAATGTTTCAGAGATGTTTTAGCTAAACTATTCAAGGAATAGGGAAGGCTGTTATATTCACATTAATGTCACTGTCAGCATCTGCAAGAGATGTTTTAGCTTGACTATTCCAGGAATAGGGAGGGTAAATGTATTCGCCTTTCTGTCCCATCAATGTTTCAGAGATGTTTTAGCTCAACTATTCAAGGAATAGGGAAAGCTGTTGTATTTGCCTTGATGTCACTGTCAGCATCTGCAAGAGATGTTTTAGCTCAACTATTCAAGGAATAGGGAAAGCTGTTGTATTTGCTTTGATGTCACTGTCAGCATCTGCAAGAGATGTTTTAGCTCAACTATTCAAGGAATAGGGAAAGCTGTTGTATTCGTCTTGATGTCACTGTCAGCATCTGCAAGAGATGTTTTAGCTTGACTATTCAAGGAATAGGGAAAGCTGTTGTATTTGCTTTGATGTCACTGTCAGCATCTGCAAGAGATGTTTTAGCTCAACTATTCAAGGAATAGGGAAAGCTGTTGTATTCGTCTTGATGTCACTGTCAGCATCTGCAAGAGATGTTTTAGCTTGACTATTCAAGGAATAGGGAAAGCTGTTGTATTTGCTTTGATGTCACTGTCAGCATCTGCAAGAGATGTTTTAGCTCAACTATTCAAGGAATAGGGAAAGCTGTTGTATTCGTCTTGATGTCACTGTCAGCATCTGCAAGAGATGTTTTAGCTTGACTATTCAAGGAATAGGGAAAGCTGTTGTATTTGCCTTGATGTCACTCACTGTCAGCATCTGCAAGAGATGTTTTAGCTTGACTATTCCAGGAATAAATCCGTTGTATATGCCTTAGTGGCGCCATTGTCATTTGATTAATGTGATATGGCAAGGCTGCGATATATCTGTACCACATTTTGAAACTCTTATCAATAAGCAAGATGTGTTAGTCAGGTTCTACAACTATCACACGTAAGTTTAACATAGTCATTCTGAAATTATGCCCCATTTTTCGCATTGGAAAATCTGGTATAAGTTTTGTTGCAAGTTGACTTGAAATAAATACTGCACACAAAACAGTAAGCTCTATATCTGTCTTATATCTTAAAAATTAATTCCTCGATAATATATGTTTTTCATCGAAAAGGTAGATCGTTAAGTCAAGGAAAAATCATTGTAAAAAGACATAATACCTACTGAAATTTGATAAACCCGTGTAAACACAACTGTAATTTTAATAAATCCGTATAAACATGGTACCAACTGTAATTTTAATGAATCCGTATTGACACAACTGTAACTTTAATAAATCTGTGTATAAACATTGTACCAATTGTAACTTTAATAAATATGTATAAACATGGCACCAACTTTAACTTTAATAAATATGTATAAACATGATACCAAATGTAACTTTAATAAATCTGTATAAACATGGTACCAACTGTAACTTTAATAAATATGTATAAACATGGTACCAACTGTAACTGATCAGGATCTATGTTGTTTGCTATTCAGCCAAGTGTTTTAGCTCTACTATCCGAATAGCATAGAGCATGATCAGACGGCCCTTTAATTGACTAAGAATCCACAAATTTGTCCGTCCAACTCCAGGTTGGGGTTGAGATATCAATTCATCGAATTTTCGATTCATCCAAAATATAAATGTTATACCATGTTTCATTTGCAATTCAATTAACATATTTGATAAACTTACAATTATAGTAATATGCATAATATGACATCCCAACGCCTGCATGATTCTATCGCTCTGTCAGATTTCCAAATTATTAGCAGTTCAATTTTGACAATTCTCCGAGAATTGATTTATGTTAAATGAAAGCTACCAGATATTTTGTGAAAGGTATCTTCTCTTTTAACAGGCAGAATTTACCAAAAGTCACAAACAAGATGTGAAAAAGTATGGTATGTTCAGTAAATACGACGATAGCCAGGAATTCCTCGTGCAGTGCCCACAGATTGTATGTGAGGAGACCGCAAACTACCTCGTTCTATGGTGTATTGACTTGGAAATCGAAGAGGTGAGTCAAGTTTTCTATGTGATCAATCGGTATAATGTAATTTCGGTGTTTGTCACTTTCAATGTAAGTCTGCAAAAATCATGTATGAGAATATATTCAAATATTATTATGAAACATGGTAATGAATATTTTATAGTCAGAAACATTGTAATTGCTATTTTAATGAAAAATATGGTAATTGCCATTTTAATGAGAAACATGGTAATCACTATTTTAATGAGAAACATGGTAATTGCTATTTTAATGAGAAACATGGTAATTACCATTTTATTGAGAAACATGGTAATTTCTATTTTAATGAGAAACATGGTAATTTCTATTTTAATGAGAAACATGGTAATTTCTATTTTAATGAGATTGCCATTTTATTGAGAAACATGGTAATTTCTATTTTAATGAGAAACATGGTAATTACCATTTTATTGAGAAACATGGTAATTTCTATTTTAATGAGAAACATGGTAATTACTATTTTAATGAGAAACATGGTAATTTCTATTTTAATGAGAAACATGGTAATTACTATTTTAATGAGAAACATGGTAATTACCATTTTATTGAGAAACATGGTAATTACTATTTTAATGAGAAACATGGTAATTACCATTTTATTGAGAAACATGGTAATTTCTATTTTAATGAGAAACATGGTAATTTCTATTTTAATGAGAAACATGGTAATTTCTATTTTAATGAGATTGCCATTTTATTGAGAAACATGGTAATTTCTATTTTAATGAGAAACATGGTAATCACTATTTTATTGAGAAACATGGTAATTACTATTTTAATGAGAAACATGGTAATTACCATTTTATTGAGAAACATGGTAATTTCTATTTTAATGAGAAACATGGTAATTTCTATTTTAATGAGAAACATGGTAATTTCTATTTTAATGAGAAACATGGTAATTGCCATTTTATTGAGAAACATGGTAATTTCTATTTTAATGAGAAACATGGTAATTGCCATTTTATTGAGAAACATGGTAATTTCTATTTTAATGAGAAACATGGTAATTGCCATTTTATTGAGAAATATGGTAATTTCTATTTTAATGAGAAACATGGTAATTTCTATTTTAATGAGAAACATGGTAATTTCTATTTTAATGAGAAACATGGTAATTTCTATTTTATTGAGAAACATGATACCGTCCATACTTGCATATAAGACGATTCTTTTACCTCCAGATTATGTGGCTTCCCGTCTTTATATAAGTGAGTGTTAAACATTTTTTTAAGCGTGTTAGATTCGTTCAACTTGCACTGGCCAAACATGCAATTGATACTTGTGTCCATTTTATCAACCCGTCTTATATGCAAGTGCGTGCGAAAACCCCACAGGTTTGAGGACCGAGTATGGACAGTGAGAAACATTGTAATTGCTCTTTTATTGAGAAACATGGTAATTGCTGTTATTGAGAAACATGGTAATTGCTGTTATTGAGAAACATGGTAATTGCTCTTTTATTGAGAAACATGGTAATTGCTGTTATTGAGAAACATGGTAATTGCTCTTTTATTGAGAAACATGGTAATTGCTGTTATTGAGAAACATGGTAATTGCTATTTTATTGGGAAACATGGTAATTGCTATGTTTCTGAGAAACACGGTAATTGCTTTATTGAGAAAAATAACAATTGCCATTTCATTGAGAAACATGCATGGTAAGTGATATTTCATTGAAAAACCTGGTAAATAATATTTTATTGAGAAACATGGTTATTGCCATTTTATTGAGAAACATGGTAATTTATATATTGTTCAGAAACATGGGTTGATGGAACAGATTGCCCACCAGACGATAGTGATGCAGTTTATCCTCGAGCTAGCCAAGCAGATGGAAATGGATCCGAGGAGCTGTGTCAGACCGTTCTTCTCTAAGTAATACGAATATTCATGTTCACCCTGTGCAACCCGGTACAATAAATTCATGTTCACCCTGTGCAACCCGGTACAATAAATTATCTTTCTGTGGACTGTTGATGTAACCAAGTACGAAAAGCTCTGAAACTTGGCAACTGGCTGTCAAGTCCGATGTATCAAGTTTTCACAGTAAATGCAATGTGTTGTATCCTGTTGCAGTGTGTGCTATACATGTACTGCATATGGGATCATCAGGTCACTGTCTATATGGGATCATCAGGTCACTGTATACATGGGATCATCAGGTCACTGTCTATATGGGATCATCAGGTCACTGTATATATGGGATCATCAGGTCACTGTGTATATGGGATCATCAGGTCACTGTATACATGGGATCATCAGGTCACTGTATATATGGGATCATCAGGTCACTGTATATATGGGATCATCAGGTCACTGGTATATGGGATCATCAGGTCACTGTATATATGGGATCATCAGGTCACTGTATACAGGGATCATCAGGTCACTGTATATATGGGATCATCAGGTCACTGTATATATGGGATCATCAGGTCACTGTATACAGGGATCATCGGTCACTGTATATATGGGATCATCAGGTCACTGTATATATGGGATCATCAGGTCACTGTATATATGGGATCATCAGGTCACTGTATATATGGGATCATCAGGTCACTGTATATATGGGATCATCAGGTCACTGTATATATGGGATCATCAGGTCACTGTATACATGGGATCATAATTTTGCTGTATGCACGATACTCACTATATTGTAAAAGTGGAAATCAGTATTTATATTTAGTTTTTATTCAGTTATTAAGAATTATCATAATAATTAAACAAAATGAACCAAGAATTTGTTCAATAATCAGTTATTTCACTGTAGATAGCTTTTCCCCCATACTATTCAAATATCGACGTATCAGCTGACTGGTGCAAGACATAGCTAATTTTGATATATAGATTTATCACATAACTTTGCTTGTATTCAGCTTAATACAGCCATCACATATTTTCTTGTATGTACACACGTGTAATACAACCTGGAAGGATTCTGATTGGTCGCGGCATGACAGCTTGCTTAACTCATACGACATATAAGTTGTGTTCATGCTTTATTGTTGAAAATCAACTATTAATTCTATCAAATGCTAAATATGCACTAGCAGCATATAACAAGCTATGCATGTTCGAATTATGACTGGTTGTACATTCACGCAAATGACTGGTTGTACATTCACGCAATATAAACAAGCTATGCATGTTCAAATTATGACTGGTTGTACATTCACGCAAATGACTGGTTGTACATTCATGCAAATGACTGGTTGTACATTCACACAAATGACTGGTTGTACATTCACGCAATATAAAACTGGTTTCTTATTCTTCAGAATAAAGATAGCACAGAGAGAATATCTTGATGCATTTAATGATGAATTAAACGGCTTCAAAGAGAGGATACGTACAAGAGCGAAGCAGAAAATAGACGAGGCTATCAAGGAACATGAAGAGGTATCACCTCCGTTCTTGTGACGGAAACAAACAAACGTTTACAGATTGATACGACATGTAGAATGTGTGTTTTACTTTTATTTATCGTCGCTACCTGTTGCCCATATGAGCGACGCCTCCTGAAGAGATTAGTCATTTTAGATTTTTGGAGGATAGCGCAATGAGAGATCCGAGATCAGACAGAGATCCATTCCAGAGTCTCCTCTGGTTCTTTTACATGCACAATGTAAAGCACCGACACAAGACCTTGGTTTAAAATCCCATCTGAAAGACTGTTAATTTTATTAGGGTCAGACGGTGGATCAAACCTGTGATCCCTGGATTACCAGTCCAACGTGTTAACCAATGGACTACAGATCCATCTGTATGTAGATTGTAGAGCAATGCAAATAAATTATAGTAATCAATTTACCAATCATGCCCATTAACCAATCGATTGCCGATTATATAGAGAGACCATTGTCAGATGCCGATGTTATTGCTCCAACAAGTTGCTTTTGTCAAGCATCTTATGCATAGCAGGGGTGTAAAATTTCCACTCGAGTGCGAATCCGTTTTTGCAGCACAATTAATTTTAGAAAATCAGTAAATTATAGCCGCAGTAATATACTATGACTGGGTATTGCCAGCCAAAACCGTACCACAATATATTGCAATATTGTACCACAATACGTACCACAATACGTACCACAATACGTACCACAATACGTACCACAATACGTACCACAATACATACCACAATACGTACCACAATACGTACCACAATACGTACCACAATACGTACCACAATACGTACCACAATACATACCACAATACGTACCACAATACGTACCACAATACGTACCACACCACAATACGTACCACAATACACACCACAATACGTACCACAATACGTACCACAATACGTACCACACCACAATACGTACCACAATACACACCACAATACGTACCACAATACGTACCACACCACAATACGTACCACAATACACACCACAATACGTACCACAATACGTACCACAATACCGTACCACAATACGTACCACACCACAATACGTACCACAATACACACCACAATACGTACCACAATACGTACCACAATACGTACCACCACAATACGTACCACAATACGTACCACAATACGTACCACACCACAATACGTACCTCAATACGTACCACAATACGTACCACAATACGTACCACAATACATACCACAATACATACCACAATACGTACCACAATACATACCACAATACGTACCTCAATACGTACCACAATACGTACCACAATACGTACCACAATACGTACCACAATACGTACCACAATACATACCACAATACATACCACAATACGTACCACACCACAATACGTACCACAATACGTACCACAATACATACCACAATACATACCACAATACACACCACAATACATACCACAATACGTACCACACCACAATACGTACCACAATACGTACCACAATACGTACCACAATACGTACCACAATACGTACCACACCACAATACGTACCACAATACGTACCACAATACGTACCACAATACGTACCTCAATACGTACCACAATACGTACCACAATACGTACCACAATACGTACCACAATACGTACCACAATACATACCACAATACGTACCACAATACGTACAACAATACGTACCACAATACGTACCACAATACGTACCACAATACGTACCACAATACGTACCACAATACGTACCTCAATACGTACCACAATACGTACCACAATACGTACCGGATTGTATTCATACCAAATGGCATTATATTAATCAACCCAACAATGTTCATTTACAGCTGCCTGTGTGAACTAAGCACACGGGATAAGGTTTCTTGCTCAAAGAACATTGATATAGATATATATTAGGGATTGCAACGAATAGCGATTATACTATTCGAATATTCAGTCGGCAAGGTATTTGAATATTCGATAGAATTCTATCAAAAACTCAAAATCACTCAAACTCTTATAAAAATTGCCAAACTAACCTAATTTCTGTTTTACGCGTAAACATAATCTTCTTCAAATGATTATTCAGATTGATATTGTACCTGAATATGTTAAATCCAATTTGCATAGATTACACCTAGCAGTTTTCTTATTCTCAGAACGATTCAAGCATTTCCAAACGTGTGAATTTTGAGGACAATATAATAGTTTTTCCCGAATGTGTGAATTTTGAGGACAATATAATAGTTTTTCCCAAATACTGGAATAGTATTGGGATATTCGGACATTCGAGCGAATATTCGTTACCATCCCTAATATATATAGAACAATCGTACATATTCACAGCAATAATACTGCCCTAGGTGATAAATTCTACTCCTTAGCCGCAGCATCCAATACGTGAACTATATAGACACCAGTATGTCTTCCTGGCACACGGTCTTGTTTGCAATGTATATTGCCTCATTTCCCAATTGCCGGTGTGGCGTCCGTGGTCCAATGGTAGAGCGTCGGATTTGGAATCGAATGGTCCGAGATCGATACTCAGTCAGACCATGTATTGAGCAAGGCACCTCACACACATTGCTTAGTACTGATTAACCGCTATAGTCGGCTAAGCATGCCCAGGAAAACATGTCTAGGTCCCGGCAAGGGGTTTGACATTAATGGTACATACATACAATTTCTGTCAACAAATGAACAGGTTACAGTAACATAGGACTGTGACCCATTAAGTCCATCCATGTGTAGTTATGGCAACACTAGTCTAGTAGTACTGCACCTCTAGATTGCTTTCTGCATACAGTTGTGTAATTACTTTCTCAGTGAATCTGTAATCTTGCATCCAGTGCTTTCACCATTCTTCCGAGTCTGCATCTGTGGTCGAGTGGATGAGGTCGCCGACTTGAATACCACTGTAACCTATCATCACTGATGGTCACGGGTTCGAGCCTCACTCAGCCCAACATGGTGCTGCCATGTTCTAGAGAATGTGTATATTGTGTCATGTTCTAGAGAATGTGTATATTGTGCCATGTTCTAGAGAATGTGTATATTGTGCCATGTTCTAGACAATGTGTATATTGTGCCATGTTCTAGATATGTGTATGTGCCATGTTCTAGATGATGTGTATATTGTGCCATGTTCTAGATGATGTGTATATTAGATGTATATATTGTGCCACGTTCTAGATGTGTGTATTGTGCCATGTTCTAGATGTGTGTATTGTGCCATGTTCTAGATGTGTATATTGTGCCACATTCTAGATGATGTGTATATTGTGCCACGTTCTAGATGATGTGTATAGTGTGCCACGTTCTAGATGATGTGTATATTGTGCCACGTTCTAGATGATGTGTATATTGTGCCACGTTCTAGATGATGTGTATATTAGATGTATATATTGTGCCACGTTCTAGATGATGTGTATATTAGATGTATATATTGTGCCACGTTCTAGATGTGTGTATTGTGCCATGTTCTAGATGTGTGTATTGTGCCATGTTCTAGATGTGTATATTGTGCCACATTCTAGATGATGTGTATATTGTGCCACGTTCTAGATGATGTGTATAGTGTGCCACGTTCTAGATGATGTGTATATGTGCATGTTCTAGATGTGTATATTGTGCCACGTTCTAGATGATGTGTATATTGTGCCACGTTCTAGATGATGTGTATATGTGGCCATAGATGTGCCACGTTCTAGATGATGTGTATATTGTGCCACGTTCTAGATGATGTGTATATTGTGCCACGTTCTAGATGATGTGTATATTGTGCCACGTTCTAGATGATGTGTATATTGTGCCACGTTCTAGATGATGTGTATATTGTGCCATGTTCTAGATGATGTGTATATTGTGCCACGTTCTAGATGTATATATTGTGCCACGTTCTAGATGATGTGTATATTGTGCCACGTTCTAGATGATGTGTATATTGTGCCACGTTCTAGATGTATATATTGTGCCACGTTCTAGATGATGTGTATATATTGTAGACGGAGAGACAGAAGAGATTGGGGCCCGGTGGTTTAGATCCTGTTGAAGTGTATGATTCATTACCAGATGTATGTATTATGCAAAACTTCTTAAATTACTCTGCCCTATACTGTTACAATTTTTTGTTTGTTTCGGGCCCCTCGAGGGAGAAACCTTGTTTATGAACTCCGTCCAATGACTAGTAGAGATCAGACCACATCCCCTAGTAGCCTTACATGCCTGATATATAGGTATCAGCACACATCATATGATAAGTATCTCATTTATAATTCTTCTGACATTTATATAATAACCCTTTCAACACCACATACCTCTCAATAGGTTTACAAAAAGTGTAGATCCAGATGAGCCGGCTCATAGCGAGCCGTCTCATCAGGATCTGCACTTTTTGCCAGTAATATTAGTATTTTTAGACAAAAATTACCCATTTTGATAAATGAACTGGTCCAAATGTAATTTTCTTATTAATATATTGGTCTGAAAATATCATGGACCAGTCCATGTCAGTTACTTGGTGTTGAATGGGTTAAATAGGGTTCGATGGGGCAATAATTTACATAGGATCAGAGAGAAAAATGTGTGCATAACAAAGTTAGATAACTATGCTGTTTCAGGATTCTGTCATGTAATAAACACATTTAATTAGTTTATTCAGTTCTTGACAGCCATGAGAATTTATTATTGTGGTCTAGTGGTTTCGGTCGCTGACTTGTATACCAATGTAACCTATCGTCACTAATTGTCATGGGTTCAACACCCGCTCAGACTGTGTCTCTTTATATGAAAAGATTGGTAGTTTCTTATAGAGGTTGGGTGCGCCAAGTACTGGTTGACCGCTGGAGCCTGCCCAGGAAAGGTGCTCAAATGGGCAACCAGTAGCGACGTTAAATAAATTATAATAATTTTTTTTTTTTGTAGATTTCATGGTTTGTTTTATCTGTGTAAATATAACTATAATAAAATACTAGTAATCTGAAAATACATATAGGATGTTAGTTTATACTTCCACTTGTTAAATGAGTTTCATTTCTTACTGAAATTATTTAACTCGTCTTCTAAAAACGTTGCACATGTTTCATATACCTGTGCTTCTCTTACAATCAATGAAGTGCATTATGCGGTCGGTTGTAAGTGAATAAGAAGCTTTTAAATTCATGATTATAAAACAACAACCTAGCATGTGTATTCTAAACAACAGTGTGCATTCTACATGTATATTGTAATGTCAAGTGTGTGAATGGAGCTACTATGTAGTACAACAAGTACTTTACTATGACATCACAACATATACTTTACTATGAAATCAAAACAGGTACTTTACTATGACATCACAACAAGTACTTTACTATGACATCACAACAAGTATCTTACTATGACATCACAACAAGTACTTTACTATGACATCACAACAAGTACTTTACTATGACATCACAACAAGTACTTTACGACATCGCAACAAGTACTTTACTATGACATCGCAACAAGTAACTTACTATGACATCACAACAAGTACTTTACTATGACATCACAACAAGTACTTTACTATGACATCACAACACGTACCTTACTATGACATCACAACAAGTACTTTACTATGACATCACAACAAGTACTTTACTATGACATCGCAACAAGTATCTTACTATGACATCACAACAAGTACTTTACTATGACATCACAACAAGTACTTTACTATGACATCACAACACGTACCTTACTATGACATCACAACAAGTACTTTACTATGACATCACAACAAGTACTTTACTATGACATCGCAACAAGTACTTTACTATGACATCGCAACAAGTAACTTACTATGACATCACAACAAGTACTTTACTATAACATCGCAACAAGTATCTTACTATGACATCACAACAAGTACTTTACTATGACATCACAACACGTACCTTACTATGACATCACAACAAGTACTTTACTATGACATCACAACAAGTACTTTACTATGACATCACAACACGTACTTTACTATGACATCACAACAAGTACTTTACTATGACATCACAACAAGTACTTTACTATGACATCACAACAAGTACTTTACTATGACATCACAACAAGTACTTTACTATGACATCACAACAAGTACTTTACTATGACATCACAACAAGTACTTTACTATGACATCACAACAAGTACTTTACTATGACATCACAACACGTACCTTACTATGACATCACAACACGTACCTTACTATGACATCACAACTAGTACTTTACTATGACATCACAACAAGTACTTTACTATAACATCACAACAAGTACTTTACTATGACATCACAACACGTACCTTACTATGACATCACAACACGTACCTTACTATGACATCACAACTAGTACTTTACTATGACATCACAACAAGTACTTTACTATGACATCACAACAAGTACCTTACTATGACATCGCAACAAGAACTTTACTATAACATCACAACATATACTTTACTATGAAATCAAAACAAGTACTTTACTATGACATCACAATAAGTACTTGACTATGACATCACAACAAGTACTTTACTATGACATCACAACATATACTTTACTATGAAATCAAAACATGTACTTTACTATGACATCACAACAAGTACTTTACTATGACATCACAACAAGTACCTTACTATGACATCACAACAAGTACTTTACTATGACATCACAACAAGTACTTTACTATGACATCACAACAAGTACTTTACTATGACATCGCAACAAGTACTTTACTATGACATCGCAACAAGTACTTTACTATGACATCGCAACAAGTAACTTACTATGACATCACAACACGTACCTTACTATGACATCACAACAAGTACGTTACTATGACATCACAACAAGTACATTACTATGACATCACAAGTACTTTACTATGACATCACAACAAGTACTTTACTATGACATCACAACAAGTACTTTACTATGACATCACAACAAGTACTTTACTATGACATCGCAACAAGTACCTTACTATGACATCACAACACATACTTTACTATGACATCACAACAAGTACCTTACTATGACTACTATGACATCACAACAAGTACCTTACTATGACATCACAACACATACCTTACTATGACATCGTAACACACACTTTACTATGACATCACAACAAGTACCTTACTATGACATCACAACACATACCTTACTATGACATCACAACACGTACCTTACTATGACATCACAACACATACCTTACTATGACATCACAACAAGTACTTTACTATGACATCACAACAAGTACCTTACTATGACATCGCAACAAGAACTTTACTATGACATCACAACATATACTTTACTATGAAATCAAAACAAGTACTTTACTATGACATCACAACAAGTACTTTACTATGACATCACAACAAGTACTTTACTATGACATCACAACATATACTTTACTATGACATCACAACATATACTTTACTATGAAATAAAAACATGTACTTTACTATGACATCACAACAAGTACTTTACTATGACATCACAACAAGTACCTTACTATGACACCATAACACGTACCTTACTATGACATCACAACAAGTACTTTACTATGACATCACAACAAGTACCTTACTGTGACATCACAACAAGTACTTTACTATGACATCACAACAAGTACTTTACTATGACATCACAACAAGTACTTTACTATGACATCACAACAAGTACCTTACTATGACATCACAACAAGTACTATACTATGACATCACAACTAATTCAACATTTACCAAGTTGGTCAAAATGTGTAACGTTCAAATAGTGGCAGTTTTCACAACCAAAAGCAAGTTTTTCATTGGAATTACTACTGTAGCTGGACTGTTGAACAATTCAGCGATCTGGCAGTATTTGTAGTGTTAATAGCCTGTGCTACAGGATTTATAGTGTATATAACTGGATTATGATATACAGTGCCACTTGATTTTCGATGCTGATCAGGATCTATGTTGTTTGCTACATAGCTAAGTATCTTAGCAAGATCATCTGAATAGCAAACAGCATAGAGCCTGATCAGATGGAACGTTCCATGGTGGCTGATCTGGCTCTATGTTCTTTGCAAATACTGTTTGAACGGTATCCAGAATGAAATGGGTTAATGGAGTCGCTGACACCATTTCAATATGCAACATCTAGGTACCAGATGTGCTGTAGGAAATCAAATGTGTTATTCAACTGTTGTCAACCAGTAGAAGAACACATTTTATTTCATTGAGAATATTTCTATATTTCATTGGAAGTGTATTATTTATTTTACAACGATTACGAAACAACCTTTAATAACTTATATTAGTTCCTCTCGTGGTGCAGATGAAAACGTATGGTCCTTCGTTTGAGAGTAACCCCGGAGAAAACGCACCTGTCCGATTTGGTGACCACCCAACCATCCCACATACTTCCCGGTCCGAGGATCGAACCCGGCTTGCATGGGTGAGAAACGAACAGCCATTTCACTTGTCCACATAGTCAGATCTTTGTGATTGCCATATAAACATAGGTAGACATTAGTGATGTTATATGCAGATTAAACTGGCTGGTGTCAGGCTGGTCATTGAAAACATAAATTAAGTGTCAGGCTGGGAATTGAAAACATAAATAAATTGCCAGGCTGGGAATTGAAAACATAAATAAATTGTCAGGCTGGGAATTGAAAACATAAATAAATTATCAGGCCGGAAATTGAAAACATAAATAAAGTGTCAGGCTGGGAATTGAAAACATAAATAAATTGTCAGGCTGGGAATTGAAAACATAAATAAATTATCAGGCTGGAAATTGAAAACATAAATAAATTGTCAGGTTGGGAATTGAAGACATAAATTAATTGTCAGGCTGGGAATTGAAAACATAAATAAATTGTCAGGCTGGAAATCTGGTTCGAAAACAATTTATAGTTCAGTCGATTTCATGTTACATTGTATCAACATTTCACAGTAGACAATTTGTTGTATCTGGATACCTAGTGTGTAGCTCGCGTCAACCATGTCGATAATGATCACCTTGTATAGGTCGAGTACTATATTTGGTAATCTATAAATAGAATGTTTTCTGTTGCAGGAACTAAAGGAATGTTTTGATAGTAAGGACATCGGAAGACTACAAGAAGCAGTAATGAACATGACGAAAGATGGTGCCGAGTACCACATAAAACGGTGTGTCGATTCTGGACTATGGGTGCCTAACTCTGGGGATGTTGGGGATGGTGAGGACGGGGCAGGAGCGGGGACGGAAGAGAAGGGTGTGGAGATCGAAGAGGAAACATACGAAGAGGTGGACTGATATCACAATGGGGGGGGTTGTGAAAACCAAGAGTGATACATGAAACACCTGAAGCAGATTTTGGTGTATTATGTATTCATAAGTTGTAATTGTACAGAAATTAATATTAGATTTGTACAGTTCATTCTTGTCGTATAAATATCATACTGTTTCATACAGTGTACTTATTCAGTGATATAATCACAGGTTTCTTTCAGCTCAAAGTTTGTTTGTTTTTTCGTGTATATTCCTGTCTTATGCGCACATACCTTTCTAACCAATGTTATTCTGGAGTTTAACGTATTTAAAAATACTGTACACTTGCATGATCATAAAAGGTGATTAATGGGGTCTGAACATGCAGGACCACTGCCATACACTTGCATGATCATTAAAGGTAATTAATGGAGTCTGAACATGCAGGACCACTGCCTTACACTTGCATGATCATTAAAGGTAATTAATGGAGTCTGAACATGCAGGACCACTGCCTTACACTTGCATGATCATTAAAGGTAATTAATGGAGTCTGAACATGCAGGACCACTGCCTTACACTTGCATGATCATTAAAGGTAATTAATGGAGTCTGAACATGCAGGACCACTGCCTTACACTTGCATGATCATTAAAGGTAATTAATGGAGTCTGAACATGCAGGACCACTGCCTTACACTTGCATGATCATTAAAGGTAATTAATGGAGTCTGAACATGCAGGACCACTGCCTTACACTTGCATGATCATTAAAGGTAATTAATGGAGTCTGAACATGCAGGACCACTGCCTTACACTTGCATGATCATTAAAGGTAATTAATGGAGTCTGAACATGCAGGACCACTGCCTTACACTTGCATGATCATTAAAGGTAATTAATGGAGTCTGAACATGCAGGACCACTGCCTTACACTTGCATGATCATTAAAGGTAATTAATGGAGTCTGAACATGTAGGACCACTGCCTTACACTTGCATGATCATTAAAGGCGATTAATGGAGTCTGAACATGCAGAACCACTGCCTTACACTTGCATGATCATTAAAGGCGATTAATGGAGTCTGAACATGCAGGACCACTGCCATACACTTGCATGATCATTAAAGGCGATTAATGGAGTCTGAACATGCAGGACCACTGCCTTACACTTGCATGATCATTAAAGGCGATTAATGGAGTCTGAACATGCAGGACCACTGCCATACACTTGCATGATCATTAAAGGCGATTAATGGAGTCTGAACATGCAGGACCACTGCCTTACACTTGCATGATCATTAAAGGCGATTAATGGAGTCTGAACATGCAGGACCACTGCCTTACACTTGCATGATCATTAAAGGCGATTAATGGAGTCTGAACATGCAGGACCACTGCCATACACTTGCATGATCATTAATGGGGTCTGAACATGCAGGACCACTGCCATACACTTGCATGATCATTAAAGGTAATTAATAGGGTCTGAACATGCAGGACCACTGCCATACACTTGCATGATCATTAAAGGCGGTTAATGGGGTCTGAACAGGATTGTAAAGGGCAACGAATAAAGTCTGACTGAACACTTGGTTTGCTGCATCTCGGAGAATGCAGCAGATGTAATAGGTTGAGCTGCATAGATTGTTTAGTCCTTTTTGTCACTATGTATAACCTAAACACAACTGTTGGTTCGTCTGAAATCCCAAATCTACTATAATAACACAGAGAATGTTCTTTTAGTGCAAAAGTAGAGACCTGTTTTATACATCTGGTGTATGCCTTTATTATAACTGTCTATACTATTATTGTTATAGACATTTGGCACAGGCTTGGATGGCTGTTCATCCAATCGTATTTCACTAGTCAATTTTTCCACAATTGCAGGCTTTTAGCTGTGTTTTCAAAAGAGGGACATTAGACCTATTACTCCTACGGATTGACAGTAGTTTCTATGGAAAACACATGGAAATTACTCACTACGTTTTGATATATCAAAACTACGGATTTTCAAAATCACCGAATTTCAACAAATTTTGTTGTCCATTTTCGGTTGCTAGGTTATTTCTGTTACTAACCATTTCAGCGTTTAAAGCAGATAATCAGATAATGTGGACTTGCCGGTGTCATGGTAAACATCATCCATTCGTGAAATTACTCAATTGGTGTAAAAATGATAAAAATGAAATCGATAAAAATTCCTAAAACAAAAACATAGGCTTGGGGATTATCCCCCCTGGCCGGCACTATATACTCGTATACCGTGTCAACAAACCAAATAACATATAATATGTACTTCCGGGAAATTTACTTGCTTAATACATCTGTTATACAGCTGTATTTGTTGTTTTTTTAGTTTTTCATTTAAAATTTGTATGTTTGTGAATAAATATTTAAATCGTTATTATGCATGCCATGTTGAACTCATGTTGAGCCCCTTTCGTAGGGACTGACGTGCATTTTTGTACTTCTTGGCTCTCCGTGATCGTATAATGGGAAAATCCGAGTGACAACTATTGCAGAATATTATTTCTAATTAGTTATTAAGATGACATGCAAACATGACTAAGCCAGTCAACAAGATGTCTCGATGGATAGTAACCAGCTAGGCCGCTGTCTCTGTGTGTTTTACGTTTATTATCATCGCTACCGGTTGCCCATATGAGCGACACCGTCTGAAGAGATTAGCCATTTTAGATTTTTGAAATAGTGCAATGATACAGACAGAGACCCATTCCAGAGTCTCTTCTGGTTCTTTTACGCGCACGGTGTACAGCACCGATACGAGACCTCGGTTTAAAGTCCCATCTGAAAGACTGTTAATTTTATTAGGGTCAGACGTGGGGATCGAACCTGCGATCCATGGATTACCAGTCCAGCGTGTTAATCACTGGACTACAGATCCGTCTGTCTCCTTCAGAATGGTGGGCTCTTTTATATTACATGATATACAGACTTTAATCACAGCAGTATCTCCCTGACCAGGAACCGGCCAAAACTAATGATGAATACACCCCATATGAACATGTCAATTCATCCTACAGCTGATCACACCATTAGTTTATACAAATTTATTTTAGCTTTAATTGCGAAACAAGTTCTTACAACTTATATTAATCACTCTCGAGACCTCATTCATGATGGAATCCATCGCCACGAGGGAGAGCGAAGAGGCAATGTGGAATTTAATGCCTTGCCTAAGGGCACAATCGTAACAGCTCCAGTGGAGCTCGAACTCCTTTCGCACCTGAAGTGAACGCGCATCCACTGCGCTATCATGACTTCCACAGTGATCACACCATTGGCCGACTTGCTCAAGCCTGATACATATATATAATTATATATGCATATCATCAACATATTATTAATGTCAATTCTATAGCCTCGTGCTATATAGGTATTATGGAAACCCACCTCCCAAATATATTCAAAGCACATCACGTGTATGTATTGGTCATGAAGTATAAATCCAGATATACAGGGAATGATACTATCTAACGATTGAAACCATAACTCAATTAACCCTTTCCTTCATAGAGATTTAGGTTAATATACTATTATATCTCCATACAAACAACGGCCATTTAACCCTTTCCTTCATAGAGATTTAGGTTAATATACTATTATATCTCCATACAAACGACAGCCATTTAACCCTTTCCTTCATAGAGATTTAGGTTAATATACCATTATATCTCCATGCAAATGACAGCCATTTAGCTATCATGCATTTGATAAGTATTTGCCATATCTATCCTACCTCCATAGATATTACTGGGACTACATGAGATTCTGGACTTTATTTTGAACATTGGTTTGGCTACTACTTTGTCAAATTATGTCGTATTTGGTAATGCCGTCAAGAGGTGCTTCTATGAGGGAAAGGGTTAAGGAAATCAATATATACATACATGGTTGTATACACACACACGTGACTATGTTACACTTCTAGTCAACTGCATTAACATTCCGGTAAACGTAGTTGACACCGAGACGTTGCTGATGATTGGTTAACATTGTTGTTTGGCATCACAAATCACATACGTTTGTATACTTTTGTCAATAATACATGCGATGTGTTAGAAACGTCGCTGTTAACATTAATTGAAACGAAACAACGTAAATACGGGTTTTCTCGCAACTTTTGTCCCCTTTATGGTCATTTACAGTGTAAATATTAGGAATAAAATCTCATTTATTGGGAGTATACAACACATTTATGCTGTTTAAAGTTGCTTTTATTCCTTAAATAAATGATAAAACTGATCCAGGATTGTCAACTAGAAAGAGGTTTTCCAGGCAGATCCAGGGTTGTCAATTTGAAAGAGATGTGCTGGGCAGATCCAGGGTTGTCAATTTGAAAGAGATGTGCTGGGCAGATCCAGGGTTTTCAATTTGAAAGAGATGTGCTGGGCAGATCCAGGGTTGTCAATTTGAAAGAGATTTGCTGGGCAGATACAGGGTTGTCAATTTGAAAGAGGTGTTCCAGGCAGATCCAGGGGTGTCAATTTGAAAGAGGTTTTCCAGGCAGATCCAGGGTTGTCAATTTGAAAGAGGTTTTCCAGGCAGATCCCAGGGTTGTCAATTTGAAAGAGGTTTTCCAGGCAGATCCCAGGGTTGTTTTTATTCCTTAAATAAATGATAAAATGAAATTGTGACCTGTAATTTTGTACAGCTTAATGAAATAAAGCCATATCAAATTGATACATTTTCCTTGTACTGATCCAGGATTGTCAACTAGAAAGAGGTTTTCCAGGCAGACCCCAGGGTTGTCAATTTGAAAGGTTTTCCAGGCAGATCCAGGGTTGTCAATTTGAAAGAGGTTTTCCAGGCAAATCCAGGATTGTCAATTTGAAAGAGGTTTTCCAGGCAGATACAGGGTTGTCAATTTGAAAGAGGTTTTCCAGGCAGATCCAGGGTTGTCAATTTGAAAGAGGTTTTCCAGGCAGATCCAGGGTTGTCAACTAGAAAGAGGTTTTCCAGGCAGATCCAGGGTTGTCAACTAGAAAGAGGTTTTCCAGGGTTGTCAACTAGAAAGAGGTTTTCCAGGCAGATCCAGGTTGTCAATTTGAAAGAGGTTTTCCAGGCAGATCCAGGGTTGTCATTTGAAAGAGATTTGCTGGGCAGATACAGGGTTGTCAATTTGAAAGAGATTTTCCAGGCAGATCCAGGGTTGTCAATTTGAAAGAGGTTTTCCAGGCAGATACAGGGTTGTCAATTTGAAAGAGGTGTTCCAGGCAGATCCAGGGTTGTCAATTTGAAAGAGGTTTTCCAGGCAGATCCAGGGTTGTCAACTAGAAAGAGGTTTTCCAGGCAGATCCAGGGTTGTCAACTAGAAAGAGGTTTTCCAGGCAGATACCAGGGTTGTCAACTAGAAAGAGGTTTTCCAGGCAGATCCAGGGTTGTCAATTTGAAAGAGGTTTTCCAGGCAGATCCAGGGTTGTCAATTTGAAAGAGATTTGCTGGGCAGATACAGGGTTGTCAATTTGAAAGAGATTTTCCAGGCAGATCCAGGGTTGTCAATTTGAAAGAGGTGTTCCAGGCAGATCCAGGGTTGTCAATTTGAAAGAGATTTTCCAGGCAGATCCAGGGTTGTCAACTAGAAAGAGATTTTCCAGGCAGATCCAGGGTTGTCAACTAGAAAGAGATTTTCCAGGCAGATCCAGGGTTTTCAATTTGAAAGAGATGTGCTGGGCAGATCCAGGGTTGTCAATTTGAAAGAAATGTGCTGGGCAGATCCAGGGTTGTCAATTTGAAAGAGATTTGCTGGGCAGATACAGGGTTGTAACAAGGTTACCACATTTGAAGCATGACAAATTTAACCCTTTACTCCCGAACAGAAGAGGTCAATTACTCCTTTTATCTACATACTGCTGATAAGCATTAGGCACACTGTACTCACATACTCAATAATGAATATCTAGGAGACTAGATAATGATGTGAAACAGCGACTACAGTCAAACCTGTGTTAGTGGTCACCTCTATTAAGCAGCCAACTTACATTAAGCAGCCAGATTCCCAATATGTTATTAGTCCCCTACTGGTCACCGGTGGGGACTAGGTTTACCCTCCGTCAGTCAGTCAGTCTGTCACCAATTTTTTTGTCCGATTTTAAAATAACTTGGCACAATTGTTCACCACCATGAGACGATATGTTCTGCGGAAAAATATTGTCGATATCTCAAAGGTCACACTTAGAGGTCAAACATCAAAAACAATTTAGTTTGTCCGGACTGTAACTTTATCATCTATCGTACGATTTTGAAATAATGTGGCATAATTGTTCACCACTTTAAGACGGTGTGCCACGGCGAAAAAATGTGTTGATATCTCAAAGGTCAAAGTCACATGTGGCGTTCAAACGTCAAAAAGTATGACAATTTAGTTTGTCCGGACTGTAACTTTGTCATCTATTGCACGATTTTGATATAAGCTAGCACCATTGTTCACCACCATAAGGCGGTGTGTCAAATAGTTTTTGAAGGTCAAGGTCACTGTGGCGGTCAAACAGTTGTGGCCTAATCATTATGAAACTTGATCACAATGATCATCTCAACAAAATCTAGGTCAAGTTCGATTTGGGTCATCTGGGGTCAAAAACTAGGTCACTAGGTCAAATCATAGGAAAACCTTGTGTAGACACTAGAGGTCAAAATGTTGACCTAAACTTTATGAAACTTGGTTACAATGATCATCTTTACAAAATCTAGGTCTAGTTCGATATTGGGTCATCCGGGGTCAAAAACTATGTCACTATGTGCAACATACTCGCTCATCGTGCTAAGTACATGTGCCAAATAATTGGACACACAAAAGTGAGTTCGACAAAATTTATGCTCGTTATACCCTAGTTAACACTAGGCCACTTGTAAAATGTATATGCCCCAATAACACTACTGTAAAGTCATGCAGATGCCATGTGATAAAAGCCGGTAGGGGACAGTGGCAGTCCCACGGCTAGCGCCTTGTTTTATTATACATTTGCCCTCTATTAAGCAGCCACTTTCTATGATTCCCTTGGTTGGCTGCTTAAGACAGGTTTGACTGTATATGCGGGAACCAAAGGTGTTGTATAGAGATTATGTGGAGTTACGGGTTAAAAGGTCAATGGTTCACCCTGTACACCCAGATACATTAAATATTCTCTACTGTGAAAAGTTGATGCAATGAAGCAAGACAATCTAGTATTGAAATATACATTATAAGGAGAATTCAACTGTTTTATCATGTTTCTTGTGCAAGTTTTAACAGTGGAACCAATTTCTTGAATTTGATTGCATAGGGTACATGATTTATTACTTAGAGAAGAACGGCTTGACACATACTCTGTATGTTATGTTGTATTTGTTCTGGTGGAAGTCGTGATAGCACAGTGGATGTGCGTTCACTTCAGGTGCGAAAGGTCCGGAGTTTGAGCCCTGTTGGAGCCGTTACGATTGTGCCCTTAGGCAAGGCATTTAATTTCCACATTGCCTCTTCTCTCTCCCTCGTTTTGATGGATTCCATCCGGAATGAGGTCTCGAGAGTGATTAATATAAGTTGTAAGAACCTGTTTCGCAATCGAGCTAAAATAAATTTGTATAAACTATATTTGTTCTGGTGATGGGGGGGGGGGCTCTGTGACCGAGTGGTGAAGATTGTTGACTTGAAATCACTTGCCCCTCATCACGGCTGGTTCGAATCTCACTGGGGGGTGTCGGAATTATTTCATATGAGGAAGCTATCCAGCTGGCTTGTGGAAGATCGGTGATTCTATACCCAGGTGCCCACGCATGCCTGGTGTACTGCTTGAAGGGGCACCCAGGGTCTTCCTCCACCAATAATAGCTGGAAAGTCGCCATATGACCTAAGCTGTTGGTACGATGTCAAGCCTGAATCCTACATAAAAGTTTGACCCAGACCTATCTTTAGCTCGCCCAAGCGCTTTGCTATTATTATGAGGTATTCTAAATATCCGGGTCCATCTGCTCATCCACAATTTGTTCATAGGATAGCTGCTCTGGAACTTACAGGTATTAGTACGACCAATCTTTACTGACGTATGCTGGTATTGACCTGTATGAGACAAAGCTTTACTGACATATGCTGGTGGTGACCTGTATGAGACAATGCTTTACTGACGTATGCTGGTAGCGACCTGTATGAGACCAATCTTTACTGACGTATGCTGGTAATGACCTGTATGAGACCAATCTTTACTGACGTATGCTGGTAGCGACCTGTATGAGACCAATCTTTACTGACGTATGCTGTAACGATCTGTATGAGACCAATCTTTACTGACGTATGCTGGTAGCGACCTGTATGAGACCAATCTTTACTGACGTATGCTGGTAATGACCTGTATAAGACCAATCTTTACTGACGTATGCTGTAACGATCTGTACGAGACCAATCTTTACTGAAGTATACTGGTAGCGACCTGTATGAGACAAATCTTTACTGATATGCTGGTAGCGACCTGTATGAGACAAATCTTTACTGACGTATGCTGATAGCGACCTGTATGAGACAAATCTTTACTGATATGCTGGTAGCGCCCTGTATCAGACAAACTTTACTGAAATATGCTGGTAACTACCTGTGAAGATGTGTTCAAATTAGGTCATGCCAGTGGATACAGAGAGGGGGAGAGTTTAAAAGTTTATGTATGCGGGTAATAATATAAACACTACATTTTGACATTCTTCAACAGCTGTACGGGAATACTTCAAAAGTATGGGACTGCATGTTATGCAATGCAATGCCGTACAAGAATGGGAATACCTTGACAGGTGTACAGATGTATGTAGCTGAGTGTACAGGAATACTTCAGTGGATGTACAGCAATACTTCAGTAGGTGTACAGGAATACTTCAGTAGGTGTACAGGAATACTTCAGTAGGTGTACAGGAATACTTCAGTAGGTGTACTGCAATACTTCAGTAGGTGTACTGCAATACTTCAGTAGGTGTACAGCAATACTTCAGTAGGTGTACAGGAATACTTCAGTAGGTGTACAGGAATACTTCAGTAGGTGTACAGGAATACTTCAGTGGATGTACAGCAATACTTCAGTGGATGTACAGGAATACTTCAGTAGGTGTACAGTAATACTTCAGTAGGTGTACAGGAATACTTCAGTAGGTGTACAGGAATACTTCAGTAGGTGTACAGGAATACTTCAATAGGTGTACAGCAATACTTCAGTAGGTGTACAGGAATACTTCAGTAGGTGTACAGGAATACTTCAGTAGGTGTACAGTAATACTTCAGTGGATGTACAGGAATCCTTCAGTAGGTGTACAGCAATACTTTAGTAAGTGTACAGGAATACTTCAGTAGATGTACAGGAATACTTCAGTAGGTGTACAGGAATACTTCAGTAGATGAAGTTTCATCAAAATCTATCGACACCTTTTTTAGTTAGCCTCCCTGTAGATCGATACAGCCAAATACAATACAGCTCGCCCTGTTCCTAACCACTAACCATTTGCATAGTCACAGGAGCTTGAAATTGTACCCATAAGCCACCAAAACACTTGTATCAGTATCCTAGGCCACCCCCACACTCTATAAAAATTAAATTCAAACACGGGCTCCTAGGATAGAGGTACAAGTATTATGGTAGACTGGGAACATGCATTGATATATTTTGCCTGGTCAGTCATAGAAATATATTTTAACACCGAGACTAGCCTGGGTTCCAGTCTGTCGATTTTTAACTTCTGGCAAAATGACATGATCAGAAACTCTTAATACGGCTCAATTAATAGTCTCGGTGTTAAAATATAATTACTTGACTGTCCAGGCAAACTATATCGACGCCTACAGGCTACACCGAGACCATTAATTGAGCCCTATTGAGTTTCTGATAATGTCATTTTGCCAGAAGTAAAAAAGTGAGAAAAAATCGACAGACTGAAACGCAGTCAAGGTTTGTGGATAAAATATCCAGTTCCTGTGGTATATAATTTTTTTTATAGTAGTTGAATATTGACAGTTCAAAAGATGACTGATGTTATTCATACACAGTGGAGGGCCATTGATAAATGCATTTTAATTGAATACCATTTAACCAGTTCATATTTGAATGAACTTGCAGGTATTGTATGTCAATTTGTCCCATTCATAAATAAGCAAAGGTCAAGCATAATCGTTCGAGGCTACGTACATACAGTACACCTGTTTTATGTAGCGATTAGATTAAATGTTTTAAAACTGTAATTATATCAAATGTCATTTTATATGCCTGGTTGGTTGTAAAACAAATTGTACAGTTGCAAGACATGCATGGCATAGACCAAACTCTAGTATGGACTGTATGTGTGTAGGACAGTGTTAAGTATGTATAAGTTAGTATGATTAACCCATTTCATTCTGGATACCGTTCAAACAGTATTTGCAAAGAACATAGAGCTAGATCAACCGCCACGGAACGTTTCATCTGATCAGGCTCTATGCTGTTTGCTATTCAGATAATCTTGCTAAGACACTTGGCTATGTAGCAAACAACATTGATCCTGATCAGCACGCAGCGTCACGCTGCGGCTGATCTGGATCTATGTTATTTGCAAAAGCCTTTAAATATATCCAGAAAGAAATGGGTTAATGCAGACTGATCTGTACATGGTATGTACATTTAACCATTTACTCTACATAGAATACATACTAAGAGAGTATGTGTTTATTTCAGTGTATGATTGAATTATTTGTCACCAAATGAACATTGAAAGCGTTAATATCATCATTCATGAGTGGCTAAGTGCTTTCTATGTTCAGGAGTGAAATATTATAATCATTCACTTAAACAAACAAATATTCTTTTTATTTTAGGCTGAAAAGTATTTTTATGACCTAAATGGCTCTAGAACGTCATGTTTAGATGACCATAAATGACATCATAATAGGCGTCGTTAACCCTTTCAACACCGCAGACCTCTAAATAGGCTTACAAAAAGTGTAGATCCAGATGAGCCGGTTCATGCGAGCAGTCTCATCAGGATCTGCCCTTTTTGCCGGTAATATTACTATTTTTAGACAAAAATTACCCACTTTGATAAATGAACTTGTCCAAATGTAATTTTCTTATTAATTTATTCGGCTAAAAATATCATGCACCAGTCCATGTCAGTTACTTGGTGTTGAATGGGTTGATAATAGGCGTCATTAATGACATCACTGGCAGCTTGAAACCGAAAATGTTCACATTTCAACGTGCAACAGCTAGGTACCACACATGCATCTGCTAGGTACCACACATGCATCTGCTAGGTACCACACATGCATCTGCTAGGTACCACGCATGCAAGCAGTGAGAAATAAATGTGTTATTCCACTACTTTCAACCAGTGAGATGGTACAGTGGTCACCAGATAGGACAGGTGGGTTTTCTCCGGGTACTCCAGTATCCTCCAACATGAATGACCACATTTACGCTTTCATCCGTGCCAACGAGAGTGATTAATATAAGTTGTAAAAACTTGTTTCGCAATCGTTGTGAAATAAATAAAGTTTAAAACACTGCTTTCAACCATTTTATTATATAAATTTCTATATTTCACTGGAAAGCATAAATTAAACACATTTATTGGTTCCCACATATAGCTGTTGTTCCATGCCGTTATCTATGCCCATATTATGTACTCTCTATTACCTCATTACTCAGATTACACAATTACATATAATAAATACAAACATGCAAGAGGGTGTTTTATGTTTTTTATCATCGCTACCGGTTGCCCATATGAGCGACGCCTCCTGAAGAGATTAGTCATTTTAGATTTTTGGAGGATAGTGCAATGATACAGACAGAGACCCATTCCAGAATCTCCTCTGGTTCTTTTACGTGCACGGTGTAAAGCACCGACACGAAACCTCGGTTTAAAGTCCCATCTGAAAGACTGTTAATTTCATTAGGGTCAGATGGGGGATCGAACCTGCGATCCCTGGATTACTAGTCCAGCGTGTTACCACTGGACAACAGATCCGTTTGTGAAACATACAAGAGCAAACATAAAGTTGATGTAATGAAGCAAATAAATGACAAACATAAAGTATGAACAATATATATGAATTTAGTTAAATGAAATGAATTTATATAATATGTACCATTCAGCAGATATAATATATCATTATGACCTAAGCAGAAACCGAATACACAAACTTATGACCTAAGCAGAAACCGAATACACAAACTTATGACCTAAGCAGAAACCGAATACACAAACTTATGACCTAAGCATATACTGAATACACAAACTTATGACCTGAGCAGATACCAAATACACAAACTTATGACCTGAGCAGATACCGAATACACAAACTTATGACCTGAGCAGATACCGAATACACAAACTTATGACCTGAGCAGATACCGAATACACAAACTTATGACCTGAGCAGATACCGAATACACAAACTTATGACCTGAGCAGATACCGAATACACAAACTTATGACCTAAGCAGATACTGAATACACAAACTTATGACCTAAGCAGATACCGAATACACAAACTTATGACCTAAGCAGATACTGAATACACAAACTTATGACCTAAGCAGAAACCGAATACACAAACTTATGACCTAAGCAGAAACCGAATACACAAACTTATGACCTAAGCAGAAACCGAATACACAAACTTATGACCTAAGCAGAAACCGAATACACAAACTTATGACCTAAGCAGAAACCGAATACACAAACTTATGACCTAAGCAGAAACCGAATACACAATCTTATGACCTAAGCAGAAACCGAATACACAAACTTATGACCTAAGCAGAAACCGAATACACAAACTTATGACCTAAGCAGAAACCGAATACACAAACTTATGACCTAAGCAGATACTGAATACACAAACTTATGACCTAAGCAGATACTGAATACACAAACTTATGACCTAAGCAGATACCGAATATGCAAACTTATGACCTAAGCAGATACCGAATATGCAAACTTATGACCTAAGCAGATACTGAATACACAAACTTATGACCTAGGCAGATACCGAATACACAAACTTATGACCTAAGCAGATACCGAATACACAAACTTATGACCTGAGCAGATACCGAATACACAAACTTATGACCTGAGCAGATACCGAATACACAAACTTATGACCTAAGCAGATACCGAATACACAAACTTATGACCTAAGCAGATACCGAATACACAAACTTATGACCTGAGCAGATACCGAATACACAAACTTATGACCTGAGCAGATACCGAATACACAAACTTATGACCTGAGCAGATACCGAATACACAAACTTATGACCTAAGCAGATACCGATACACAAACTTATGACCTGAGCAGATACCGAATACCAAACTTATGACCTGAGCAATACGATACCAACTTATGACCTGAGCAGATACCGAATACACAAACTTATGACCTGAGCAGATACCGAATACACAAACTTATGACCTGAGCAGATACCGAATACACAAACTTATGACCTGAGCAGATACCGAATACACAAACTTATGACCTGAGCAGATACTGAATACGCAAACTTATGACCTAAGCAGATACTGAATACACAAACTTATGACCTAAGCAGATACCGAATATGCAAACTTATGACCTAAGCAGATACTGAATACGCAAACTTATGACCTAAGCAGATACCGAATGCACAAACTTATGACCTAAGCAGAAACCGAATACACAAACTTATGGTGTAAGGGAGAAAATTATTGTCTCGCTAACCTTCACACAGTCACATTTACATCCGCGAACCCCGCCAATAAAATCTTTGAATAGTTTGAACGGTCTTTTAGACTATTTTATTTTCAATAATACCGTCTATGGACCATCTTTATTGTGAAAGGGAAACTGGAAAGAATGGAAAAGAAGGATTAATAGATATTCTTACAATATGTTATGAAGGTGGTTTTTGCTTATTGTGAATTAAATTAATCACACTACTATTTACAAACTATCTGAATGTTATCTATCAGACGGTTAACTATCTAATGTGACATTTTACTATCAAGGCATTTTTAAAAAATAACAGATCGAAAAAAATAATTATGTAGAGGTCTTATATATAGGATTTGCGAGGGAACAGGACATGTTTTCCTGGACAGGCTTAGCCGACCTAAGAATTGTTTATACCGACACATGAGGTAAGAAGTTATATTTAACATTGGATTACATTTACAAATAACATTAGCTAATAATGTATTTTTCGACAAACTATTGGAATCAATACATATACAGCTAAGATGGCGTAATAATTCCCATATCACCAAAAGGTCATTCAAATACACCTAGTCTAAGCTATATAAGACATCTACATAAAAAGTCTGATTAGCGCAGTGGTTAGCGCGCTCGCTTCTCACCAATGCGACCCGGGTTCGATCCTCGGACAGGGAAGTATGTGAGATGGTACGATGGTCGCCAGATCGGACAGGTGGGTTTTCTCCGGGTACTCCGGTTTCCTCCCACATGAATGACCACATATACGCTTACATCCGAGCCAATGAGAGTGATTAATATAAGTTGTTAAAACTTGCTTCGCAATCGTTGTAAAATAAATAAAGTATAAAAAAATACATAAAAAAGTTCTTGTTATTTTGAAAAATGCCTGGATAGTAAAATGTCACATTTTTAAGTCTAAATATTTGGACTAAAATGCACCATACTAAAAGGATTTATACAGAAATACACAATTTATTAATACACTTCCGCGCCTGTATATTACCTATAAATTAACTCCGCTCCAGTCCGTGTTTTATTTTTATTTTTAAGTATTATATACATGAGACTGCTAGAAGGTAAACAACATGGCGACTGACAGAGGAACAAAGGCTGCACTTGCTGCAGAAAGTGAATTTAGCAAGTTTTTGGATGAATTAAACCAGTATGAGTTTATGAAAGTGTATGATAATGAAGATGAGGTAAGTACAATGCGTTATGCATGATTGATATGTTTTGACACGTGTTTTGACAGGTGCGCTAACAAGCCAAACTCGCTAGGTGTGAAACTTTGAGAAAGTTTGTTTTTCACTGTTTCATATCTTTTTATTACACAATAAAATTAGATATACTTTTTTTCACAATAAAATTTGCTTTTTTGTATAACTAGCTTGATTAACAAAACTACACTGTACTGCATCATGATACATCAAATGTATGTCTTTATCAGCGTGTTTTGTAACATCATAAACATGTGGATACAACTAAATACAAACACACCATGTGACAGGCCAGGGCTCATTCTAGAGGGCCACATGGGCTAAGTAGTCGCACTTGGGACCCTGACTTCGTCCCCTAGGGGGCACCACTTCTCCCTAAAAATAAATAAATTATTTTTACAATTTTCATACAAAATATTGTCCAGTAACACCTTGTTCGTACATCCACACCGTGCACGTCAGGAACAAGGCACAGCAGGGAATTTGGTCACCGTTCCGAAGTGACCAATCCACGCCGCTGACGCATATAGACGAGGACCCGCATCGACTCTTTGGAGTGTCAACACTTACCTAGGTCAGCGACAGCTAACACTGGGGCGCTGAAGAGGCGACGAGTGACCGGGCATGAGAAGACGGCAATCGTTTCGCGTGGATGGCACACCCGTCGCCTCAAACTCTTTTATCTATCTCCAATGCGACCTCGACCCCGGATGCGTCAACGGGGTGGATAACGACGGAACAACCGAATCATTTTGCTGCTGTGAGCCGACTAATCGTGGAGGATGTGGCCCTAAAAAGCACCGAGAAAGCTTAAGATACCACCGAGAAAATAACCACCTTGGACATGATGGCGGAGGGAGACGTTACAGCATATCAGCGACCCAGGAAACCGGCCCAGGGCTTGTCACCCTGTTGTCGGGGAGATGATGCCAGGCGCGGGGTTTGTCACTCTGTCGTTTGGTATCACTCCATAACTGGGTCAACGATGGAGAAGCGCCTTCACAGCGATTGGATGACCTCATTTCTTCATCCAATCAATGACCAGACCTTCAACCACCTTGACTTCAACTACCAGTACCACAATCTTCTAGAACATAATCATCTTGGACTTAAGCAACATAGACTCAACCAACAAGGAATAATTATCGAGTAAACTAATCATCTTGGACCGAAATCTTCATGGGAATCTACAACTACAATCCTCAATCTACACCACTCTACAAGACACCGACGACTCAACACTTCATCGAATAATCGACGGTGCCAAAGCACGTTTGCTCGCCCATATGGTTTACCGGCGGCGAGGGTAAATAAACTCAATCATCATCATCATCGTCCAGTAACATACACTGGCCATTGTAAAGTACTCCTTCTATTCAAATACTATTTAATGGTCATATTGTGTATTTTAGCCTAATTATGTTTAAATTGATTAATACCATTAGATGACGCTTGCAATAGCGTGCTTTCTCACTTCTCCAAAAAATGTGGGTCTAGCTTGAGCCCTTGCAGGCATTTCATCCATGTCCAAATCCTAAGCAGGTATACATGACATGAGCATCCACTATCATATAGACATATCCACACACAAGTCAGTTACGACCATCGTTTGGTGGTTTACATTTATTTATCGTCGCTACCGGTTGCCCATATGAGCGATGCCTCCTGAAGAGATTAGTCATTTTAGATTTTTGGAGGATAGTGATACAGAGAGAGACCCATTCCAGAGTCTCCTCTGGTTCTTTTACATGCACAGTGTAAAGCACCGACACAAGACCTCGGTTTAAAGTCCCATCTGAAAGACTGTTCATTTTATTAGGGTCAGACGGGGGATCGAACCTGTGATCCCTGGATTACCAGTCCAGCGTGTTACCACTGGACTACAGATCTGTCTGTAGTTATGACCAGCATTCTGGCCTGGAGGTTATAAATACGTTTCTCCAATCTCAAACTCAGTCTCGAGCTTCTGATTGGTTGAGTCATGAGCAAATAACCAATCAAATTTCTTGAGCTCGAGTTTGAGATTCTGAGAAAACCCCGGGGCCTGCAGGCTTCCTTGCCAGTTTAGTAGACCTACTGTGGAATGTCTCAAAGTGCCAACCGATATATCCATGCTCCATTCTCTTGACATGTTCAGAAATGTGGTATATGCATCATGGACAACATTTATAGTTATATGTGTGTTGCTTTGTTCCTCCCTATCATTTCTTCTTAATTTCTTTGCACTGACAGCGCAACTAGACATAATAGTCGCGAAAGGGTGCGGAAAAATATTTGGATAGATGCAACAAAACATTAATACCGATTCAAACAATAGATCTCTTTTTCTTCTCGTGCTCCGATTTGATAGTTCATGTTCTTGAACTTTCTTCAAATATTCCTTTAGGATGTATATAATTGTATCATGTTGCATACGATGGTGTATATAATTGTATCATGTTGATATGAGGATGTATATAATTGTATTGTGTTGCATACAAGGATGTATATAATTGTATCATGTTGCATATGAGGATGTATATAATTGTATCATGTTGCATACGAGGATGTATATAATTGTATCGTGTTGCATACGAGGATGTATATAATTGTATTGTGTTGCATACAAGGATGTATATAATTGTATCGTGTTGCATACAGTGATGTATATAATTGTATCATGTTGCATATGAGGATGTATATAATTGTATTGTGTTGCATACAAGGATGTATATAATTGTATCATGTTGCATACGAGGATGTATATAATTGTATTGTGTTGCATACAAGGATGTATATAATTGTATCATGTTGCATACGAGGATGTATATAATTGTATCATGTTGCATACGAGGATGTATATAATTGTATCATGTTGCATACGAGGATGTATATAATTGTACCGTGTTGCATACAAGGATGTATATAATTGTATCATGTTGCATACGAGGGTGTATATAATTGTACCGTGTTGCATACAAGGATGTATATAATTGTATCATGTTGCATACGAGGATGTATATAATTGTACCGTGTTGCATACAAGGATGTATATAATTGTATCATGTTGCATACGAGGATGTATATAATTGTATCATGTTGCATACAAGGATGTATATAATTGTATCATGTTGCATATGAGGATGTATATAATTGTATCATGTTGCATATGAGGATGTATATAATTGTATCATGTTGCATATGAGGATGTATATAATTGTATCATGTTGCATACGAGGATGTATATAATTGTATCATGTTGCATATGAGGATGTATATAATTGTATCATGTTGCATACGAGGATGTATATAATTGTATCATGTTGCATATGAGGATGTATATAATTGTATCATGTTGCATATGAGGATGTATATAATTGTATCATGTTGCATATGAGGATGTATATAATTGTATCATGTTGCATATGAGGATGTATATAATTGTATCATGTTGCATACGAGGATGTATATAATTGTATCATGTTGCATATGAGGATGTATATAATTGTATCATGTTGCATATGAGGATGTATATAATTTTAGTCAGTAGCAAGATCTTGTATGGTACCTCTGGTGTTTAATATTGTAGAACATTTCTCAGACCTCTAACTCCAGTGAAATGTTTTATACCCTCGGGGGCCCTGTTGCATAGCAATAAGAAATCTTAGCAGTTAAAGACAATTAAAACCACAGTGGCAATTTAATAGCAGCTTATAAATGTTATAATTACTAACTTTAATAATAAATTGCAGTCTTGGAGTGGGGGGGGGTAAGGGGGTTTATCTTCCTCTAATGTCGAACCCCTCACGGGGATGTAGACATGTTACGCGTCAAAAACGTTTCAGGGTAGCTGAAATAGTTACCCTGCTGCCAGAGTCGGAGGTTATAAAGCTAAGTTCAAACTCGAGTATGATCAGAGGAGTCTTGAGATTTAGACTTTGCTCAACCAGTCAAAAAGCCTCGGACCAAGTTCGAGATTGGAGAAGAGTTTTATAACGTCCAGGCCTGGCGCCAAGGTTATAAAGTATTCTCAGATCTCAATTTCATGCTCAAGTGATGTACTTGGAATTTCATGCTCAAGTGATGCACTTGGAATTTCATGCTCAAGTGATGCACTTGGAATTTCATGCTCAAGTGATGTACTCATACCTGTCAAGTCTCACGCTTTTGGCGTGAGACTCACACTTTTAGACCTCAAATCACGCTCTCACGCGTATCTTTAATATTGTCACGCTTTTTCTAAAAAACGATTTACCTACACTAATAGCCGTGCTATTATAAAATCGCAACATATTAGGTTTCCCAAATTGCTATTTTTAGAATGTATCAAGGCTATAGTTGAAACTGATCGTCGCGCTGAACACTCGTAACTACTCGGAACCGATGTCGGAACTCTCCGTGCGTTAATAATCACTTATGATTGGCCCCCGAAAACTGCTGAGTCCCGCACCCGCCGACTGAGTTTAGAAAGTGCTGTAACCCGTACACTGGAAATGTACCAGCCCTTAAAAATCTATGTATTGTCGGGTTCGGACAAACAACCTAGATTTAAGCGCATGGACCATATTTTCAGGACCATATGACTGAGATAAATCTGCTCTTTTACCAGTTTGTTTTGCAACAGTTTGTGGCATTTAGCCTCTTTTTGCAGAAGGAAGAGCCTAGAACACATCTGCTTGATGCGGAAATGCAGTCTTTCCTGCGTAAACTATTGATCAAGTTAGGCCATTGAAGGAGGCAGTGTCTCCCCTTGAAGTTGACATTACGAATTCTGACAACTTACTTAGTCTTGATGACATACAAATTGGTTTCACAACAAGGCAAACATTGAATAAACTTGAAAATGAAGGTGATATTGCACCAGCTCAGAAAATAGAAATTTCTATAAGCAGCACTTGAATTTTACACCGAGACTGCCACATATGTTGTCAAAACATTTCCATACAATGATCTGTTGCTCGGGCATGCTAAATTTGGAGACTTTGAGCAGCGACTGGACGTCTCGTTTGCGAACGTACTGTACTTTGTAGAGAGGTTTCCCCGACTACTACATTTTTCAGATCGTGAGATTGATATACTTACTGAGCAATTCAAGGAGTATCAGCTACTTCCTGATCTCCCTGATTATGCTGAGAAAGAATCATCTGTCTGTGATCAGATGGCCGATGGAACACAGCAACGGTTCCTTCGAATGGATGTTGTGTGGTCTATGTACATTAAGGACAAACTACCGTTAAGTACTATTCAAAGTTGCGCAGGTTCTACTTATCATTCCAAAACAAGACTGATTTTAGAGCTTCCTTGAGCACAGATGGTTCACTGTCATCAATTTTGAAAGTAAAGCTAAACAACAAAGAACCATCTCATAAGTATGAACCTTCAAAGACTTTGGTCGACAAATCTAAAAAGGTTACATGGGAGTACAATAAAGAGCATCAGTGACTGTGACGGGTATTGACTATACACTGTAGAGTGACATGATGTGATAGTACCTATACACATGGTGTAAATAATAGTTTTATATCTAGGCAGTAGGCATGAAACATTTAAAACAAACTGGAAATATTCACTCACATTGATGATTGTTTTATATGCTAATTGCAGCAAATTGAGTTTATAATTGTTCACTATGTTAAAACACTATGTTAACTACATTTTATATACATGTACTGTAGTTCCAGTTTGGTGATTTAGCTTGGTATGAATATAAATTCATTTAAGCTCGACTGTGAAGCAATTTCTACAAGACTTAGTTCTTAGCAATGTGGATAAATGGTCTTGCTCAATGAAAAATTGGCAAGTCATACACGGGTTTGAATTTGTGCCGAAATTGTAATCAGCCGATTACAAGCTTGATGTGGTAACCACTAGACCACGCTGATTATGCTCAAGCTGGTGACAAATGCTTGCAAATTACATCAGAGATTTATTATAAATTGGCAATCAAGACAGGTTTGCGCCTGACTTGAAATTCAATTTAATAAAAAATATAAGATTCAATTATAAAACGTTATTTGCAAGCTTTCTTTACCATAAAATGCTATTGCTTGATCAGGTTTTCATGGTGAAAAGTGTCCTTCATTAGATGCCAAAGTAGCATTTCATGAAGCCATTTGACACCAAATATGACGAAAATGAGCCATAGAGTGTCCCCAGCTTCCCCCAGATCCTTTGACGAAGGGGCAACCGCCCCTTCGAACCCCATATCTCACTCCGACACTCGATACACCCTTGACAGCTCTGTGTACTTGGAATTTCATGCTCAAGTGATGTACTTGGAATTTCATGCTCAAGTGATGTGCTTGGAGGAGTCTTGACATTGTAGACATTGCTCAACCAAACAGAAAGCTTGAGACCGAGTTAAAATATATGACCTAAGGGCCAGGATGCTGGTATGATCCCGGAGGTTGGTTACAGGTCATTTTATTAAAGAAACCAAAATTTGTCGCCTGAAAAGTGTTTTTATGATAGAAAACGATGCAACTGTGCATTAAATGGCACAGGAACATCATGTTTATATGACATCATAGATGGCATCACTGACGTCTTAAGTCCGAAAACGAGCACAATATATAAAGCTTCAGTGCTTGGATACCATAACAGACGGATCTGTAGTCCAGTGGTAACATGCTGGATTGGTAATCCAGGGATTGCAGGTTCAATCCCCCATCTGACCCTAATAAAATTAACAGTCTTTCAGATGGGACATTAAACCGAGGTCTCATGTCGGTGCTGTACATCGTGCACGTAAAAGAACCAGAGGAGACTCTGGAATGGGTCTCTGTCTGTATCTCTGTATCATTGCACTATCCTCCAAAAATCTAAAATGACTAATCTCTTCAGGATGTGTCGCTCATATGGGCAACCGGTAGCGACGATAAATAAATGTAAAACACACACAATACCATAACCATACAGCAGTGAGAAATAAAAACGTGTTCTTCCACCGATCTTATTTCACTAATTCATTGGAATGCATAAAGCCAAACATAATTACTCACTACTAAATAATAGGGCAGTAGTCATGTTATATTCAAATGTAGTAATATTTGACTTTTCTGTGCATTGTAGGAAGGTATTTCGGTTTACATGCATATACAGTTTGCGACCAGACTTAACTGAAATTAGCTTGAGGGTCCTTTTAACATCTAAAACTGTAGCCTTGTCAAATATCTTATATTATCAAACATAAAATCTTTGAGTTAGCGGTATATAGCGGTATATAGCAGTATATAGTGGTATATAGCGGTATATAGCTGTATATAGCAGTATATAGCGGTATATAGCGGTATATAGCTGTATATAGCGGTATATAGCTGTATATAGCTGTATATAGCGGTATATAGCAGTATATAGCGGTATATAGCGGTATATAGCTGTATATAGCGGTATATAGCTGTATATAGCGGTATATAGCTGTATATAGCTGTATATAGCGGTATATAGCTGTATATAGCAGTATATAGCAGTATATAGCAGTATATAGCTGTATATAGCGGTATATAGCTGTATATAGCTGTATATAGCGGTATATAGCTGTATATAGCTGTATATAGCTGTATATAGCTGTATATAGCGGTATATAGCGGTATATAGCGGTATATAGCTGTATATAGCTGTATATAGCGGTATATAGCTGTATATAGCTGTATATAGCGGTATATAGCTGTATATAGCTGTATATAGCGGTATATAGCTGTATATAGCTGTATATAGCGGTATATAGCGGTATATAGCGGTATATAGCGGTATATAGCTGTATATAGCTGTATATAGCGGTATATAGCTGTATATAGCTGTATATAGCTGTATATAGCGGTATATAGCTGTATATAGCTGTATATAGCGGTATATAGCTGTATATAGCGGTATATAGCGGTATATAGCGGTATATAGCGGTATATAGCTGTATATAGCTGTATATAGCGGTATATAGTGGTATATAGCTGTATATAGCAGTATATAGCAGTATATAGTGGTATATAGCTGTATATAGCGTGTACACATGTGTTGTGATGAAGTTAGATATGTATATATTCCTTATATTTAAATACTGTTGCTGACCACGCATTTGTTTGCATTCTGGACATCAGTTTTACAGCAGTTGTTTTTTTCAGTCACTTGACAGTAGTATATGCTGATGGTTTTACAAAGTTCATGTGTGCTATACCATTAAACAGACAGCACATCTATTTATTTATTTCAGTCTCATCTATGCATACTACACATATATATAATAGTACATAGCCATTAGATGAGAATTATAAGAGACTAGACACATGTTATCATCACAGACAATTGTTATCATAATACATTGAAATTCAAAGACAAACCTTTCCCATCTAGACACTTGTGTTAATCTTGTATCCGGTTCAAACAGATGGTTTTAGATTAAGCAATATTTTATGTCTATGACATCACATGCATACAATATACATGTGTAGTAGCCAACGTTATCATTTATCATCTGTATGTGCTTTTACGGATCTGTAGTCCAGTGGTAACACCTGGACTGGTAATCCAGGGATCGCAGGTTACGGAAACAACCAAGCTCTATTCAGAGTAACCCTGTCGGGTTTCTGTGGTTACTACTCGTAGTAAACTGGTGGATTAGATCAACCAATCGTCGTCCACTGGCCCATGTGACACGATATATAAGATGCTTCCAAACTTTTCTCGAGGCGGATCTGTCGTCCAGTGGTCAACATGTTGGACTGGTAATCCAGGGAATAACCAGAGGAGATTCTGGAATGAGTCTCTGTCTGTATCATTGCACTATCCTCCAAAAATCTAAAATGACTAATCTCTTCAGGACGCATCGCTCATATGGGCAACCTGTAGCGACGATAAATAAAGGTAAAACACCACCACTTCTTGAGGCAGACAAAATAGAGTAATGTATCTGATAACGTTTGAGAAATCAAGCGTGTCTCTCAATTATAGTTATATACAAAAGGGGCACGTGTATATTTATTTATAGTTATATACAAAAGGGGCACGTGTATATTTATTTATAGTTATATACAAAAGGGGCATGTGTACATTTATTTATAGTTATATACAAAAGGGGCACGTGTACATTTATTTATAGTTATATACAAAAGGGGCACGTGTACATTTATTTATAGTTATATACAAAAGGGGCACGTGTATATTTATTTATAGTTATATACAAAAGGGGCACGCGTATATTTATTTATAGTTATAGAAAAGGGGCATGTGTATATTTATTTATAGTTATAGAAAAGGGGCACGCGTATATTTATTTATAGTTATAGAAATGGGGCACGCATATATTTATAGTTATATAGAAAAGGGGAACGTGTATATTTATAGTTATATAGAAAAGGGGAACGCGTATATTTATTTATAGTTATAGAAAAGGGGAACGCGTATATTTATTTATAGTTATAGAAAAGGGGCACGTGTATATTTATTTATAGTTATAGAAAAGGGGCACGTGTATATTTATTTATAGTTATATACAAAAGGGGCACGCATATATTTATTTATAGTTATAGAAAAGGGGCACGCGTATATTTATTTATAGTTATAGAAAAGGGGCACGCGTATATTTATTTATAGTTATAGAAAAGGGGCACGCGTATATTTATTTATAGTTATAGAAAAGGGGCCGTGGCACGCGTATATTTATTTATAGTTATAGAAAAGGGGCACGCGTATATTTATTTATAGTTATAGAAAAGGGGCACGTGTACATTTATTTATAGTTATATACAAAAGGGGCACGTGTACATTTATTTATAGTTATATACAAAAGGGGCACGTGTATATTTATTTATAGTTATATACAAAAGGGGCACATGTATATTTATTTATAGTTATATACAAAAGGGGCACGTGTATATTTATTTATAGTTATAGAAAAGGGGCATGCGTATATTTATTTATAGTTATACAAAAGGGGCACGTGTATATTTATTTATAGTTATATACAAAAGGGGCACGTGTATATTTATTTATAGTTATAGAAAAGGGGCATGCGTATATTTATTTATAGTTATACAAAAGGGGCACGTGAATATTTATTTATAGTTATATAAAAGAGATAAAAGCCTATACGATCATCGGGGCAGATGGCTAGGGTGGGGATGGAACCATTGAAAGTCCTATGCACCCCGACTACCACACATGTATGGCGATTTACAGACAGGACTAGAAATCGTCAATTAACCCGTTGCACGCTAGCCGCAGATAAAAACAACTTTTGCAAACAGCATAGAGCCAAATCAGAACGTGCCATCTGATCAGGCTCTATGCTGTTTGCTATTCAGATAGTGGAGCTAAAACACTTGGCTGAATAGCAAACAACATAGATCCTGATCAGACACGGCGTTATGCTGTGGCTGATCTGGATCTATGTTGTTTGCAATAGTGATTTTATTTACTAAGCAGGCAAAGAGTTAATTCTTCTCAAATAATGTTTAAAATGACATTACCGGTACATCACAAAAAGCCAAAAAAATGCATTATTCATGTATAAATGCATTGCTACTACAAATTCTTCCGAATACATTCGAACACAAATATTGAATCAATAAACAGTGTTTATGATCTACAAACATTCAAAAGTGAATGTAGGATTTCATATACCGGTCATCCGCGCTCCTGAATTGACATTTCTTTGTCATGGTAGTAAATACTAAACGTTTGATACTGTCGCTTAGAGATAATACATTTAACTAAGATTAGTCTACAAATAAATATGCATAGGCACAAATGTGAGATATAACGGTAAATCTGTACCATAAATCTCGTTATTCGGGATACACAGGTTGTATTACACATGTATGTCGACCCTGTTTACATTATTTTGTTATGTCAACAATCCGCGTATACGACGCTTGTTTATTAGTTGAAATACTCAGTTTTTGAGGCATATATTTGTGAAAAATTATATCATATAATAGGAAATTATATTCTGTATAAATATACGTTTTCACTGACGTAGTGTCGCTTTAACTGAGTTTAATTAATTACAAGGTTGTTAAGTACATACACATAAAATGTATAAAAGCACTTATTTTTTGTATATATGGGTACACTGAAGGCATAATGTATGAGATTGACTTAGAAAATTCAAAAACAGATGATTATGAAAGTTCACATATAATTCCTAACATCGATGTTCACTTACACCCACTATAAGCCACCTCTTCGCATGTAAACATAGTTAACCTTTCGTTAACAAGCATCTATATGTATACTTTTGGATATTGACATTACCTTGATAAAGGCAAGTGATCCCGCTAAACATAGGCCATGGGTGTATGTGTACATATAGGCTATGGATGTATGTGTGCATATAGGCTATGGATGTATGTGTGCATATAGGTTATGGGTGTATGTGTACATATAGGCTATGGGTGTATGTGTACATATAGGCTATGGGTGTATGTGTACATATAGGCTATGGATGTATGTGTGCATATAGGCTATGGATGTATGTGTGCATATAGGTTATGGGTGTATGTGTACATATAGGCTATGGGTGTATGTGTACATATAGGTTATGGGTGTATGTGTACATATAGGCTATGGGTGTATGTGTACATATAGGCTATGGGTGTATGTGTACATATAGGCTATGGGTGTATGTGTGCATATAGGCTATGGGTGTATGTGTATATATAGGCTATGCGTGTATGTGTGCATATAGGCTATGGATGTATGTGTGCATATAGGTTATGGGTGTATGTGTACATATAGGCTATGGGTGTATGTGTACATATAGGCTATGGGTGTATGTGTGCATATAGGTTATGGGTGTATGTGTACATATAGGTTATGGGTGTATGTGTACATATAGGATATGGGTGTATGTGTGCATATAGGTTATGGGTGTATGTGTACATATATGCTATGGGTGTATGTGTACATATAGGCTATGGGTGTATGTGTACATATAGGCTATGGGTGTATGTGTGCATATAGGCTATGGATGTGTACATATAGGCTATGGGTGTGTACATATAGGCTATGGATGTATGTGTGCATATAGGCTATGCGTGTATGTGTACATATAGGCTATGGATGTATGTGTACATATAGGCTATGGGTGTATGTGTACATATAGGCTATGGATGTATGTGTGCATATAGGCTATGGATGTATGTGTACATATAGGCTATGGATGTATGTGTACATATAGGCTATGGGTGTATGTGTACATATAGGCTATGGGTGTATGTGTGCATATAGGATATGGATGTATGTGTGCATATAGGCTATGGGTGTATGTGTACATATAGGCTATGGGTGTATGTGTACATATAGGCTATGGGTGTGTACATATAGGCTATGGATGTATGTGTACATATAGGCTATGGGTGTATGTGTGCATATAGGCTATGGGTGTATGTGTATATATAGGCTATGGGTGTATGTGTACATATAGGCTATGGGTGTATGTGTACATATAGGCTATGGGTGTATGATGCATATAGGCTATGGGTGTATGTGTACATATAGGCTATGGGTGTATGTGTACATATAGGCTATGGGTGTATGTGTGCATATAGGATATGGGTGTATGTGTACATATAGGCTATGGGTGTATGTGTGCATATAGGCTATGGGTGTATGTGTGCATATAGGATATGCGTGTATGTGTGCATATAGGCTATGTGTGTATGTGTACATATAGGCTATGGATGTATGTGTGCATATAGGCTATGGGTGTATGTGTGCATATAGGCTATGGGTGTATGTGTATATATAGGCTATGTGTGTATGTGTGCATATAGGCTATGTGTGTATGTGTATATATAGGCTATGTGTGCATATAGGCTATGGGTGTATGTGTACATATAGGCTATGGGTGTATGTGTACATATAGGCTGTGAGTGTATGTGTACATATAGGATATGGGTGTATGTGTATATATAGGCTATGCGTGTATGTGTACATATAGGCTATGGGTGTATGTGTACATATAGGCTATGGGTGTATGTGTACATATAGGCTATGCGTGTATGTATGCATATAGGCTATGGGTGTATGTGTACATATAGGCTATGGGTGTATGTGTACATATAGGATATGGGTGTATGTGTACATATAGGCTATGGGTGAATGTGTACATATAGGCTATGGGTGTATGTGTACATATAGGCTATGGGTGTATGTGTACATATAGGGTATGGGTGTATGTGTACATATAGGCTATGCGTGTATGTGTGCATATAGGCTATGGGTGTATGTGTACATATAGGGTATGGGTGTATGTGTATATATAGGCTATTTTTGTATGTGTGCATATAGGCTATGGGTGTATGTATATATATATAGGCTATGGGTGTATGTGTATATATAGGCTATGGGTGTATGTGTGCATATAGGCTATGGGTGTATGTGTATATATAGGCTATGGGTGTATGTGTGCATATAGGCTATGGGTGTATGTGTACATATATGCTATGGGTGTATGTGTACATATTGGCTATGGGTGTATGTGTGCATATAGGCTATGGGTGTATGTGTATATATAGGCTATGGGTGTATGTGTATATATAGGCTATGGGTGTATGTGTATATATAGGCTATGGGTGTATGTGTACATATAGGCTATGGGTGTATGTGTACATATAGGCTATGGGTGTATGTGTACATATAGGCTATGGGTGTATGTGTACATATAGGCTATGGGTGTATTTGTACATATAGGCTATGGGTGTATGTGTACATATAGGGTATGGGTGTATGTGTACATATAGGCTATGCGTGTATGTGTACATATAGGCTATGGGTGTATGTGTCCATATAGGCTATGGGTGTATGTGTACATATAGGCTGTGGGTGTATGTGTACATATAGGCTATGGGTATATGTGTACATATAGGATATGGGTGTATGTGTACATATAGGCTATGCGTGTAGGTGTACATATAGGCTATGTGTGTATGTGTACATATAGGCTATGGGTGTATGTGTAAATATAGGCTATGGGTTTATGTGTGCATATAGGCTGTGGGTGTATGTGTACATATAGGCTATGGGTGTATGTGTACATATAGGCTATGGGTGTATGTGTACATATAGGCTGTGGGTGTATGTGTGCATATAGGCTATGGGTGTATGTGTGCATATAGGCTGTGGGTGTATGTGTGCATATAGGCTATGGGTGTATGTGTGCATATAGGCTGTGGATGTATGTGTGCATATAGGCTGTGGATGTATGTGTACATATAGGCTATGGGTGTATGTGTACATATAGGCTGTGGGTGTATGTGTACATATAGGCTATGGGTGTATGTGTACATATATGCTATGGGTGTATGTGTATATATAGGCTATGGGTGTATGTGTGCATATAGGCTATGGGTGTATGTGTATATATAGGCTATGGGTGTATGTGTACATATAGGCTATGGGTGTATGTGTGCATATAGGCTATGGGTGTATGTGTATATATAGGCTATGTGTGTATGTGTGCATATAGGCTATGGGTGTATGTGTATATATAGGCTATGGGTGTATGTGTATATATAGGCTATGGGTGTATGTGTATATATAGGCTATGGGTGTATGTGTATATATAGGCTATGGGTGTATGTGTACATATAGGCTATGGGTGTATGTGTATATATAGGCTATGGGTGTATGTGTACATATAGGCTATGGGTGTATGTGTATATATAGGCTATGGGTGTATGTGTGCATATAGGCTATGGGTGTATGTGTACATATAGGCTATGGGTGTATGTGTGCATATAGGCTGTGGGTGTATGTGTACATATAGGGTATGGGTGTATGTGTATATATAGGCTATGTGTGTATGTGTACATATAGGCTATGGGTGTATGTGTACATATAGGCTATGGGTGTATGTGTACATATAGGCTATGGGTGTATGTGTGCATATAGGCTGTGGGTGTATGTGTACATATAGGCTATGGGTGTATGTGTATATATAGGCTATGTGTGTATGTGTACATATAGGCTATGGGTGTATGTGTACATATAGGCTATGGGTGTATGTGTACATATAGGCTATGGGTGTATGTGTATATATAGGCTATGGGTGTATGTGTACATATAGGCTATGGGTGTATGTGTACATATAGGCTATGGGTGTATGTGTATATATAGGCTATGGATGTATGTGTATATATAGGCTATGGATGTATGTGTATATATAGGCTATGGGTGTATGTGTATATATAGGCTATGGGTGTATGTGTATATATAGGCTATGCGTGTATGTGTACATATAGGCTATGCGTGTATGTGTACATATAGGCTATGCGTGTATGTGTAAATATAGGCTATGCGTGTATGTGTACATATAGGCTATGCGTGTATGTGTAAATATAGGCTATGCGTGTATGTGTAAATATAGGCTATGCGTGTATGTGTAAATATAGGCTATGCGTGTATGTGTATATATAGGCTATGGGTGTATGTGTATATATAGGCTATGGGTGTATGTGTATATATAGGCTATGCGTGTATGTGTATATATAGGCTATGGGTGTATGTGTATATATAGGCTATGCGTGTATGTGTAAATATAGGCTATGCGTGTATGTGTAAATATAGGCTATGCGTGTATGTGTAAATATAGGCTATGCGTGTATGTGTAAATATAGGCTATGCGTGTATGTGTACATAGCAACTGATTGTTTTGCAATAAATAATGTATGTTCATGTTTAAGGTACCATTGGACAACACATGTCAGGTGTCCACACAGATGGTTCTACAACCACTTGGAGATTACAGTCTGGAGGGCGGGGACTTCCTGGATGGATCTGGATCCTCGGACAGTGTGGTAAGTAGTAGTTTGAACTATATGTGCCGTAGTGATTGACATATATCAGGACTCCACTCTGTTTTTGACTTATTCTCCTGAACAGCTTTGTCGAACAACTTTGTCAATTTTGATGAAGCTTTGTATGTAGGATTGGGATAGTAATAGATAAAATCAATCCGTTGTGGAATTCATAATTACCGCCATTGTGACCACATTGATATAAAAAATGTTTTGACCTCCTCAGCTGCTTAATAGAGTTTGGTGAAACTTGAACTGATTAGAAATAAGTACTTGAGTTTGAAGTGTATTTAATATGTCATCTGATCAATCCGATGTGGAATTCATAATTACCGCCATTGTGACCACATTGATATAAAAAATGTTTTGACCTCCTCAGCTGCTTAATAGAGTTTGGTGAAACTTGAACTGATTAGAAATAAGTACTTGAGTTTGAAGTGTATTTAATATGTCATCTGATCAATCCGATGTGGAATTCATAATTACCGCCATTGTGACCACATTGATATAAAAAATGTTTTGACCTCCTCAGCTGCTTAATAGAGTTTGGTGAAACTTGAACTGATTAGAAATAAGTACTTGAGTTTGAAGTGTATTTAATATGTCATCTGATCAATCCGATGTGGAATTCATAATTACCGCCATTGTGACCACATTGATATAAAAAATGTTTTGACCTCCTCAGCTGCTTAATAGAGTTTGGTGAAACTTGAACTGATTAGAAAT
>CM026387.1:63097254-63157642 GCA_014843695.1 Archivesica marissinica | reverse complement strand
TATGTATTTATCGTTGTCTCTGGTATGTATTTATCGTTGTCTCTGGTATGTATTTATCGTTGTCTCTGGTATGTATTTATCGTTGTCCCCGTATGTATTTATAGCTGTCTATGGTATGTATTTATCGTTGTCCTCGTATGTATTTATCGTTGTCTCTGGTATGTATTTATCGTTGTCTCTGGTATGTATTTATCGTTGTCTCTGGTATGTATTTATCGTTGTCTCTGGTATGTATTTATCGTTGTCCTGGTATGTATTTATCGTTGTCTCTGGTATGTATTTATCGTTGTCCCCGTATGTATTTATCGTTGTCTCTGGTATGTATTTATCGTTGTCTCTGGTATGTATTTATCGTTGTCCCCGTATGTATTTATCGTTGTCTATGGTATGTATTTATCGTTGTCTCTGTATGTATTTATCGTTGCCTCTGTATGTATTTATCGTTGTCCACGTATGTATTTATCGTTGTCTCTGGTATGTATTTATCGTTGCCTCTGATATGTATTTATCGTTGTCCCCGTATGTATTTATCGTTGTCTCTGGTATGTATTTATCGTTGTCTCTGGTATGTATTTATCGTTGTCCCCGTATGTATTTATAGCTGTCTATGGTATGTATTTATCGTTGTCTCTGGTATGTATTTATCGTTGTCCCCGTATGTATTTATAGCTGTCTATGGTATGTAATTATCGTTGTCTCTGGTATGTATTTACAGCTGTCTCTGGTATGTATTTATCGTTGTCTCTGGTATGTATTTATCGTTGTCCCCGTATGTATTTATATCTGTCTCTGGTGTGTATTTATTTTTGTGTCTGGTATGTATTTATCGTTGCCACTGGTTTGTATTAATAGTTGTCTCTGATATGTATTTATCGTTGTCTCTGGTATGTATTTATCGATGTCCCCGTATGTTTTTATAGCTGTATATGGTATGTATTTATCGTTGTCTCTAGTATGTATTTATCGTTGTCTCTGGTATGTATTTATCGTTGTCTCTTGTATGTATTTATCGTTGTCCCCGTATGTATTTATAGCTGTCTCTGGTATGTATTTATCGTTGTCTCTGGTATGTATTTATCGTTGTCTCTGGTATGTATTTATCGTTGTCTCTTGTATGTATTTATCGTTGTCTCTGGTATGTATTTATCGTTGTCTCTGGTATGTATTTATCGTTGTCTCTGGTATGTATTTATCGTTGTCTCTGGTATGTATTTATCGTTGTCTCTGGTATGTATTTATCGTTGTCTCTGGTATGTATTTATCGTTGTCTCTGGTATGTATTTATCGTTGTCTCTGGTATGTATTCATCGTTGTCTATTTATCGTTGTCTCTGGTATGTATTTATCGTTGTCTCTGGTATGTATTTATCGTTGTCTCTGGTATGTATTTATCGTTGTCCCCGTATGTATTTATAGCTGTCTCTGGTATGTATTTATTGTTGTGTCGGTATGATTTATCGTTGCCACTGGTATGTATTTATCGTTGTCCCCGTATGTATTTATCGTTGTCTATGGTATGTATTTATCGTTGTCTCTGGTATGTATTTATCGTTGTCTCTGGTATGTATTTATCGTTGTCTCTGGTATGTATTTATCGTTGTCTCTGGTATGTATTTATCGTTGTCTCTGGTATGTATTTATCGTTGTCTCTGGTATGTATTTATCGTTGTCTCTGGTATGTATTTATCGTTGTCTCTGGTATGTATTTATCGTTGTCTCTGGTATGTATTTATCGTTGTCTATTTATCGTTGTCTCTGGTATGTATTTATCGTTGTCTCTGGTATGTATTTATCGTTGTCTCTGGTATGTATTTATCGTTGTCTCTGGTATGTATTTATCGTTGTCTCTGGTATGTATTTATCGTTGTCTCTGGTATGTATTTATCGTTGTCTATTTATCGTTGTCTCTGGTATGTATTTATCGTTGTCTCTGGTATGTATTTATCGTTGTCTCTGGTATGTATTTATCGTTGTCTCTGGTATGTATTTATCGTTGTCTCTGGTATGTATTTATCGTTGTCTCTGGTATGTATTTATCGTTGTCTCTGGTATGTATTTATCGTTGTCCCCGTATGTATTTATAGCTGTCTATGGTATGTATTTATCGTTGTCTCTGGTATGTATTTATCGTTGTCCCCGTATGTATTTATAGCTGTCTTTGGTATGTATTTATCGTTGTCTCTGGTATGTATTTATCGTTGTCTCTGGTATGTATTTATCGTTGTCTCTGGTATGTATTTATCGTTGTCTCTAGTATGTATTTATCGTTGTCCCCGTATGTATTTATCGTTGTCCCCGAATGTATTTATCGTTTTCTCTGGTATGTATTTATCATTGTCCCCGTATGTATTTATCGTTGTCCCCGTATGTATTTATCGTTGTCTCTGGTATGTATTTATCGTTGTCTCTGGTATGTATTTATCGTTGCCTCTGATATGTATTTATCGTTGTCCCCGTATGTATTTATCGTTGTCTATGGTATGTATTTATCGTTGTCTCTGGTATGTATTTATCGTTGTCTCTGGTATGTATTTATCGTTGTCTCTGGTATGTATTTATCGTTGTCTCTGATATGTATTTATCGTTGTCTCTGGTATGTATTTATCGTTGTCCCCGTATGTATTTATAGCTGTCTATGGTATGTATTTATCGTTGTCTCTGGTATGTATTTATCGTTGTCCCCGTATGTATTTATAGCTGTCTTTGGTATGTATTTATCGTTGTCTCTGGTATGTATTTATCGTTGTCTCTGGTGTGTATTTATTTTTGTGTCTGGTATGTATTTATCGTTGCCACTGGTTTGTATTAATAGTTGTCTCTGATATTTATTTATCGTTGTCTCTGGTATGTATTTATCGATGTCCCCGTATGTTTTTATAGCTGTATATGGTATGTATTTATCGTTGTCTCTAGTATGTATTTATCGTTGTCTCCGTATGTATTTATAGCTGTCAATGGTATGTATTTATCGTTGTCTCTGGTATGTATTTATCGTTGTCTCTGGTATGTATTTATCGTTGTCTCTTGTATGTATTTATCGTTGTCCCCGTATGTATTTATAGCTGTCTCTCGTATGTATTGATCGTTGTCTCTGGTATGTATTTATCGTTGTCCCAGTATGTATTTATAGCTGTCTCTAGTATGTATTTATCGTTGTCTCTGGAATGTATTTATCGTTGTCTCTGGTATGTATTTATCGTTGTCTCTTGTATGTATTTATCGTTGTCCCCGTATGTATTTATAGCTGTCTATGGTATGTATTTATCGTTGTCCCCGTATGTATTTATCGCTGTCTCTGGTATGTATTTATCGTTGTCTCTGGTATGTATTTATCGTTGTCTCTGGTGTGTATTTATCGTTGTCTCAGGTATGTATTTATCGGTGTCCCCGTATGTATTTATCGTTGTCTCTGGTAATTATTTATCGTTTTCCCCGTATGTATTTATCGTTGTCTCTGGTATGTATTTATCGTTGTCTCTGGTATGTATTTATCGTTGCATCTGGTATGTATTTATCGTTGCCTCTGGTATGTATTTATCGATGTCTCTGGTATGTATTTATCGTTGTCTCTGGTATGTATTTATCTTTGTCTCGGGTATGTATTTATCGATGTCTCAGGTATGTATTTATCGTTGTCCCCGTATGTATTTATCGTTGTCTCTGGTATGTATGTATCGTTGTCCCCGTATGTATTTATAGCTGTCTATGGTATGTATTTATCGTTGTCTCTGGTATGTATTTATCGATATCTCTGGTGTGTATTTATCGTTGTCTCTGATATGTATTTATCGATGTCTCTGGTATGTATTTATTGTTGTCTTTGGTATGCATTTATCGTTGTCTCTGGTATGTATTTATCGTTGTCTCTGGTGTGTACTTATCGTTGTCTCTGGTATGTATTTATCGTTGTCTCAGGTATGTATGTATCGTTGTCCCCGTATGTATTTATCGTTGTCTCTGGTATGTATTTATCGTTGTCCCCGTATGTATTTATCGTTGTCTCTGGTATGTATTTATCGTTGTCTCTGGTATGTATTTATCGTTGCCTCTGGTATGTATTTATCGTTGCCTCTGGTATGTATTTATCGATGTCTCTGTAATGTATTTATCGTTGTCTCTGGTATGTATTTATCGTTGTCTCTGGTATGTTTTTATAGATGTCTCTGGTATGTATTTATCTTTGTCCCCGTATGTATTTATCGCTGTCCCCATATGCATTTATCGATGTCTCTGTTATGTATTTATTGTTGTCTTTGGTATGCATTTATCGTTTTCTCTGGTATGTATTTATCGTTGTCTGTGGTATGTATTTATCGTTGTCTCTGGTATGTATTTATAGTTGTCTCTGGTATGTATTATCGTTGTCTCTGGTATGTATTTATTGTTGTCTTTGGTATGCATTTATCGTTTTCTCTGGTATGTATTTATCGTTGTCTCTTGTATGTATTGATCGTTGTCTCTGGTATGTATTTATAGTTGTCTCTGGTATGTATTTATCGTTGTCTCTGGTATGTATTGATCGTTGCCTCTGATATGTATTTATCGTTGTCTCTAGTATGTATTTATCGTTGTCCCCGTATGTAATTATCGTTGTCTATGGTATGTATTTATCGTTGTGTCTGTTATGTATTCATAGTTGCCTCTGGTATGTATGTATCGTTGTCTCTGGTATGTATTTATCGTTGTCTATGGTATGTATTTATCAATGTCTCTGGTATGTATTTATCGTTGTCTCTGGTATGTATTTATCGTTGCCTCTGGTATGTATTTATCGTTGTCTCTGGTATGTATTTATCGTTGTCTATTGTATGTATTTATAGTTGTCTCTGGTATGTATTTATCGTTGTCCCCCGTATTTATTTATCAATGTCTCTGGTATGTATTTATCGTTGCCTCAGATATGTATTTATCGTTGTCTCTGGTATGTATTTATCGTTGTCACCGTATGTATTTATCGTTGTCTATGGTATATATGTATCGTTGTCTCTAGTATGTATTCATATTTGCCTCTGGTATGTATGTATCTTTGTCTATGGTATGTATTATCGTTGTCTCTGGTATGCATTTATCGTTGTATCTGTTATGTATTTATCCTTGTCTCTGGTATGTATTTATCGTTGCCTCTGATATGTATTTATTCTTGTCTCTGGTATGTATTTATCGTTGTCCCCGTATGTATTCATCCTTGTCTATGGTATGTATTTATCGTTGTCTCTGGTATGTATTCATAGTTGCCTCTGGTATGTATGTATCGTTGTCTCTGGTATGTATTTATCGTTGTCCATGGTATGTATTTATCAATGTCTCTGGTATGTATTTTTCGTTGTCTCTGGTATGTATTTATCGTTGCCTCTGGTATGTATTCATCGTTGTATCTGGTATGTATTTATCGTTGTCTATGGTATGTATTTATCGTTGTCTCTGGTATGTATTTATCGATGTCTCTGGTATGTATTTATCGTTGTCCCCCGTATGTATTTATCGTTGCCTCTGGTATGTATTTATCGTTGTCTCTGGTATGTATTTATTGTTGTCTTTGGTATGCATTTATCGTTGTCTCTGGTATGTATTTATCGTTGTCCCCCGTATGTATTTATCAATGTCTCTGGTATGTATTTATCGTTGCCTCAGATATGTATTTATCGTTGTCTATGGTATGTATTTATCGTTGTCTCTGGTATGTATTTATTGTTGTCTCTAATATGTATTTATCGTTGTCTATGGTATGTATTTATCGTTCTCTGGTATGTATTGATCGTTGTCTCAGGTATGTATTTATTGTTGTCTCTAGTATGTATGTATCGTTGTCTATAGTATGTATTTATCGTTGTCTCTGGTATGTATTTATCGTTGTCTCTGGTATGTATTCATCGTTGCCGCTGATATGTATTTATCGTTGCCTCTGGTATGTATTTATCGTTGTCTCTGGTATGTATTTATTGTTGTCTCTAGTATGTATTTATCGTTGTCTATGGTATGTATTTATCGTTGTCTATGGTATGTATTTATCGATGTCTCTGGTATGTATTTATCGTTGTCTCTGGTATGTATTTATTGTTGTCTCTAGTATGTATTTATCGTTGTCTATGATATGTATTTATCGTTGTCTCTGGTATGTATTTATCGTTGTCTCTGTTATGTATTTATCGTTGCCTCTGATATGCATTTATCGTTGCCTCTGGTATGTATTTATCGTTGCCTCTAGCATGTATTTATCGTCGCCTCTGGTATTTATATATCGTTGCCTCTGGTATGTATTTATCGTTGCATCTGGTATGTATTTATCGATGTCTCTGGTATGTGTTTATCGTTGTCTCCTCTGGTATGTATTTATCGTTGTCTCTGGTATGTATTTATCGATGTCTCTGGTATGTATTTATCGTTGTCTATGGTATATATTTATCGTTGTCTATGGTATGTATTTATCGTTGTCTATTGTATGTATTTATCGATGTCTCTGGTATGTATTTATCGTTGTCTCTGGTATGTCTTTATCGTTGTCTATGGTATGTATTAATCGTTGTGTCTTGTATGTATTTATCGTTGTCTCTGGTATGTATTTATAGTTGTCTCTGGTATGTATGTATCGTTGCCTCCTATATGTATTTATCGTTGTCTATGGTATGTATTTATCATTGTCTCTGGTATGTATTTATTGTTGTCTCTAGTATGTATTTATCGTTGTCCTTGGTATGTATTTACCGTTGTCTCTGGTATGTAATTATCGTTTTCTCTGGTATGTATTTATCGTTGTCTCTGATATGTATTTATCGTTGTCTTGGGTATGAATTTATCGTTGTCTCTGATATGTATTTATCGTTGCCTCTGGTATGTATTTATCGATCTCTCTGGTATGTATTTATCGTTGCCTCTGATATGTATTTATCGTTGCCTCTGGTATGTATTTATCGTTGCCTCTGGTATGTATTTATCTTCGCCTCTGGTATTTATATATCGTTGCCTCTGGTATTTATTTATCGTTGCCTCTGGTATTTATATATCGATGCCTCTGGTATTTATGTATTGTTGCCTCTGGTATGTATTGATAGTTGCCTCTTGTATTTATGTATCGTTGTCTGTGGTATTTATGTATCGTTGTCACTGGTAATTATGTATCGTTGCCTCTGGTATTTATGTATCGTTGCCTCTGGTATTTATTTATCGTTGTCTCTGGTATTTATGTATAGTTGTCTCTTGCATTTATGTATCGTTGTATTTGGTATTTATGTATCGTTGCCACTGGTATTTATGTATGGTTGCCTCTGGTATTTATGTATCGTTGCCTCTGGTATTTATGTATCGTTGCCTCTGCTATTTATGTATTGTTGCCACTGGTATTTATGTATCGTTGCCACTGGTATTTATGTATCGTTGTCTCTGGTATTTATGAATCGTTGCCACTGGTATTTATGTATCGTTGCCACTGGTATTTATGTATCGTTGCCACTGGTATTTATGTATCGTTGCCTCTGATATGTATTTATCGTTGCCTCTGGTATGTATTTATCGTCGCCTCTGGTATTTATATATCGTTGCCTCTGGTATGTATTTATCGTTGCCTCTGGTATGTATTTATCGATGTCTCTGGTATGTATTTATCGTTGTCTCTGGTATGTATTTATCGTTGTCTCTGGTATGTATTTATCGATGTCTCTGGTATGTATTTATCGTTGTCTATGGTATGTATTTATCGTTGTCTCTGGTATGTATTTATCGATGTCTCTGGTATGTATTTATCGTTGTCTATGGTATGTATTTATCGTTGTCTATGGTATGTATTTATCGATGTCTCTGGTATGTATTTATCGTTGTCTCTGGTATGTATTTATCGTTGCCTCTGATATGTATTTATCCTTGTCTCTGGTATGTATTTATCGTTGTCCCCGTATGTATTCATCCTTGTCTATTGTATGTATTTATCGTTGTCTCTGGTATGTATTCATAGTTGCCTCTGGTATGTATGTATCGTTGTCTCTGGTATGTATTTATCGTTGTCTATGGTATGTATTTATCAATGTCTCTGGTATGTATTTTTCGTTGTCTCTAGTATGTATTTATCGTTGCCTCTGGTATGTATTCATCGTTGTATCTGGTATGTAGTTATCGTTGTCTATGGTATGCATTTATCGTTGTCTCTGGTATGTATTTATCGATGTCTCTGGTAGTTATTTATCGTTGTCCCCCGTATGTATTTATCGTTGCCTCTGGTATGTATTTATCGTTGTCTCTGGTATGTATTTATTGTTGTCTTTGGTATGCATTTATCGTTGTTTCTTGTATGTATTTATCGTTGTCTCTGGTATGTATTTATAGTTGTCTCTGGTATGTATTTATCGTTGTCCCCCGTATGTATTTATCAATGTCTCTGGTATGTATTTATCGTTGCCTCAGATATGTATTTATCGTTGTCTATGGTATGTATTTATCGTTGTCTCTAGTATGTATTTATTGTTGTCTCTAATATGTATTTATCGTTGTCTATGGTATGTATTTATCGTTCTCTGGTATGTATTGATCGTTGTCTCTGGTATGTATTTATTGTTGTCTCTAGTATGTATGTATCGTTGTCTATAGTATGTATTTATCGTTGTCTCTGGTATGTATTTATCGTTGTCTCTGGTATGTATTCATCGTTGCCTCTGATATGTATTTATCGTTGCCTCTGGTATGTATTTATCGTTGTCTCTGGTATGTATTTATTTTTGTCTCTAGTATTTATTTATCGTTGTCTATGGTATGTATTTATCGTTGTCTCTGGTATGTATTTATCGTTGTCTCTGGTATGTATTTATCGTTGTCTATGGTATGTATTTATCGTTGTCTCTGGTATGTATTTATCGTTGTCTTCTCTGGTATGTATTTATCGTTGTCTCTGGTATGTATTTATCGATGTCTCTGGTATGTATTTATCGTTGTCTATTGTATATATTTATCGTTGTCTATGGTATGTATTTATCGTTGTCTATGGTATGTATTTATCGATGTCTCTGGTATGTATTTATCGTTGTCTCTGGTATGTATTTATCGTTGTCTATGGTATGTATTTATCGTTGTCTCTTTTATGTATTTATCGTTGTCTCTGGTATGTATTTATAGTTGTCTCTGGTATGTATGTATCGTTGCCTCATATATGTATTTATCGTTGTCTATGGTATGTATTTATCATTGTCTCTGGTATGTATTTATTGTTGTCTCTAGTATGTATTTATCGTTGTCCTTGGTATGTATTTACCGTTGTCTCTGGTATGTAATTATCGTTTTCTCTGGTATGTATTTATCGTTGTCTCTGATATGTATTTATCGTTGTCTTGGGTATGAATTTATCGTTGTCTCTGATATGTATTTATCGTTGCCTCTGGTATGTATTTATCGATCTCTCTGGTATGTATTTATCGTTGCCTCTGATATGTATTTATCGTTGCCTCTGGTATGTATTTATCGTTGCCTCTGGTATGTATTTATCTTCGCCTCTGGTATTTATATATCGTTGCCTCTGGTATTTATTTATCGTTGCCTCTGGTATTTATGTATCGATGCCTCTGGTATTTATGTATTGTTGCCTCTGGTATGTATTGATAGTTGCCTCTTGTATTTATGTATCGTTGTCTGTGGTATTTATGTATCGTTGTCACTGGTAATTATGTATCGTTGCCTCTGGTATTTATGTATCGTTGCCTGGAATTTATGTATCGTTGCCACTGGTATTTATGTATCGTTGCCTCTGGTATTTATGTATCGTTGCCTCTGGTATTTATGTATCGTTGCCTCTGCTATTTATGTATTGTTGCCACTGGTATTTATGTATCGTTGCCACTGGTATTTATGTATCGTTGTCTCTGGTATTTATGAATCGTTGCCACTGGTATTTTTGTATCGTTGCCACTGGTATTTATGTATCGTTGCCACTGGTATTTATGTATCGTTGCCTCTGATATGTATTTATCGTTGCCTCTGGTATGTATTTATCGTCGCCTCTGGTATTTATATATCGTTGCCTCTGGTATGTATTTATCGTTGCCTCTGGTATGTATTTATCGATGTCTCTGGTATGTATTTATCGTTGTCTCTGGTATGTATTTATCGTTGTCTCTGGTATGTATTTATCGATGTCTCTGGTATGTATTTATCGTTGTCTATGGTATGTATTTATCGTTGTCTCTGGTATGTATTTATCGATGTCTCTGGTATGTATTTATCGTTGTCTATGTTATGTATTTATCGTTGTCTATGGTATGTATTTAACGATGTCTCTGGTATGTATTTATCGTTGTCTCTGGTATGTATTTATCGTTGTCTATGGTATGTATTTATCGTTGTCTCTTGTATGTATGTATCGTTGTCTCTGGTATGTATTTATAGTTGTCTCTGGTATGTATGTATCGTTGTCCCCCGTATGTATTTATCCATGTCTCTGGTATGTATTTATCGTTGCCTCATATATGTATTTATCGTTGTCTATGGTATGTATTTATCATTATCTCTTGTATGTATGTATCGTTGTCCCCCGTATGTATTTATCCATGTCTCTGGTATGTATTTATCGTTGCCTCATATATGTATTTATCGTTGTCTATGGTATGTATTTATCATTATCTCTGGTATGTATGTATCGTTGTCTCTGGTATGTAATTATCGTTTTCTCTGGTATGTATTTATCGTTGTCTTTGATATGTATTTATCGTTGTCTTGGGTATGTATTGATCGTTGTCTCTGATATGTATTTATCGTTGCCTCTGGTATGTATTTATCGATCTCTCTGGTATGTATTTATCGTTGCCTCTGATATGTATTTATCGTTGCCTCTGGTATGTATTTATCGTTGCCTCTGGTATGTATTTATTTTCGCCTCTGGTATTTATATATCGTTGCCTCTGGTATTTATTTATTGTTGCCTCTGGTATGTATTGATAGTTGCCTCTTGTATTTATGTATCGTTGTCTGTGGTATTTATGTATCGTTGTCACTGGTAATTATGTATCGTTTCCTCTGGTATTTATGTATCGTTGCCTCTGGTATTTATTTATCGTTGTCTCTGGTATTTATGTATAATTGTCTCTTGCATTTATGTATCGTTGTCTTTGGTATTTATGTATCGTTGCCACTGGTATTTATGTATCGTTGCCTCTGGTATTTATGTATCGTTGCCTCTGGTATTTATATATCGTTGCCTCTGGTATTTATATATCGTTGCCTCTGGTATTTATGTATCATTGCCACTGGTATGTATATATCGTTGCCTCTGGTATTTATGTGTCCTTTCCTCTGGTATTTATGTATCGTTGCCACTGGTATTTATGTATCGTTGCCACTGGTATTTATGTATCGTTGCCACTGGTATTTATGTATCGTTTTCTCTGGTATTTATGAATCGTTGCCACTGGTATTTATGTATCGTTGCCACTGGTATTTATGTATCGTTGCCACTGGTATTTATGTATCGTTGCCTCTGATATGTATTTATCGTTGCCTCTGGTATGTATTTATCGTCGCCTCTGGTATTTATATATCGTTGCCTCTGGTATGTATTTATCGTTGCCTCTGGTATGTATTTATCGATGTCTCTGGTATGTATTTATCGTTGTCTCTGGTATGTATTTATCTTTGTCTCTTGTATGTATTTATCGATGTCTCTGGTATGTATTTATCGTTGTCTATGGTATGTATTTATCGTTGTCTATGGTATGTATTTATCTTTGTCTATGGTATGTATTTATCGATGTCTCTGGTATGTATTTATCGTTGTCTATGGTATGTATTTATCGTTGTCTATGGTATGTATTTATCGATGTTTCTGGTATGTATTTATCGTTGTCTATGGTATGTATTTATCGTTGTCTATGGTATGTATTTATCGATGTCTCTGGTATGTATTTATCGTTGTCTATGGTATGTATTTATCGATGTCTCTGGTATGTATTTATCGTTGTCTCTGGTATGTATTTATCGTTGTCTATGGTATGTATTTATCGTTGTCTCTGGTATGTATTTATTGTTGTCTCTAGTATGTATTTATCGTTGTCTATGGTATGTATTTATCGTTGTCTCTGGTATGTATTTATCGTTTTCTCTAGTATGTATTTATCGTTGTCTATGGTATGTATTTATCGTTGCCTCTGGTATTTATGTATCGTTGCCTCTTGTATTTATGTATCGTTGCCACTGGTATTTATGTATCGTTGCCTCTAGTATTTATGTATCGTTGCCACTGGTATTTATGTATCTTTGCCACTGGTATTTATATATCGTTTCCTCTAGTATGTATGTATCGTTGTCTCTGGTATTTATGTATCGTTGCCTTTGGTATTTACGTATCGTTGCCTCTGGTATTTATGTATCGTTGCCTCTGGTATTTATGTACCGTTGCCTCTGGTATTTATGTATCGTTGCCTCTGGTATTTATGTATCGTTGCCTCTTGTATTTATGTATCGTTGTCTCTTGTATTTATGTATCGTTGCCTCTGGTATTTATGTACCGTTGCCTCTGGTATTTATGTATCGTTGCCTCTGGTATTTATGTATCGTTGCCACTGGTATTTACGTATCGTTGCCTCTGGTATTTATGTATCATTGCCACTGGTTTTTATGTATCGTTGCCTCTGGTATTTATGTATTCTTTCCTCTGGTATTTATGTATCGTTGCCTCTGGTATTTATGTATTCTTTCCTCTGGTATGTATGTATCGTTGCCTCTGGTATTTATGTATCATTGCCTCTGGTATTTATGTATTCTTACCTCTGGTATTTATGTATCGTTGCCTCTGGTATTTATGTATCGTTGCCTCTGGTATTTATGTATTCTTTCCTCTGGTATTTATGTATCGTTTCCTCTTGTATTTATTTATCGTTGCCTCTGGTAATTCCAACTACTGTTTAGTCGCATTTAGCTATAATAGTATAGCTACCGTGCTGGAATACTGATCGGTGTGGCATTTACGTTCTTCCTCCTCGGTAGGTAGTTGACAATATTAATTACATTGAAGGCGTTTTAAATACCAATGGTATCTTTTCTCTAAACCAAGGACATTTAATATGTAAGACACTTAAAGCTATTAGAATGTTGCTATATAAATGTAAACACTATGACCTTAAACCTAGAATATTATGTCAACTGGCTCAATACTCCGTGATGCATGCGAAATCTGGGGATATTCCAAATCATATGAAATTGAAAGACTACATCTGAAATATTGTAACAGCTTGTTACATGTAAAATGGACCACATGCCATGCTACAATATATGGCGAACTCGTACGATGCACGTCCTATATTATTAATAGATACTTTGGAATAATAAAATCGTTGCGTATGCGCATTAATACGAATAATTTAATAATTATTGAAAACAGTATATAAATAGGCAATTAATGATTTTGAAAATGAATTACATCATTGGGTGTCAATGCTAAATATAATACACGACAATCGTTGATAATACTACACATATTAATGTTAAAATAGTTGTATACAGGAATCTAAAACCAGAAAAATAGATACGTTTAAGACTGAATGGCTTAGGACGTTCAACTATTTTGTGTGTTTTACGTTTATTTATCGTCGCTACCGGTTGCCCATATCAGTCTCCTCTGGTTCTTTTACGTGCACGGTGTACAGCACCGACACGAGATCTCGGGTTAAAGTCCCAACTGAAGGATTGTTAATTTTATTAGGGTCAGACGGGGGATCGAACACTATTACTGTACTTGATATATATATATGTTTTTAAAATGTATTGATTCGTGATTGTTACTTAAGGTGTTATATGTCTTACGTTACCAAACTGAGAGTATATAATTGCTTTAAGAATACAGACTGATAGGTAGGCAAGACATGACAAACATCGAGAAGAAATATATTTAGGTTATACAAATTTATTTTAGCTCGATTGTGAAACAAGTTCTTACAACTTATATTAATCACTCTCGAGACCTCATTCATGATGGAATCCATCGCCACGAGGGAGAGAGAAGAGGCAATGTGGAATTTAAATGCCTTGCCTAAGGGCACAATCGAACAACGGCCCCAGCGAGGATCGAATTCCGGACATTTTGCACCTGAAGAAATATATTGGTTATGTTGTCTAAATATTGTGCCGAGTACCATTGTGTGTACATTTGCTCATGTATTACTGAAATAAATAAAACCAATATATTAATCGTGTCTATTACGTACATCCATCCCTCTGTTTAGTTTAGTTTAGTTTAATTTATACAAATTTATTTTAGCTCGATTGCGATCCAAGTTATTTCAACTTATATAAATCACTCTCGATACCTCATTCCTGAATTAATCCAATTCCAAAGTCTACAACAGCTGATCCTACAGACCCCATGTCTTATAGAGGCATTTCTCTAGCTTGTACAACATACAAGATATACTGTAATATATTGAATGATAGATTGAGTTCTTGGGTTGAAGACAATGGCATTTTGGCAGATGAACAGAATGGTTTCCGTAAGAAGAGAAGCACTTCCGATCAAATTTCGTCTTTAGTTAATTTAGTTGAAACACGAAAGAAACTTAAGCAATGTACTTATGCAGCTTTCATAGACTTCCGTAAAGCTTACGATTTCATTAATCGTTCTAAATTATGGACACGATTAAATGATATAGGTATTTCTGGTAAAATGGTTCTAGCCATAAAGTCACTCTATTCATCTGTCGCCTCTTGTGTTAGAATTAACTCATTTAAAACAGACTGGTTTAATGTTCATTGTGGATTGAGACAAGGCTGTGTGTTATCACCTTTGTTGTTTAATTTATATATCAATGACCTAGCTGTATATCTTAAGTCCTTTGATATTGGTATTAATATAGATAATGAAAAGGTTTGCATACTCCTATATGCTGATGACATTGTTTTACTAGCTAAAGATGAATATGACTTACAAATTTTGCTAAATGCTCTGAACGATTGGTGTTGTCTTAAGGACATGTCAATTAATGCCGATAAGAGTAAGATAGTGCATTTCCGTCCAGATAGCCGGGCGAGGTGTGAGCATATATTTAAATGTGGAAATGAACAGTTATCCGTTGTTGACAGATATACATACCTCGGTGTTGTTCTTCAGGAACACCTAGATTTTAATGTTACAGCTAAGATGGTTGCTCAGAGTGCAAGTCGTGCGTTAGGATTATTGATAGCTAAATGTAAAATTTCGGGAGGGGTACCGTATAATGTATTCACCAAGCTATACGACACTGTTGTTTGGCCTGTAATTGCTTATGGTGCCTCAATATGGGGGTATAAATCCTTTCCTTGTATAAATGCTGTCCAAAACCGTGCTATGCGGTTTTATCTTGGTGTCGGCAAGTATACACCCAATGCAGCCGTTTCCGGTGAAATGGGTTGGCAACCTCCCATTGTCCGTCAATGGAAAACAGTTTCTACGTTTTGGGTACGAATTTCCAATACAAATAACTCGAGATTGAACAAACGAATTGCACTTTGGGCAAACGAGAAATCTGCTTCCTGTAAAAACTGGTTCTATTTTGTTAAGAAACATTTTACGGATATTGATTTTGCAGAATTTTGTAACTTATATGCTCCAATTTCTAAGCCTCATTGTGTCGAATGTGTGGGAAAATTTGGTATGAACAAATATATAACAGATTGGTATGCCTCTATAAATAGCATTCATGGTACTACTGGACGAGGTCGTAACAAATTAAGAACGTATTGTAAGTTTAAGCATGTATTTGAACCTGAGGAATATTGTAAAATGATTTTACCTACACGACACAGGTCGGCATTTAGTAAATTTAGATGCGGTGTTGCACCAATCCGTATAGAAACCGGAAGGTATGAGAATTTAAGATTAGACGATCGTAAATGTCCCTTTTGTAATGTGATAGAAGATGAACATCACGTTTTATTGGAATGTGCCATATATAATGATCTAAGAACTTTACTATTGCAGAAGGCAATATTAGCTGACCATAATTTCTGTAATATGACAAAACGTGATCAATTTCTGTTTCTATTCAGTAATCAATCAGTGATAAGACTTTGTGCCAAAACCTGTTTTAATATACTACAGCGTCGTTACTTTTACCTTTGTAAATAATGCCCTTTTTTGTGTTAATTACTATATATCTATGATTTTTACAGACTACAAGAAGCAACTGCTAATTAGGTCATTCTCGATCTGATCCTGGGTGATAACTGATTTTGTAAAATATTTCTTAAAAGCGCACTAGTGCTTGTTTTTCGATTTAGTGTTTTATACCATTTTGTTTTATTTCGTATTTAAATATAAATTAGCAACTGTTTCTTGGCTTTAGAATGTAAATAAGCATTAACTAATAGTAGTGTGGGATTTTATAATGTGATATGTTTTGTTGCAATATGTCTCTTATAATTCTATTCAGAATGGCTATGTACTTTTAATCTGATTATTTATATTTGTGTTTGTATTACATGTATGTACATAGATGAGACTTTAATAAAGATTAAAACCTTCCTGATGGAATCCATCGCCACGAGGGAGAGAGAAGAGGCAATGTGGAATTTAAATGCCTTGCCTAAGGGCACAATCGAAAAACGACTCCAGTGGGGCTCGAACTCCGGACATTTCGCACCTGAAGAAATATATTGGTTATGTCGTCTAAATATTGTGCCGAGTACCATTTTGTGTACATTTGCTCATGTATTACTGAAATAAATAAAAACAATATATTAATCGTGTCTATTACGTACATCCCTCTGTTTATAAATATAACCAGTTGTTGTCTGGTTCAACTAATTCAAATCGTGTTAAACTGCGCAAATTCATTAAGGAAGCAATGATTACTAGAAGTTCGATCCTAAACAATATTGAATAAATATCTGTTCATCCTCCAAAGAATGGATATCTTTGCTATATTAAATTGTAATATAGTATGATCGAATGTCATATGCTATAGTGCAGTACGTGCGCATACGTAAAACAGTGCATTGCAATATTGGATTGTCGTAATATAAAACAGGTGCATATTATGAAATATAATATAATACTATTCTGAGCCTTGTGCAATATAGTGCAATTGGTATTATGCAATGACGTATAGTACTATGGAATATAATAAACGTGCATACGGTTTGCTTGCTGTATTATAATACAATGCAATGTAGTTACATTATGATTGTGTGTACATACTTAAGCATGCATGCATGTCACAAACTCTTCTTTTGTCGCATATTAATCTATGTGGCGTGGGGTCTTACCAGGGTCTACCCTGTCTAGGGGTTTCTTTATCAATATACATTTCTGTAACCATCTCTATTTCGTTAAATCAGTTATTAACATGCATGCATTGTTTACTATATTTATTTGTTAATTCACTGTCTGTTCATTTATATCATGCATACATTATCCTCATGGGCGTTTACGCCTAATGGAATTGAAAATAAACTATCTATCTATCTATCATTATAATAATAACTCAACACAGTCTTTCGTTTCTCTCAATATAATATTTCTCCTTCGTCGTATATCTCTATTTTATGAGTTATTCATTAATCCAGAAATCTATAACAGTTTGCGTCTGCTCATTTCACGCTTAAATAAATATATAATGTGTTAGCCGAATCGGGCTATACCGGATAATTAGATGCCGTCTCTTTAATCCGTATTTACTCTATTCCGATAATCTCATCAATGTTTCTGATTTAATAACTTCCATTCACTTTCACCAATAAACAAATAGATAATGTTCACTTAAACTATGTGTTTCTTCTTATTGCCGAACTACCTAAATTTAAATACTTAAATGTATTATTTAAATACACGACTAATCTTTATAAGTTACGATTCGCAGAAAGTCCAGAATTTCTAAGTAGCATAGAGATAGTTTATGTGTTTTATATAATCAAATTGAGATACACACTACTCACTATCCACGTGGTAACCTAATTATGTCCTAATTTAGTAAATAAATTCCGTTTCTTATAGACATGATCGAACCGAAGACTCAGACATAGTGGCTCCTAAACAGCTATGATGTTATCTAATATTACTAAGATGTTACCCACATCAAACCAGTTCGGCTTTTATAGTACATAACTTGCCATCTGCAACTGCCCCGCTAAATTTACACCAGACACAAACTATTTAGTCATTTACCCGGAAAAAGAGAACTGATAATTTAGGCGCGAAAGTGATAGCAAACGATTATGCATAAGACAAGGATATATATAGGGGTTTCTGTATCAATATATATTATAATAATAACTCAACACAGTCTTTCGTTTCTCTCAATATAATATTTCTCTTTTATATAATTATATATATATATATATATTACATGGTAAACAAATGTCCATATTTAGAAATAGACTAATGTATTTATATAATACATTACTATTTATATTTGACAATAATACACATTTCTATCTTGCAAATAGTTGTGTGTTCTTTTGCACACTACTTTGTTCCTTCTATTAATTCGATCCTCGGACCGGGAAGTATGTGAGATGGTACTGTGGTCACCAGATCGGACAGGTGGGATTTCTCCGGGTACTCCTGTTTCCTCACACACGAATGACCACATTTACGCTTTCAGCTGAGCCAACGAGAGTGATTAATATCAGTTGTTAAAACTTGCTTCGCAAATCGTTGTAAATAAAGTTTAAACTTAAACTTATGTTACTTTATTTCACTTGTTAAACATATACACGTGGCATTATTTCATATTAACCATATGTGTTGAGATGATGTACACGTCTGAAATAGAAATATGTTCAGTTCTGTCCCTGTACCAATGAAAGCTGGGGAGTCGCCATATGATCAAATATGTGCAGCTTTAAACCCGAAAAACAAACAAACAAACTATGCATGTTTTAAATTATACTTTTTAGATACAGGCTGTAATATATAAATGTCAAGATTTTGGCATGCCGCTTGTAAAAGGTATAATATTGTACAATAAAGCCACTAGTCATCTAGACCGATATTTATGGCTTAATTAGGTTTTGACATTTATGGTCGCCTTTTATCAGATTTATTGGATTTACAGCGGACTGAATATACAATCAATTGTATTCTTACTTCTTTGATTTTCTTGTCAGGACTTCAAATCGCGCACCTGTGTTTGCCTGATGATTATTGATAAAGATAACCAGATAAGGCCCTGCGGTGGCTAGGGTAAATAAGGTCAACCAGCGCCATGATGTATTATTAGTCATAGACATTTTAAGTATCGAAAGCAGAGATAAATTGTCTTGGGGAGAGTATATATATCCGGTGACATTTGTATCTCATTAATGGACAATTCTATAGTGGGTTTCATTCTGATCACAGAAGAAATGTTCCGCTGTACATGTCACTTCCAATATACCACTCACTGGGTTTATTTCATTGTGTTGATAACTTGTACTTGAGACGCTCTCAATCAGAAAGGCATAGATTTATCTAACTATGCTCACATAAGGAGGCAGTGGATACTTATGAATGCCAATTTCGGATCGCAGTGCTTTATCAAACAAAACCATAATACATAGTGAAAATAAAGCAGACAGTAGCATCGTTGTTAACTTAAAGGTAAGGAATAATATGAAATACAATTTCATTCCATATTTCTGTAAACCAGATTCCGAATTAATATCATATGCCAGACTAATTAGTGACGTGCATGCACTATTTAATGATTTATCTAAATATTGCATTGTCGTCCATCTTCCGAATGTATTGCTACATGTGAGTAACATGTAAGCCACATGTTTTTATATGGTATAAGCCTTCGTATTGAAAACTGACAATTCTAGAATCCGCTGGTTTCGAGCAAGCAATACGAATTTGGGATTCTATCTTTTCAACGATATACCACACACTAATCGTCCTAAAGATGTTAATATATGCATAATTATGCCCCGCCACTCGGATCTGGTCAACAATATGATTTTCGGATTGTGTCTGTGGATACCTTTTCAACGACAGCTCACACACTTACCTTCTTCAAACATTTTAGTGTTGCCCTCCTTGACCCCAGTCTCATCCCTCTGGTCGTCTGGTCGACAATACGAGTTACGGATTATGCTCATCGATATGTCACACACATACCTCCCTAAAACGTTTTACTTTACTTTTTCACTTCTTCACCTCGGCCCTTGTTTGGCTGATTCGCGGGATACGTCACTTTCATAACTCGCCCCGCTAACGGTGTGTGACAGATAGGGCGTCATAGCGTCGGTTTCTAATAAACTGACGACATTGCTGGTTCTCACGGGAAGTGTTTGCAACCCAACTCGTCTGTTCACGTGATTCATGGGTGTATCTAATTCGTGTGTTTTACAGTCAATGTAATCCAATGAACCATTATTGACGAAATGTACATGTAGATTATATAATAAACGACGATGAAATAGTAGATACATTTTACAGGACAGATGATATACTTGTGATCGTTTACGTTTATATATATGCTTGCATTGTCACAATATTTAAGAATTTGCCATCGATATTACTTGTGGAAACTTACCGGCTGAGTAAATTAAAAGGATTTGCATGCGGCATGGTTCCAGATCAGCAACAGCATTACACTGCATATCAATCTGGATGTATGCTGTATAATATGATGTTGTCTGCTAGTCAACCAAGGACTCAAGTAGTTTGTCTAGCCATACTATTCATATAACAGGCAGCATGGGATATGGTGAAATGGCATACTATTATGTAGTATCTGATCTGATACAAATCATACTATGTTACATGCAAAGATAATATTGTCACCATCTATTCTCAAATTAAATACATACACAAAAAACAAAACAACAAAAAATCAACAACAATGTTAAGTAATTACCCACGAAAACAGGTTAAAGAAAAAGATTATGACACGTGCAAAAAAAGTAACGTCAACAATTAAATGCCACAATCAGCATCATAACTATTAATTAATAAATACATTACCAATAACATATAATTCTCAAAGCATTTACTTCTGACAGATAAACCTCACGGTTAACTCAAGAATGAAAATCCATTCAACAGTATTTGGTCACACACACACGTGACCAAAACAATCATCGAAAACGAAACAATTTCCCTGACCTATAGTCTGTTTCAAATCAATCATAATACAATTAAATAAACAATTGAATGAAACAAAACAAAATAATAGAATTTCCCGCTCTTTTTTCTATTTTCCCATCTCCAAACTTGACTCTTCTCTCTCATATGCTCTTTATTATTTATTTATCAATCCGTGTCACAACTTCTGTTAATTAATTACATGTATACTCATATGTCATGTAAATGATCTGAGTTAATAAAGAATAATTGAATTGAATTGAAAGCATACAGCTTACATCATCGGATGAACCTCCAAATAGTGTCGAAGGCACTTTTAAAGTCGGCGAATGCGCAGTATAATTTCTCCCTGCTCTTTGTAACATATCAACTAACATTTGTAACACAAATATATTCAGTTTGATATTCATTTATCAAATCATCTTTGTAAGGATACGTATGTTCGGAACAGCAGTAACACTTCCCACTTATAGTTGATTAATGTAATGGGTCTGTAATTAGGCGGTCCCTTGGGTGTCACATTAGGGTTAACAACACCAATTATCCATTTACTATGCCTGAACTGAACACAACATTAAACAATTTAAGATATACATCTTGCATTAATGGAAATGAATTTTGGATATGTTCATTCCGAACACGATCCATACCACTGGCTTAGTGAATAATGCATCAGCCTTTTTCTATTTCGATAAACAGTGAATGCTACATTTATTTCAGAATTATCTTATTAAAAATAGCCCCATGTCAATATTAATATGATATGATATATCTTTATTTCGTAATAAGCTACTGCTGGCCCATGAACAAAGCATCGATACAAAACATTACAAAGTGAAATATGTATGGTAATATGGTGACGGACACTAATCTCAACGACCAATTGACCTTTCTGCCGATTTTGATCGACAGCTGGCGTTAGCCAATCGCATCGCACCATTTGCGCACACCCCCGGCAACGGCTTATCGCCGCCATCTTGTTAGACAAACAATGCATATTAGACAAACTAGTAACGAGTAGACAAATTTGAAAAGGCGTGAATTTGATCGAAAATACGGGTTTAAAATTGTTTTAATGATGTTGAAAATGTGTAGCTTTGGTGTGTGGGTTAGTTATAGTACAAAATTAGTCGACATCCTGGTGATCGACGTTAAATTCAACCCATTTCAAAATCCTTGGACAAATCTAAAAGTGTGTATATGAATCACAAAATACCACACAGCTGCTTTAAAAACAATGCACCTATAAAAACACCGACTGACCCCATATAGTCATTCTTTTCTAGCAAACACAGCAATCAAATTTAAGCGTGTCACACTGTTTATTGGGATTAATCGACTACCGGTACATCACAGAGACCGCCGACTGTATAATATCCCGGATAGGGGCCTACTGCTATTATCAAGATCAAAATTGCACATCGGAATTTAGCACTGATTGTGCTAATTGGTCAATTATAAAATGTGTGCACATAATTATAGCATTGATTACTACACCGAATCATTGTTTTATCGTTCTGTCAGACAAACGAGTTATTTAGTAACGTTTTAATCAAATCTGATAACGAGTGATCGTGATCTGAAATTATGTTTTGAAAAATAATTACAAATTAATTAATGCTGTCTGTCATTGACAATGGTGAAAAGATGTAGTTATGGTCTGTGTGATAGTAGATATCCAGATCGATTGATAGGTGACGTTAAATTCGTGCCATTTCCAAAACCTAAGACAAATCTTGAAACATGTCTAAGGTGAATTAAACGACCAGCTGAATACATCCAAAATTAATTGCCGGTCGATCTCCTCACGACGTGCACGTCGTGACCGGTGCACATTCCGCAGCAGCAGCGTAGGATTCTGGGATCTTCTGGTCGTCGATCTTGTGAAGGGGGAGGCTCGTCACGGCTACAGCACATCAGGACAGATCCACCAGCTCTTCTGGATAGTGGCGTAGGTTGACACTATATCTTCGCCGGCTCCTTTCGACACTTTCTCTTCCTTCTACTTCTCCGGCGGATAGACGAGACGGCGGACCTGAGGGAGCGGCAACGGCCGTGGCATCCACGCTCCCCTGAATGACAATCGACGACCAGATGTTTAACTGCCAGATCCGTATAAATGCTGCTGCGGGGTGACCAACAGTGAGGAGGGTGGCCCTACAAGGGACCGAGTACATAACGACCAGGCATTGTCACCCTGCCACGGAATGAAGGAACATCCTGAGCTCACATCAGGAGATTGTGTCACCGTTCCGAAGTGACCAATCCACGCCGCTGACGCATACAGACGAGGACCCGCATCGACTCTTCGGAGTGTCAACACTTACCTAGATCGGCGACAGCTAACACTGGGGCGCTGAAGAGGCACATCCTCGAACTCTTTTATCCGTCTACCAATGAAGTCCGTTGGGGACGGAGGGATGCGACCTCGACCCCGGATGCGTCAACGGGGTGGACAACGACGGAACAACCGAACCATTCTGCTGCTGTGAGCCGACCCAGGACACCGGCACAGGGCTTGTCACCCTGTTGTCGGGGAGATGATGCCAGGCGCAGGGAACGTCACCCTGTCGTTTGGTATCGCTCCATAACTGGGTCAACGATGAAGAAGCGCCTCCACAGCGACTGGATGACCTCATTTCTTCATCCAGTCAGCGACCAGACCTTCAACCACCTTGACTTTAACTACCAGAACCACAATCATCTTGGATATAAACAACGTAGACATAACCAACAAGGAATAATCATCGAGTATCGTAATCTTCTTGGACCATAATCTTCACGGGAATCTACAAACATCAATCTACACCACTCTACAAGACACCGACGACTCAACACTTCAGCGAATAACCGACGGTGCGAAAGCACGTGAGCTCGCCCATATGGTTTACCGGTGGCGAGGGTAAATAAACGGAATCATCATCATCATCCAAAATTAATGCAAACAGATATATTTGCACAAAAGTAAGTTGAAATTAATTTATTTATGCATAATAAAATATTTCGAAAAAATATATTCTGCATTTATAGATTTACTGTTCACAAGAGATATGTGAGTATAATGGTGATTAAAATTATACATGTGGTTCATACATATTGTCGTGGATGGTGGACTAGGGATCAGATAGTAGTAATAGTACCCATGCATGTGCAGAGCTGTGGGATTCCCATATTAGCTCAGTGAACTTACTGGTGTTCAGTTTTTGGGCCTAATGTTCGAGTCTTCTAGGAGGCATAGGGTCGAGTCTCTCAAGACGGTGGCATATTTCATTTCTTTTGATGTCAAAGTTGACACGATATGGTTGTTCACTCTTCCGTTGACTGCGAAAGCATTTTCCACGAACACTTAACACGTCCTCAACCGTTAAATATATCTGTACTTTAGAGAAATAACCATCACTGAAAAACTTAAACCATTGCTGTCTTGCTTTCAACGAGATATTCTTATCTGGGTGAAATAAAACCGAGAAATTCGACGGAATTTATCTAGATTAACTCGATGCAGGACTGCGTTAGACGCCATTTTGTTAGATAGCTTGTCTCGCGTGGTTACAGCGAGCACCGGTAACTATGGGGGGCGTGCCTAAGTAGCGTTTGCAGAAAGGTCAATTATAGGAGACACATACATTCTTATAAACAAAATCAACGCACATAAACTCTATCACCTGCATTGTTGTTGACATCTTCACAGCTATTCAAATGTTTGAAAAACTTATAAAGGTTATCTAAATCGGCGTTAATCTTATTGATTATGTTGCCATTCAAAACTACCCAATACGATTGTGGTTTAGTCTTGTACACGTTTCTTAGTTTGGAAATAGTTTAGCTTGAAACTGATTAAAACCTGCTTACGTGTGTTTTTATACCGTTTACGTATGGGTCACAAAGTACCTTCATTGTCATCACTGTTTCTTAACTTATCCGAATACTTGACCGTATGACCATCTCGCTGCGCTACCTTACCATCGCGGTTAACCTATGAACTGTTTATTTATATTTCAGATATTTCCGGCTGCCATTGATTGATTAAATAGTATAGATCCAGACTTAATTTTAAATCACATGTTTTTTGGCGGCCATTGATTGATTGGTGATATATTATAAACCCAGACTTAATTTTTAATCACATGAAACATAAATGTTGTACAACTCGATATCTCCGAAAAATCCAAACTGTTTGATTCACTAGTAGCCCCGATCCTTAATTATAGTGCGGAAGTATGGGGACATTATGAAGGTAAAGACATTGAACTTATCCACACAAAATTTTGCAGAAAATTGTTGGGAGTAAAAAAATCGACCAATCTAGACGCACTATATGGGGAATTAGGAAGGATACCAATGAAAGTAAGCCGACAAATAATAATGATAAAATACTGGATAAAAATATTGTCATCTAAAGAAAATTCAATCATAAAAAAAGTTTATAATATGCTTAAGAATGATACTAACAATGGAGAAACGTATAGTGGTTCTAACTGGGCGTTTCAAATTAAGCAATTACTCGACCATTGTGGAATGTCACAGATTTGGCAAACTCAGCTGAATTATCCTGTTAATTTTTTCCCCATAAAACAAAGAATCATTGATATGTATCACCAAAGTTGGTACGCAGGTATAAATAATTCTAACAGGTTAGAAACATATAGTATATTCAAGCACGAATTCATCATGGAAAGTTATCTTGACTTCATAAAAGAGAAAAGATTCCGCTTTGCATTGTCAAGATTTAGAACATCTTCCCACCAATTAAACATTGAAAACGGTAGATATAACAATATCTCAAGAGGTCAGCGAGTATGCATTAACTGTAATTCAAACTTGATAGAAAATGAATATCATTTTCTTATGGTTTGCCCAAAATACAGAGATTTAAGAATAAAATATTTTAAGCGATACTATTGTCAATGGCCTAATATACATAAGTTTGAAAACCTCTTGTCTAAAAGCTCTAAACATGTAATAGAAAATACAGCAAAATTTATATATTATGCAAGTATTATACGGACAGGAAACTAATTACAGCTAGATAATGGACATATGCATTCATATATCACACAACAGTTATTTAACAACATAGAGATCAGTATAATCGTTAATATATGTGTCTTTATCTTGTGAAATGCAGGACAAAATTGTACAATATTATATACAATTAAACCGATGTTAGCGTTCACCTCTTTTAAGCAGCCAATCCGTATTAATAAGCCAGTTTGGATATTCCCGATATATGTTATACATTTTACCTATATTAAGCAGTTTCGTATGTAACTGTCTGTGATTCCCTGGGCCGGCTGCTTAAGAAAGGTTTGTCTAAAGTGCTGAATGGAAACTACACTACTTATAAATACATTAAAATGTCATGTATGTCATTCATTAAACCAATGTATTGCAACACTATAATATATAGATATTTTATATTTTAGTACACTAAATATCCAAAATACAATCAATCATTCAATAAACGAGCACATCCGTTAACCGCGACGTAGTAATTGATAGTACCAGGTAAATCAAAAAACTCGTGCGAACATTTTTCTACTTCATTGAAGTATAAGGCGATCTAAAGATAACGACCAATATACTACTGGTAGTATTTAACTGATAGTACTACTTTCCTCTAAAATCTCGTGCAAAAAATAATTTATTCATTGAGGCTCATGAATGAAATTACACAACGACCTACAGACGACATTTTTCATAAAGTTTGATTGTTCATACATATGAATGAGCTAGCATGAGAAATACTCATATATCATTCATTTATTTGCTTTCAAATTATCCTTTTCAAAGTTCATACGTACACGCTTCTCCGAAACTACTCCATTATAAACCATGTTTTCACTTTTTCACAATACATGTATATGTATTTTATCTGTATGCTATAAGCATCAGCTGATGTCTTAATGCAATAAATGTTGTTGTTGTTGTTGTTGTTGTTGATATCAGTGTACGTCTGCTGATCGTTAGAATGTTGTTTCGTGTCTGGAACTTTTGTCCGTTTTATCACGAAAGTTTGCTGGTTCTGTACACTTGGTCATTTGTAGTGTCATGATGCTACGCCTATTTACATCATTCGTATTTGGCTACTTAGCATACACATTCAAATGCCATAGCTATGATAACTATGATGACAAGATACAAGTCAAGTCAAACGTTTGTATTGGCATAAACATGTACATGAACATCGCCAAGAAACATGATTGGCGGTTACATACAAAGTTTACAGAAAAGCATGATAAGATATGAGTAAGCATAGCATTAACATTTACGAAATGCATTGTTGTTTAACAATATAATTGGTAGTCAGTATCTTACAAACTGCATTGTTGTTTAACAATATAATTGGTAGTCAGTGTCTCACAAATCATTATTATACTAATAAATATAATGCGCGTAATCTCCATAATTGCATGATCGAATGTCTTCATGCAACTATAACAATTTATATCAGAGTTATTAAATTATTATTATATTGCACAATGAGTCGTAACTTTCATAATGATGTCACCAAACCTCACAATGCACGTACAAAATCGATATATTCGTATGTTCACATGTATGACAGACGGATCTGTAGTCCAGTGGTAACACGCTGGACTGGTAATCCAGGGATCGCAGGTTCGATCCCCCGTCTGACCATAATAAAATTAACAGTCTTTCAGATGGGACGTTAAACCGAGGTCTCGTGTCGGTGCTTTACACCGTGCACGTAAACGAACCAGAGGAGACTCTGGAATGGGTCTCTGTCTGTATCATGCACTATCCTACAAAATATAATATCTTCAGGAGGCGTCGTTCATATGGGCAGCCGGTAGCGACGATAAATAAACGTAAAACACTGACGTTCACATGTATGAAGTTTCATGATATTACACTATTTCATATGCAAATTATCGCAGGATCAACCTTGCTTTTCCGAACAGACGGACGTATAGGCAGAGCGTAAACCAATAGAACCCTCCAGCTGACACATTATTCACTAAGTCAGTGGTATAGATCGTGTTTTGAATGAACATATCAAAAATTCATTTCCATTAATGCAAGCTGTATATCTTAAATTGTTTAATGTTGTTTTCGGTTCAGGTATAGAAAATGGACACTTGGTGTTGTTAACCCTAATTTGACATCCAAGGGAACCATCTAATTACAGACCCATTACATTAATCAACTATATATAGAAAGTTTTACTCCTGTTCCGAACATACGTATCCTTACAAACATGATTTGATAAATGAACATCAGACTGAATATCTTTGTGTTACAAATGTTAGTTGATATGTTACAAACAGCAGGGAAAAATTATTCTGTGCATTCGCCGACTTTAAAAATGCGTTCGACACTGTTTGAGGTTCATCCGATGGTGTAAGCTTTATGCTTACAAGTAATATGTTATAAATCAGCAGGAAGACATTGTAAATGAAGCAGTTACCGTAAGCGGTAATACACACAAATTAAGGAACTGTCTGGGCAGTCGAAACTATGTTGTGCCTGGATATAAATGTATCTTAACATGTGTTTATATACAACAACAACAACAACAATAACAACAACAATAATTTATTGCATAAAACATAGTCATATGCTTATAGCAAATACACAATATATATGAGTAGACACTCATGGAGTTTCAGAGAAGTGCATAACAAATACAAATAATTTTATTTGTGTAATGAAGTTACTTTCTTAGTAAATTTGCAAAGTAAATAAATTTGGACAGTTTTAATAATAATTCTTTTGATTCGGCTGTTAAAAGGTTGGTCATTTTTTGTAATGTAGGCCAGGTATAGTAATATCTTTTAAAATACTTGTGTCTTAAGTCAGTATATTCAGGGCATATTAGGAGAAAATGAAATTCACTTTCTATCATATTCATATTGCATTGAGTACATAGTCGTTGGTGCCTAGGTAAATGTAAGTAACGTCCCTTTTCTATAAAAAGATCATGTGATGATGTTCTAAATTTAGTTAGTGCTGTTCTATATTTACTTTCAGTTATGATATCCAGATATGATTCCAATTTAAAAGAATGTTTAAATAATTATATGTGTTGATATTCCAGCTTATAACAAATATGTTGCATATATGTTCTTGTCAAAAATATATCTTTGAAGCAATGAGGCGTAACAAATGTGAGGTTATGTTGCCTAAGATCACAATATGACCACAACAATACAGCAAACTAGCTGAAAAGCTTCATGAGAGAGTTCAATATGACAACGGCGTCGAGTGATCAACAGTGCTCAACGTGTATCGATCGTCAGTGAAGCTACAATAAACAAGCAGTGTACTGTGATCCGACACACATTTTCCGCTCTGTGTCCTTATCATGAATCTAAATGTAACCAAACATCTAACATTCGCAAATTTAGAAACTATTTGCCAATGAAACAAGATATTATCTATAATTCGTTTTACTGCACCAATTAATGGTGAAAGTGGTAAGCCATGCTCTCATCAGATAACGAGTATGGTCATACACCACTGATTTGCTGTGGTCCATGTCCCTTATAAGTTTTATTTCGATATTAATCATGTATATCGATATGTGAATATTTCTGAAATGTTGTTTGTGTGTTTTACGTTTATTTATCGTCGCTACCGGTTGCCCGTCTGTGAACTGTTGTTAACCTGTTAGCATCATTATATGCATTAGATATAATATAAATAGCACCTTCTTCAGAGATAGCATACGTATAGCCATACACTATCTACCAATCCGAAATCTGTGTTACCCGACCAATGCCTGGCGTATAGACGATCATGTATGACTGTGTACCGTACACCTGTATTTAAGCTTGAATGTAATTATATGCTAAGTAACTTTATTGTATTACTGTTGACCATACACACCGTTTTAAGATGCATATTTGTTTTTATGACAATGTGTTTTCAATGAAAGACATTTGTCAGTTACTGATTCCTAACTTATTTATTTTACAATGATTACGAATCAAGTTCTAACATCTTATATTAATCACTCTCGTTGGCGCAGATGAAAGCGTATATGTGGTCATTCTTGTGGGAGGAAACCGGAGTACCCGGAGAAAACCGATCTGGCGTTCACCGTACCATCACACATACTTCCCGGTCCGAGGATCGAACCCGGGTTGCATTGGTGAGAAACGAATGCGCTAAGTCCGTCTTCTCCACCCGTCTTCTCATTTGAATTCTTAGACTATTAAATATATATAATTATACTTATTTATATATCATCATACAGTTTTTCCAATTGATACTTTACTACACAAGTATGTATCAATGAATTAAGCAAGAATCTGATAAAATCACATGTATCATACCATAGCAACTGGTTACGGAACAAACAGTAAAAACAAAGGATTCCAAATAAAAGGGCCGATATATATTTCGGGATAAATCGGATTTGATCTGTCAAGGGAGGTAATAGGAAATCCAGCAACGTCGCTCAGTGTTAATTTGATGTGTATATTACGATTTTAGAAGGCATTGTTGAGAAATGTGGTAGGGCTATTATTTTCAAACAAAGGAGGTGTGCTGTGTCAAAATACAATAGCATGGTGTGTGCTAGTCCTACTTTTCATGTTAGTTTTATTGTGTGTTGTCTTATTTTGTTTTGATGGGAACACTGATGTAATACCATTGACGCCTTTAATAATGTGGAGAGAATTACCATAAGCTCCTGTAGCTTTCAATTCAATCCACTTGTCTTGATAGTTGTATTATATGGATGTTATATGTACAGATGTTATATGTCATGTTTATCTTGATAAATAAAATATGTTTAAACCAACAATAATTGAGGAGAAGAATTATATAAGACTCTGTCTTTCATTCTAATCCTTTTTCTGTATTTTGATATGTGTGATGTATGCATTGTTCAATATGTCTTATATTGGGAAATAAAATAGGTTTAAACTAATGGGCGTCTTTACCCTTTGTCGTACTAATAGACCGCCATTTCACCTAGCCAAACTAAAACAAGGAATTGAGACAAGTAAGCCAACTATTGACACACATTTGTGTTAGGTTGTTTACTAGTTAAATTCATATACAAAACAAGCGCACTTATCTCTGAATAAAGGGACGGGACCTTCGTGGGCGGGTAGTATCCGTCGTTAACTTACGTACAGGTGTACATGTACGAGTATGTTCGCTTGATTGTAGGCTTTACGGTCGCACCAGTAGCTTAGGTCGAATCTCCAACATGGATGAGTATCCCGGGGCTGTTTATTAATGTTATCAGAACGTGTTGCCCAGTCCATTTTGCTTTCTCTTTGCTTTGCCATGATTATCTATGTAATGTAAAAAAAATATGGTTAAAGAAAGACCGTCACCGGGCAGAATCACCTACTTTCCACAAACCAGCTGGATAGCTTCCTCACATAGAGTAATTCGAAACCGCAGTGGTATATGAACCTACATATGTACGAGTATGTAAGTCAACGACAGTTACTACTAATAGTAATATTGATAAATTGGAACAACTAATGAATACGTGCAACACAATTATGTACTCCAAATCGTGTGCCTTTATTGAATGAATGAATCGCGCATGCGTATGCCCGTAACTTCGAGTGCGCATGTCGGCTGCATATCATTAGCTGGAAACCCTCATACGAAAATGTATACAATTAGGGCACATACGTTCATCGAAGGAAATGCAGTAGTAATGTAAATATTAAAAACATTATGCTGTGTTAAGTAATGCAGTTCAACTTGCATTGTATAATGACAAATGCAAACTCTGTATACTATGTCTTTATTGTCCTGATAATGCATGTCTGGTACGTTAGAATCATACACATTTGATATAAGTCATATACTGTGCTTTCAAGGTAAAGTAATAATACCGTTGGAATATTACACTACTGTATAGGGAAGACAGTATACGATAGATTACAGGTATTAAAAAAAAATTGTACGTACGCATTTACTTGAGACATTATCATAAATTACACGCTTCAATTACAGCGGTAAAGTAATTAAATAACTTCATGAATGTATTTAATCTATGCAATGAACGCAAGCGCCGGTAGCCGAACGGTCTAAAGGGTTGATACTAAACTTAAATGAAATGAGCTAGTTTGCTTCGTTTCGAATCCTCACTGCTTAAAAATTGCGAAGTTACAAAAATAGAAAGAAAGATATTTTATTACGATGATATAGATATTTATTTATAAATTATTTCAGTTATATTCTTTATATTTTAAATCAATGCTTCCCGATTCCCATTTTGATGCTAGTATGTGTTTTTAAGATATTTTATTTTACTTTTCTACAACACAACTTTTACAATTTTACGAGCAAATCGTGCAAAGCGAGAGTTCGTGCTATGTGCAGCATTTTTATAAAATCAAGAAATTTTACCTTTTCGGGGATCGAACCCGGGACATCTACCGTCATAATTAGTGGCATTACCGCTGCGCCATCAATCGGATTTGATTAAAACATCAAGTTAGAACGGCCTTATACTGATTGTAACTTCGTATATGACCTAAGGTCAGCCGAATATGCAGATGTCTCAAGTAAATGCGTACGTACAATATTAATACTGTGATTTATTGTTTATAGTTTAAATTATCTATAATGTAATACTGCTAACAACCTGACTTACCTATAATGCAATAGTGTATCGAATGTTTGTTTACAACCGTTATTACTTTACTTTGAAAGCACAGTAACAACCTGACTTACCTATAATGCAATAGTGTATCGAATGTTAGTTTACAAACGTTATTACTTTACTTTGAAAGCACAATAACAACCTGACTTACCTATAATGCAATAGTGTATCGAATGTTAGTTTACAAACGTTATTACTTTACTTTGAAAGCAGCACATTACTTTACTTTGAAAGCACAGTAACAACCTGACTTACCTATAATGCAATAGTGTATCGAATGTTTGTTTACAAACGTTATTACTTTACTTTGAAAGCACAATAACTGTATATAACATTGTTTTGCTACGAGCAAAAACACGTTGTGGATGGAACTGTTAGTGTATCAAAGCAATAGTTTACACAATCTGATACATTAACAAATATTTAGTTTTAGTTTATACAAATTTATTTTAGCTCGATTGCGAAACAAGTTCTTTCAACTTATATTAATCACTCTCGAGACCTCATTCCTGATGGAATCCATCGCCATGAAGGAGAGAGAAGAGGCAATGTGGAATTTAAATGCCTTGCCTAAGGGCACAATCGTAACGGCTCCAGCGGGGCTCGAACTCCGGACATTTCGCACCTGAAGCGAACGCGCATCCACTGCGCTATCACGACTTCCACTAACAAATATTGACTTTGTGTATCACTATGATTGTATACCTCGTTGTATATATTGTATACCTCGTTGTGTATATTGTATACCTCGTTGTATATATTGTATACCTCGTTGTATATATTGTATACCCGTTGTATATATTGTATACCTCGTTGTGTATATTGTATACCTCGTTGTGTATATTGTATACCTCGTTGTGTATATTGTATACCTCGTTGTATATATTGTAAATGGTTTATTCCTCCTATTGACAAACTATGTATGTATGAAAGGAGTGCACATAAAGAAATCTGAAATCGGTATAACTCAATCAACATAACAATATTGATTTTAGTATTTGGAAGCAGGGAACCTCGTGTTATAAATTCGAACAACAGTGGGGTGACGCAGCTGACAGACGGATTTGTAGTCAAGTGGTAACACGCTGGACTGGTAATCCAGGGATCGCCGGTTCGATCCCCCCGTCTGACCCTAATACAATTAACAGTCTTTCAGGTGAGACTTTAAACCGAGGTCTCGTGTCGGTGCTATAAACCATTCACGTAAAAGAATCAGAGGAAACTCTGGAATGGGTCTATGTCTGTATCATAGCACTGTCCTCCAAAACTCTAAAATGACTAATCTTTTCAGGAGGCGTCGATCATATGGGCAACCTGTAGCGACGATAAATAAACGTAAAACACACACGTGACGCAGCTGGTTTTCATCAGAATTAAGTATATAAATAGGTCCATTGGGTAAGAAGGAAGCTACGAACAAGCAAGTTATTTCCTGTGAAAATGTAAATTTTATGATGTACTTTGACTCTATTGCTCTATTGTGAGAACTGTTTACTAATTATAACTCTATGTCAAATGTTCAGCACAGTGGTTTTCGCAAGGAGCAAACGTGTTTTAGGTATCCTCTAGGACGAAGGCATGGTGCCGGCAATTTCATATAGGGTTATTATTTATTCTCCCATATATATTGCAATGTTGTGTCTACTGTTAAATTTGAATACATTCATTTACATTGTGTGCTACATAAGCTCTAAGTGTCTATGAAATAATATTGTTGGACGAATACTTGCTGTCAGTGGTGTCAACTGATATATACAAGCAAAGGGTAAATAAGTTATAGTGCAGTGGTAGCGCGTTCGTTTCGGGTGTGAAAGGTTAGGAGTTCGCACCCAATTGTGGCCGCTACAAGTGTGCTCTTATGTAATGCATTTAAATTCGGTTATATCTCTTATCTCACCCTCGTGACGATCGATTCCGTCACGAATGAGGTCTGGCGAGCGATTAAACTAAGTTCTATGAACTTGTCTCACAATCGAGTTCAAATAAATGTGCATAAATTAGAGAAATGATAGTGCTGACGCAGGCTTCGTCGTCGTCTCTTAATGTGTGTGTGTGTTTTACGTTTATTTATCGTCGCTACCGGTTGCCCATATGAGCGACGCCTCCTAAAGATATTAGTCATTTTAGATTTTGGAGGATAGTGCAATGATACAGACAGAGACCCATTCCAGAGTCTCCTCTGGTTCTTTTACGTGCACGGTGTAAAGCTCCGACACGAGACCTCGGTTTAACGTCCCATCTGAAAGACTGTTAATTGTATTAGGGTCAGACGGGGGATCAAACCTGCGATCCCTGGATTACCAGTCCAACGTGTTACCACTGGACTACAGATCCGTATGTGTATCATCTCTATAAGCACATGGTGACCATAGTAAACATATAGACAAGTACTGTATGCTTAATCAGGTAAAACACTTGGTGTAAATACACATTGGCGAGTTTGTAAAAACATTGGCTGGTTTTAAACACTGATTGAATAGTATACAATATATCAAATTATAACACATGGCAGAATGGTCGAGTGGTCAAAGCTGTAGGCGTGCAGAAAAGATGTTTATGTTTGATTGTTCAAATCAGTGATACTATTTTGACACAAAATGTTTTACCATGATTATTGAATTATGTTTTAATATGTGCAAATAAATATACCATAAAAAGAATTAGCCACTAATAAGGTATGCACGTGTTACTATCGGTTTGCACGTGCACTGCTTTACCCACACTGCTACTGTCTAACATAGAATGCATGGGATTTCGCAATCCTATTAAAGTTGATTTCATACATATTTTGAAGATACCACTACAAGTCAAATCTGCACATTGTTAGATAGATCTAGTATCATTAATTGTCTCATTCCCATTTTCTACTCTGCTAGCCAATTCCATATAATTATCATCATATTCCATTACATATTAAATATAGTTTCTCTATTTTTCAGCTTTTACATTGCTATATTATTCCAATGTGCAGTTCTCACTTATAGTGCTATCTTTTGATTGCATTTGATTGTATATATGTTGAGGGCCTCGTGGTAGATTAACTTTTGTTAAATGAGTACTCTCGTTAAATAAAGTCTTTATTATTATTATTATTATTATTATTGAATCAATCATAGTACCGAAGTGACAACAATGATTGTTTTGGTATTTGATTGTTATGTGTGGTTTACGTTTATTTATCGTCGTTACCGGTTTCCCATATGAGCGACGTCTCCCGAAGAGATTAGTCATTTTAGATTGTTGGAGGATAAAGCAATGACACAGAGAGAGACCCATTCCAGAATATCAGCTGGTTCTTTTATGTGCATCGAAACGAGACCTCGGGGGGGGGGGGGGTCTGATCATATGTTATGCATTTAAGTGAATGCCGGGCTTTATCGGACTATAGGTACGGGAATATAGCCTGCATACACTCTTAACAATATAGCAACATATTTAATCTCTTGCTATTGATGAACGATAACAATGGTTTCCTAAACTAAACAAACGTTTGTTGACAAATGTGTAAATTTACCGCCCGCAGTAAAAAGCCATAACCATAACCAAAATACATACACTCCAGCGTATTTAGTTTTAGTTGGATGGTAAATGTATTATAGGTAAAATGATTAAATAGTGTATTATTCAGCTGTATATGAGTAGAGTAGTAACGTGATATAAGGGAGACTCTACGAATATGTACGAGCATTCAATTATCTACTTCAGGTGCTTCAAGACTTTAATTAATACACACAATATTCATTTTGGATATTATTTGGATATTTAATACAGTGTGCATTTGTGTCCTTTGAAGAATTCGCCACATAACAGGTACACTATATTTATTATGTTAAACAGTTGAGTTAGATCACTTACTATAATATTGTTGTAAGATGTTTAAAACTGTATATACTTTACAACGATTGTGAAGCGAGTTCTAACAGCTTATATTAATCACGCTCGTTGGCGCGAATGAAAGCGTAAATGTGGTCATTCTTGTGGGAAGAAACCGGAGTACCCGGAGAAAACCCACCTGTCCGAACTGGAGACCACCGTACCATCTCACATACTTCCCGGTTCGAGGATCGAACCCGGGTTGCATTGGTGAGAAGCGAGCGCGCTAACCACTGCGCTAATTGGACAGCCAAGAATTCTATACTTAGAATGTAATTGATTATGCATTCCAATAGTTTTATTTTAAACAGGTTTAAAGGATTAGCTTAAGGAAATGTTAAGTTGATGATTGCCATACTGTTAAGTACAACATATAAATGCATGACGGTGGTCACCAGATCGGACAGGTGGGTTTTCTCCTGGTACTCCGGTTTCCTCCCACACGAATGACTACATATACGCTTTGTATGTATGCATGTTCCATTAATGTCAAATCCCTTGCGGGGACGTAGACATCATTTCCTGGACACGCTTAGCCGATCTAAGTGGTTAACCAGTACTAAGCGTGTGAGGTGCCTTGCTCAATGCTACTACATACGTGGCCTGACCGAGTATCGAACCCGGGACCGATCGATTCCAAATCCGACGCTTTCATCCGCGCTTCGCAATCGTTGTAAAATAAATACGTTTAAGCTATAAACTTTAAATACATGTATGAAATACTAATGATTTGAATGCATCCCAACATTGTTCAATGCATCCTGAATTTGATGTCCTGGACTTTAGGCAGCAACGACTCAGTAAATGTTCTCAACTTTATTGTCCAATGCTAGGTTGTGATGAGTGATACATTCACATGCAGTAACACACTGAAAATAAACAAAGACCAGGATAGGGTAAATGACTAATATTTCTAAAACATCTATATCAAAATGTCTAACTAAAGCTTCTTAACATTAATTTCAGTGATATATTATTTCTGTGATAACTGTTTCAAAGTACATTAGCTCCCGTTTCATTTCTGTTTGTGAAACTACTATCAAGTCCCTACTATTACTAATTAATATGAACAATCTCTTCTTGAAGTACTAGATTTGTGATGAAAAACACGGATATTATATATAATTATTGTATATGTATGCATGTATTGTATATGTATACAATGTATTGCACCTGTCTTGCCGTTTTCATGTTCTATGTAACCTCATTGGCCTTATTGGCTTGATGGAATATTGAGAGAAAAAAACTTATGTATGTATTAAGATATAACATGTATTATATCCGATATTATATGTATGTATTAATATAACATGTATTATATCCGATATTATATGTATGTATTAATATAACATGTGGTATATCCGATATTATATGTATGTATTAATATAACAGGTATTATATCCGATATTATATGTATGTATTAATATAACATGTATTATATCCGATATTATATGTATGTATTAATATAACAGGTATTATATCCGATATTATATGTATGTATTAATATAACAGGTATTATATCCGATATTATATGTATGTATTAATATAACATGTATTATATCCGATATTATATGTATGTATTAATATAACAGGTATTATATCCGATATTATATGTATGTATTAATATAACATGTATTATATCCATATTATATGTATGTATTAATATAACATGTATTATATCCGATATTATATGTATGTATTAATATAACATGTATTATATCCGATATTATATGTATGTATTAATATAACAGGTATTATATCCGATATTATATGTATGTATTAATATAACATGTATTATATCCGATATTATATGTATGTATTAATATAACATGTATTATATCCGATATTATATGTATGTATTAATATAACAGGTATTATATCCGATATTATATGTATGTATTAATATAACATGTATTATATCCGATATTATATGTATGTATTAATATAACATGTATTATATCCGATTTATTTGTATATATTAAATTAGTTATATATTATTTTGAAACACATATTTTGAATATTGTTTTCTTGTCATAAGATGTAAGTCATTGCCTAAATATCGGCCATCGTTCAAAACAAACGCAGTCTCGCCCATTAGTGGCAGTGGTCGTATTACTTCCGGTCAATGTCGGCTAGTTGTTTACTTTCATCGAGAACAGTATTTGCGTCATGAAACTAGTGTTATATTGATTGTTGGATATTATTTTGTATTTACAAGGACGTGATGAAAGGTACTTTTGAAATGATGTGAATAGTGACTGATTTAGATGACTTTGGGACATTTTACCTTGAGTATATTGAGTGTTACTATATTTAGTAACAGGTACATACTTTAGCATTCCATATTAGTGTTCTCGGTCTGTACATATCCTATATCGAGAAAATGTCGTCACGCATGGGTTTCGACATTACAGGAAGATATATATATACGTTTAACCACTCTACTTGTTTGATAAAGGCCGTGAATGTAATATTTAATCGTTCATGGAGATTTTACGGTCTGTTGGTGCGCGCTAGAAATACACAATGGCACAGTGAGCCCACCCACTGGCTTTGACTTGTTAGCTATCTATTCAGCACATTAATGTCTACACAATCGACCCAATTAAGCAGTGTATCGGAGGCTGCTGCAGCTGCCGACTATATGTAGTTTGTTATGTCATCACAGTTAATCTCACGAGTGGACACTCCTGAGGCTAGTAAACATAAGCGCCATCGTTCAGTGTCAGGTACGTGTGATACTACGTCCAAGAAAGCCAGAAGTAGTACTTTTCCGGACATACTTACCGAACTAACTGCTGTTAGAGCCAAGCGGAACTTGTACAACCCTGTTGCTCCACAGCCAGCACCCCGCAATATTGTTGTTGCACAGGCAGAAATGCACGTCAGCGCTATTGTTTTATCACGATGGAAAAACGACTTTAGCTCTGTGTTCAAAACCGCAAATAATGTTACTGATACTAATGCTACCAGCAATATATCTGATGATGGTGCTAGTCTTAATAATCATGTATCGGTGTTAGAAGTTTATAAGGCTATTAATTCTGTAAATAAAGGCAAAGCAGTTGGCATAGACTGTATCCCTGTAGAAGTACTTAATAACGATGCAGCTCTATCGTTTCTTCACATTTTATTTACTATATATTTCGATAATGACATTGTACCATCAGTTTGGAGTAAATGTATAATTAATCCCATACCAAAATCTTCTACATTGATCCGAAGGGACCCGTTAGCATACATATGTATTTCACTTGCCCCTGCTATGCACAATGTGTATTGTTCCATTTTGAACTGCATAATGAGTACTTTGTCCGAGGCAAATGATAAAGTGTCCGATGATCAGATTGTTTAAGAAGAGATCGATGTACAACGGACAGATACTTGGGGTAAATAATATAATCAAATGCAAGACAAAGGTTACGCAACTCCGCGTTCTGTACATTTATAAATAGATTTTAACAAGGCCAATTATACTATTAATAGAACTATATATTATGGAAACGTTTATCTGATATAGAATATCTGGTAAAATAGTTGAGGTATTGCAATCTTGATATGCATCTGTAAAGTTCTGTGTAAGTGTTAATCGATTTAAGAAATAATGGGTTGGTATCAAGTGCGGTTTGCGTCAGGGTTGTATACTTTCACCTCTTTTGTTTAATTTATATATAAATGACGTGTCTCTATATCTTAAGACATTTGGTATTGGTATCATAGTTGGAGATGACTAAGTTTGTATTATGCTCTATGCTGATGGTATTGTGTTAATAGCGAAGTCTGTTGAGGCTTTACAATTGCTACTGAATGCCTTAAATGGTTGGTGTTCTCTAAATGATATGACTGTAAATGCGCTTAAAAGTAATGGTGTGCAGTTTTCGTCCCAAGTGAAAATAGATAAACTTACTTAGGTGTTGTTTTGTATGATCATTTGGATAATTATATTACAGTTAAATTTGTTCCCAGTGTGCCAGTCGTGCATTGGGCTTACTTATTGCAAATTTTAAATTAATGGGGCGGTGTTTCCCTATGATGTTTTTACAAAGTTATACGATTCGGTCGATTGGCCTGTAATCAAATATAGTGCTCCTTTCACACATAATGTAGAGGTCAACGCATACGATACGTTATAAATTCTTGGTGTGTGTGTTTTACGTTTATTTATCGTCGCTACCGGTAGCCCATATGAGCGTCGCCTCCTCAGTGAAGAGATTAGTCATTTTAGATTTTTGGAGAATAGTGCAATGATACAGAGAGACCCATTCCAGAGTCTCCTCTTGTTCTTTTACGTGCACGGCGTAAAGCTCCGACACGAGACCTCGGTTTAACGTCCCATCTGAAACACTGTTAATTTATTAAGGTCAGTCGGGGGATAGAACCTGCGATCCCTGGATTACCAGTACAGCGTGTTACCACTGGACTATAGATCCGTCTGTAAACTCTTGGTCAAGCAAGATAAACAATGTTATAGGTCCCTCTGGTCGCGGGCGGAATAAATTGAGAGAGTACAAATTGCTTAAAACGGACCATATAGCAGAGCAATATTGTAAAATTGTATTACCACACAGACATCGTTCTGCATTTTGGAAATGTCGACTGGGGATCGCCCCATTAGGATAGAGACTGGTCGGTATGAAGATTTGCCAGAGGAATCTAGGATTTGTCCGTTTTGTGATATTGCTACTATTGAAAATGAGATTCATTGAATTGTCCAGTTTAACATGATTTAAGACAAGATTTATTCTCAAAGCCATATGCATTTAATATAAATTTCTACTCAATGTCCGATTATGATAAATATCGATTCCTGTATTCAAACTAAGAGATGATTCGTAATTATGCCAAAACCTATTTTATTATTCTACAGAGGCGTCAGTTTTTATTATGTTAATAAATTTTAGATTTGTGAATAATGTCATTATTTCTTTGTATTTCTACCTGCAAATTTTGGTTTTATCTCGTCTATAATAGCTCTTTTATTATGTAAACTATACATCATATACTATTGTAAAGATGGTACGTACAATGATGAGATGAAAATAAAGATTACTATAACTTGGTTAATGTCAGTGGATAATGTCAGTAGTTATTATTTGTCGTTATTGTCTGTGGTTATTGTAGTAAAGTTAGCATGCTTCCATTCCCACATTACAGTTAGCATGCTTCCATTCCCGCGTTACAGTTAGTATGCTTCCATTCCTCCATTACAGTTAGCATGCTTCCATTCCCTCATTACAGTTAGTATGCTTCCATTCCTCCATTACAGTTAGCATGCTTCCATTCCCGCATTACAGTTAGTATGCTTCCATTCCTCCATTACAGTTAGCATGCTTCCATTCCCGCATTACAGTTAGTATGCTTCCATTCCCGCATTACAGTTAGTATGCTTCCATTCCCGCATTACAGTTAGTATGCTTCCATTCCTCCATTACAGTTAGCATGCTTCCATTCCCGCATTACAGTTAGCATGCTTCCATTCCCGCATTACAGTTAGTATGCTTCCATTCCCGCATTACAGTTAGTATGCTTCCATTCCCGCATTACAGTTAGTATGCTTCCATTCCTCCATTACAGTTAGCATGCTTCCATTCCCGCATTACAGTTAGTATGCTTCCATTCCTCCATTACAGTTAGTATGCTTCCATTCCCGCATTACAGTTAGTATGCTTCCATTCCTCCATTACAGTTAGCATGCTTCCATTCCCGCATTACAGTTAGCATGCTTCCATTCCCGCATTACAGTTAGTATGCTTCCATTCCCGCATTACAGTTAGCATGCTTCCATTCCCGCATTACAGTTAGTATGCTTCCATTCCCGCATTACAGTTAGTATGCTTCCATTCCTCCATTACAGTTAGTATGCTTCCATTCCTCCATTGCAGTTAGTATGCTTCTATTCCTCCATTACAGTTAGCATGCTTCCATTCCCTCATTACAGTTAGTATGCTTCCATTCCCTCATTACAGTTATCATGCTTCCATTCCTCCATTACAGTTAGTATGCTTCCATTCCTCCATTACAGTTAGCATGCTTCCATTCCCGTATTACAGTTAGCATGCTTCCATTCCTCCATTACAGTTAGTATGCTTCCATTCCCGCATTACAGTTAGCATGCTTCCATTCCTCCATTACAGTTAGTATGCTTCCATTCCTCCATTACAGTTAGTATGCTTCCATTCCCTCATTACAGCTAGTATGCTTCCATTCCTCCATTACAGTTAGCATGCTTCCATTCCCTCATTACAGTTAGCATGCTTCCATTCCTCCATTACAGTTAGCATGCTTCCATTCCCGCATTACAGTTAGTATGCTTCCATTCCCACATTACAGTTAGCATGCTTCCATTCCCGCATTACAGTTAGCATTCTTCCATTCCCACATTACAGCTAGTATGCTTCCATTCCCGCAATACAGTTAGTATGCTTCCATTCCTCCATTACAGTTAGCATGCTTCCATTCCCGCAATACAGTTAGTATGCTTCCATTCCCGCATTACAGTTAGCATGCTTCCATTCCCGTATTACAGTTAGTATGCTTCCATTCCCGCAATACAGTTAGTATGCTTCCATTCCCGCATTACAGTTAGCATGCTTCCATTCCCGCATTACAGTTAGCATGCTTCCATTCCCGCATTACAGTTAGTATGCTTCCATTCCCGCATTACAGTTAGTATGCTTCCATTCCCACATTACAGTTAGCATGCTTCCATTCACGCATTACAGTTAGTATGCTTCCATTCCCGCATTACAGTAAGTATGCTTCCATTCCTCCATTACAGTTAGTATGCTTCCATTCCCGCATTACAGTTGGTATGCTTCCATTCCTCCATTAACGTTAGTATGCTTCCATTCCCGCATTACAGTTAGTATGCTTCCATTCCTCTATTACAGTTAGCATGCTTCCATTCCCGCATTACAGTTAGCAAGCTTCCATTCCCTCATTACAGCTAGTATGCTTCCATTCCTCCATTACAGTTAGCATGCTTCCATTCCCTCATTACAGCTAGTATGCTTCCATTCCTCCATTACAGTTAGTATGCTTCCATTCCCTCATTACAGTTAGTATGCTTCCATTCCTCCATTACAGTTAGCATGCTTCCATTCCCGCATTACAGTTAGCATGCTTCCATTCCCGCATTACAGTTAGTATGCTTCCATTCCCGCATTACAGTTAGCATGCTTCCATTCCCCATTAAGTTAGCATGCTTCCATTCCCGCATTACAGTTAGCATGCTTCCATTCCCGCATTACAGTTAGCATGCTTCCATTCCCGCATTACAGTTAGCATTCTTCCATTCCCACATTACAGCTAGTATGCTTCCATTCCCGCAATACAGTTAGTATGCTTCCATTCCTCCATTACAGTTAGCATGCTTCCATTCCCGTATTACAGTTAGTATGCTTCCATTCCCCATTACAGTTAGTATGCTTCCATTCCCGCATTACAGTTAGTATGCTTCCATTCCCGCAATACAGTTAGTATGCTTCCATTCCCGCATTACAGTTAGCATGCTTCCATTCCCGTATTACAGCTAGTATGCTTCCATTCCCTCATTACAGTTAGCATGCTTCCATTCCCGTATTACAGTTAGTATGCTTCCATTCCCGTATTACAATTAGCATGCTTCCATTCCTCCATTACAGTTAGCATGCTTCCATTCCCGCATTACAGTTAGCATGCTTCCATTCCCACATTACAGTTAGCATGCTTCCATTCCGCATTACAGTTAGCATGCTTCCATTCCCACATTACAGTTAGCATGCTTCCATTCCACATTACAGTTAGCATGCTTCCATTCCCGTATTACAGTTAGCATGCTTCCATTCCCACATTACAGTTAGCATGCTTCCATTCCCGTATTACAGTTAGCATGCTTCCATTCCCGCATTACAGTTAGCATGCTTCCATTCCCCTTACAGTTAGCATGCTTCCATTCCCGCATTACAGTTGGTATGCTTCCATTCCTCCATTACAGTTAGTATGCTTCCATTCCCGCATTACAGTTAGTATGCTTCCATTCCTCCATTACAGTTAGCATGCTTCCATTCCTCCATTACAGTTAGCATGCTTCCATTCCCTCATTACAGCTAGTATGCTTCCATTCCTCCATTACAGTTAGTATGCTTCCATTCCCTCATTACAGTTAGTATGCTTCCATTCCTCCATTACAGTTAGCATGCTTCCATTCCCGCATTACAGTTAGCATGCTTCCATTCCCGCATTACAGTTAGTATGCTTCCATTCCCGCATTACAGTTAGCATGCTTCCATTCCCGCATTAGAGTTAGCATGCTTCCATTCCCGCATTACAGTTAGCATGCTTCCATTCCCGCATTACAGTTAGCATGCTTCCATTCCCGCATTACAGTTAGCATGCTTCCATTCCCGCGTTACAGTTAGCATTCTTCCATTCCCACATTACAGCTAGTATGCTTCCATTCCCGCAATACAGTTAGTATGCTTCCATTCCTCCATTACAGTTAGTATGCTTCCATTCCCGCAATACAGTTAGTATGCTTCCATTCCCGCATTACAGTTAGCATGCTTCCATTCCCGTATTACAGCTAGTATGCTTCCATTCCCTCATTACAGTTAGCATGCTTCCATTCCCGTATTACAGTTAGTATGCTTCCATTCCCGTATTACAGTTAGCATGCTTCCATTCCTCCATTACAGTTAGTATGCTTCCATTCACGCATTACAGTTAGTATGCTTCCATTCCTCCATTACAGTTAGCATGCTTCCATTCCTCCATTACAGTTAGCATGCTTCCATTCCCTCATTACAGCTAGTATGCTTCCATTCCTCCATTACAGTTAGTATGCTTCCATTCCCTCATTACAGTTAGTATGCTTCCATTCCTCCATTACAGTTAGCATGCTTCCATTCCCGCATTACAGTTAGCATGCTTCCATTCCCGCATTACAGTTAGTATGCTTCCATTCCCGCATTACAGTTAGCATGCTTCCATTCCCGCATTAGAGTTAGCATGCTTCCATTCCCGCATTACAGTTAGCATGCTTCCATTCCCGCATTACAGTTAGCATGCTTCCATTCCCGCATTACAGTTAGCATGCTTCCATTCCCGCGTTACAGTTAGCATTCTTCCATTCCCACATTACAGCTAGTATGCTTCCATTCCCGCAATACAGTTAGTATGCTTCCATTCCTCCATTACAGTTAGTATGCTTCCATTCCCGCAATACAGTTAGTATGCTTCCATTCCCGCATTACAGTTAGCATGCTTCCATTCCCGTATTACAGCTAGTATGCTTCCATTCCCTCATTACAGTTAGCATGCTTCCATTCCCGTATTACAGTTAGTATGCTTCCATTCCCGTATTACAGTTAGCATGCTTCCATTCCTCCATTACAGTTAGCATGCTTCCATTCCCGCATTACAGTTAGCATGCTTCCATTCCCACATTACAGTTAGTATGCTTCCATTCCCGCATTACAGTTCGTATGCTTCCATTCTCGCATTACAGTTAGTATGCTTCCATTCCCGCATTACAGTTAGCATGCTTCCATTCCCACATTAGAGTTAGCATGCTTCCATTCCCACATTACAGTTAGCATGCTTCCATTCCCGTATTACAGTTAGCATGCTTCCATTCCCGCATTACAGTTAGCATGCTTCCATTCCCACATTACAGTTAGCATGCTTCCATTCCCGTATTACAGTTAGTATGCTTCCATTCCCTCATTACAGTTAGTATGCTTCCATTCCCGTATTACAGTTAGCATGCTTCCATTCCTCCATTACAGTTAGTATGTTTCCATTCCCACATTACAGTTAGCATGCTTCCATTCCTCCATTACAGTTAGCATGCTTCCATTCCCGCATTACAGTTAGCATGCTTCCATTCCCACATTACAGCTAGTATGCTTCCATTCCCTCATTACAGTTAGCATGCTTCCATTCCCTCATTACAGTTAGTATGCTTCCATTCCTCCATTACAGTTAGTATGCTTCCATTCCCTCATTACAGTTAGTATGCTTCCATTCCCTCATCACAGTTAGTATGCTTCCATTCCTACATTACAGTTCGTATGCTTCCATTCCCTCATTACAGTTAGCATGCTTCCATTCCCTCATTACAGTTAGTATGCTTCCATTCCCGCATTACAGTTAGTATGCTTCCATTCCCTCATTACAGTTAGTATGCTTCCATTCCCTCATTACAGTTAGTATGCTTCCATTCCTCCATTACAGATAGCATGCTTCCATTCCCTCATTAGAGTTAGTATGCTTCCATTCCCTCATTACAGTTAGTATGCTTCCATTCCCGCATTACAGCTAGCATGCTTCCATTCCCGCAATACAGTTAGCATGCTTCCATTCCCTCTTTACAGCTAGTATGCTTCCATTCCCTCATTACAGTTAGCATGCTTCCATTCCCTCATTACAGTTAGTATGCTTCCATTCCCGCATTACAGTTAGCATGCTTCCGTGTTCTCACAGTCATGCTAATGCATGCAATAATACCATCACAACATCATTAACATATTGTTTGAATGTCCAATGTTTTTTTTTACCTTTGGTGAACATGGGTGTTCACTATAAATCGCATTTATGAAAATGAAATCGCATTATTGTATTGAATAGCAAGAAATTATTATATATAATCAAAGTGATAACACAATACTTTACTGTTTTCCCGAGTATTCCACCCTGCTATTATACCCCAGGTATAGTAAAATAGTATCCTCCATTACAGCTAGTATGCTTCCATTCCCACATTACAGTTAGCATGCTTCCATTCCTCCATTACAGTTAGTATGCTTCCATTCCTCCATTACAGCTAGTATGCTTCCATTCCCGCAATACAGTTAGTATGCTTCTATTCCCGTATTACAGTTAGCATGCTTCCATTCCCACATTACAGTTGGTATGCTTCCATTCCTCCATTACAGCTAGTATGCTTCCATTCCTCCATTACAGCTAGTATGCTTCCATTCCTCCATTACAGTTAGCATGCTTCCATTCCCGCATTACAGCTAGCATGCTTCCATTCCCGCATTACAGTTAGTATGCTTCCATTCCCGTATTACAGTTAGCATGCTTCCATTCCCGTATTATAGTTAGTATGCTTCCATTCCCGTATTACTGTTAGTATGCTTCCATTCCTCCATTACAGTTAGTATGCTTCCATTCCCGTATTACTGTTAGCATGCTTCCATTCCCTCATTACATTTAGTATGCTTCCATTCCTCCATTACAGTTAGTATGCTTCCATTCCCTTATTACAGCTAGTATGCTTCCATTCCCTCATTACAGTTAGTATGCTTCCATTCCTCCATTACTGTTAGTATGCTTCCATTCCCGCATTACAGTTAGCATGCTTCCATTCCCACATTACAGTTAGCATGCTTCCATTCCCGTATTACAGTTAGTATGCTTCCATTCCCTCATTACAGTTAGTATGCTTCCATTCCCGTATTACAGTTAGCATGCTTCCATTCCTCCATTACAGTTAGTATGCTTCCATTCCCTCATTACAGTTAGTATGCTTCCATTCCCTCATTACAGTTAGCATGCTTCCATTCCCACATTACAGTTAGCATGCTTCCATTCCCGTATTACAGTTAGTATGCTTCCATTCCCTCATTACAGTTAGTATGCTTCCATTCCCGTATTACTGTTAGTATGCTTCCATTCCTCCATTACAGTTAGTATGCTTCCATTCCCTCATTACAGTTAGTATGCTTCCATTCCCTCATTACAGTTAGCATGCTTCCATTCCCACATTACAGTTAGCATGCTTCCATTCCCGTATTACAGTTAGTATGCTTCCATTCCCTCATTACAGTTAGTATGCTTCCATTCCCGTATTACTGTTAGTATGCTTCCATTCCCTCATTACAGTTAGTATGCTTCCATTCCCGCATTACAGCTAGCATGCTTCCATTCCCGCAATACAGTTAGCATGCTTCCATTCCCTCTTTACAGCTAGTATGCTTCCATTCCCTCATTACAGTTAGCATGCTTCCATTCCCTCATTACAGTTAGTATGCTTCCATTCCCGCATTACAGTTAGCATGCTTCCGTGTTCTCACAGTCATGCTAATGCATGCAAGAATACCATCACAACATCATTAACATAGTGTTTGAATGTCCAATGTTTTTTTTTACCTTTGGTGAACATGGGTGTTCACTATAAATCGCATTTATGAAAATGAAATCGCATTATTGTATTGAATAGCAAGAAATTATTATATATAATCAAAGTGATAACACAATACTTTACTGTTTTCCCGAGTATTCCACCCTGCTATTATACCCCAGGTATAGTAAAAATAAATAAACTGTCATAAGTTTAAGTGGTTTTATCCATAAATGTTAAAAGCGGCAGATTTGATACATCAAAGTGTGTGTTAAAGCTATAATGTTTATCGCTATTGTCTTGTTATCTAATGGATGCTGTTAAGCCAACTCCTGTTTTATAAAGTCCATTTTTGCTCATTTTCAATAATATTCCATTAGACAAAATGTAAATTTGATCATACTTTGAAACTGCATAAGAGGAAAAAGATGTACCTGCATTGTACTAAAATTTAGATAGAAATATTTTAAAACATTGAACACATGATAATTAACAAAACGATGGATCTGTACTAACCAGTGTATGAGTATTTGTGACATCTTTCACATTTGTACAAGTTGGATGTCCCTGCGAACATAGAAGGAAATCAGACCGTTGCAAAACTATCTAAAATATGCGAAACACGTTTTTACAATTTATATTAATCATGCTCGAGACCTCATTCCTGATGGAATCCATCGCCACGAGGGAGAGGGAAGACGCAACTTGGAATTTAAATGCCTTATCTACGGGCACAATCGTAACAGCACCAGCGGGCTAGAATTCCCGACCTTTCGCACCTGAAGCGAACGTTCTACAACTGCGCTATCACGACTTCCACATACAGTTGGCCGTTTTGTACATAACATTCTTATTTGCCGTTCACATACAATAATCCTTTTATTACCTCCATATACATGAAGAGCACAAGTGAACATACATAATATACAATTACACGTTTTACATGGACACATATAAACATACATATATACAAAGTAGTACAAGTTTACAATAATGGTCATAAGAAATGACATAACCATGTAGCTAGTGTATACCGATCATCATAACTTGCCGAAACGAAATGCAAGGGAAAGAGATGATGGTAGCACACACAAAAGCTGATACAGTGTTTATAACCTGAACACCATTCTTCAGTAGAGAAAACGGTCTATATAGTCATAATACATGTCAACTATATAGTCATAATACATGTCATGTCAACTATATAGTCATAATACATGTCAACTATATAGTCATACTACATGTCAACTATATAGTCATACTACATGTCAACTATATAGTCATAATACATGTCAACTATATAGTCATAATACATGTCAACTATATAGTCATAATACATGTCAACTATATAGTCATAATACATGTCATGTCAACTATATAGTCATACTACATGTCAACTATATAGTCATAATACATGTCATGTCAACTATATAGTCATAATACATGTCAACTATATAGTCATAATACATGTCAACTATATAGTCATACTACTTGTCAACTATATAGTCATACTACATGTCCACTATATAGTCATAATACATGTCAACTATATAGCCATAATACATGTCATGCCAACTATATAGTCATACTACATGTCAACTATATAGTCATAATACATGTCAACTATATAGTCATAATACATGTCAACTATATAGTCATACTACATGTCAACTATATAGCCATACTACATGTCATGTCAACTATATAGTCATAATACATGTCAACTATATAGTCATACTACATGTCAACTATATAGTCATACTACATGTCAACTATATAGTCATAATACATGTCAACTATATAGTCATAATACATGTCAACTATATAGTCATAATACATGTCAACTATATAGTCATAATACATGTCATGTCAACTATATAGTCATAATACATGTCAACTATATAGTCATACTACATGTCATGTCAACTATATAGTCATAATACATGTCAACTATATAGTCATAATACATGTCAACTATATAGTCATAATACATGTCAACTATATAGTCATAATACATGTCAACTATATAGTCATAATACATGTCAACTATATAGTCAAATACATGTCAACTATATATCATACTACATATCATGTCAACTATATGTCATAATACATGTCAACTATATAGTCATAATACATGTCAACTATATAGTCATAATACATGTCAACTATATAGTCATAATACATGTCAACTATATAGTCATAATACATGTCAACTATATAGTCATAATACATGTCAACTATATAGTCATAATATGTCAACTATATAGTCATAATACATGTCAACTATATAGTCATAATACATGTCAACTATATAGTCATACTACATGTCAACTATATAGTCATAATACATGTCAACTATATAGTCATAATACATGTCAACTATATAGTCATAATACATGTCAACTATATAGTCATAATACATGTCATGTCAACTATATAGTCATACTAAATGTCAACTATATAGTCATATACAGTCAATATTAGTCTAACAGTCAACATATAGTCAAATACTGTCAACATATATCATAAACTTGTACTATCTTCTATCTATCTATCTATCTATCTATCTATCTATCTATCTATCTATCTATCTACTATCTATCTATCTCATCTATCTATCTATCTATCTATCTATCTATCTATCTATCTATCTATCTATCTATCTATCTACATCTATCTATCTATTATCTATCTATCTATCTATCTATCTATCTATCTATCTATCTATCTATCTATCTATCTATCTACTATCTATAATCTATCTATCTATCTATCTATCTATCTATTACATCTATATACTATCTATCATCTATATACTATCTATCTATATATCTATCTATCTATCTATCTATCTATTTTATGGATGCCAGGCCGTAAATGGATATACGTAAATGTAGCTCATTTTACAATGTTTAGTTTATACAAATTTATTTTAGCTCGACTGCGAAACAAGTTCTTTCAACTTATATTAATCACTTTCTCGAGACCTCATTCCTGATGTAATCCATCGCCACGACGGAGAGAGAAGAGGCAACGTGGAATTTAAATGCCTTGCCTAAGGGCACAATCGTAACGGCTCCAGTGGGGCATGAACTCCGGACCTTTCGCACAGCGCTATCACAATTTTACAATGATGTATACTCTTGATAAAGTATGTGGTTATTTCCTTTTGGTGAGTTGTTAAGCTTACTACTCCAATATTGCAAACTTCGGTCTAACCGTATTTATTCGCTTGACAGTTTTATGAATATTGCGATGATCTAGTGTTTTTGATTAGCCAAAGCAAATGTGTTACCTGTTACATCTAGTATCATTTTGATTGTTTCCAGCTATTTATAATTTGTATATAATTAGAGAATAACATATGTTCACAACAGACTCGTGATAATGTTAGCTATATGTAAATACGTTTAGTAACTGTATTGCTTGCAGACAGTTAACGTGTAAAACCGTTTAGCGGTACTATATTAGCTTTTGGAATTGGGCATAAATCCGTGGTGTTTGTAATATAAAATAACTGGCTATATTTTGTAAAATTGTTAATAGATATGTATAATAAAATTATATTCAATGAATCTTATTATCGATAGCAGTACATCTTTGTGTAATTAACGTGTGGCCATAATATCAATGAGCGGTGATATCAGAATAAATCCATAGCAAAAACAAGCTGAAATCTCATTTCTACGGGTACATTTACCTTCATTTCTTTCATAATTACACTCGTAAATGTCCATGTAGTCAATATTTAGGCGAAGTTCAACGAATTTGTTATCTATTGGCTACATTTTATATTTGTATGGTGCCCGATACTCATCATGACGTCACATGATTGCCTTATATGGCATGTATTTCTACTGGTATAAATGCATGAGGCGAAATTTACCTTGACACCGATCATTGATATCACCGCATATGTTATTTATATATTTCTTACTAACTGATATTGCATATGTCATAGCCTGGAATTGGATCGCAATCATAGCAATCGTTAATAAACCATCAATAAACGTTACAGGGAAAATATTCAGTTGTTTTATTGTTTTTACCCCCGCCCCTGTATATTATGTCCGTTCTGGCGTTCTATGCTTAACGTATATCGTTTGCAACTTGTATATATGTAAAATGTATTTATAAATGGTCATACTAACAATTTGCATGTGACATATTCTAACCAATCACTATTGTTGGTCACTTTCAGGTCAGCTTTGGAATAGATGATAAATCGCAATTTTGGGCGTATATTTATAATACATTGTTATGACTATATTGGATATATAGCCAGGAAAGGAAGTAAATAAACGTCATCATCACTTATAAATTATTGCGTCGAGTCTTCACTCAAACCCACCCCCTCGAGATCCATATACCAGTTAGGAGGTGTAAGAGTCAGGGCAGACAAGGGACCGGTGACAAATGGCGCCCAACAAATAATATAAATATCACTATGCTTACTTGAGAGTGAACATTATTTGCTATTTTGAAGCACAAATACACAGGCAGGAAAGCAGGTTGCTTTCTCCTCAATTCTACAAATATGTACATATTATTTATACTTGACTATGTTTATTCAAAGAAATACATATTGTTTAAACTAAATACACAGGCTATTGCTGATGTCACCGGTTACTGATATACCCAGGATATTTCTCTATTATTACTGAATGAAACTGACAACTTTAGACACACAAGATTCAAATACAGTTTGTCGGCGACTGTTTTATATTCTCCCTTACAACAGAAGCTGTTTCGTAAATGTATATGCATGCCAAGTGGAAGTAGTGATAGCGTAGTGGATGAGCGTTCACGTCAGGTGCGAACGGTCCGGAGTTCGAGCCCCGCTGGAACCGTTACGATTGTGCCCTTATGTAAGGCATTTAAATTCCACGTTGCCTCTTTTCTCTCCCTCGTGGCGATGGATTCCATCAGGAATGAAGTCTCGAGAAGTGATTAATATACGTTGTAACTTGTTTAGCAATCGAGCTAAAATAAATTTGTATAAACTAATGTATCTGCATTACATTACCAATCAGTACCTGGTGTATAATAATAATAATAATAATAATAATAATAATAATAATAATAATAATAATAAATACTTTATTTTACGCGAGAACTCATTTAACAAATAATGTTAATCTACCATATATACAAACCAAATGATAGGACTATTAGTGAAAACTGTATATTGGAATTATATAGTAATGTTAAAGCTGAAAAGTAGATTAACTATATAATTATATAATATGGTATGGAATATGATGATGTATGCAGTTATGTTATGCCTTTATTGTACCAGCAAAGATATGGATGGTGCTATGCAAAGTCCAATAACATTGAACTGATTCAATCGAAGTTCTGGAAAGGTATGTTGAAGGTTAGATAATACATGTACAGCTGGAGTATATGGTAATCTCGGTCGTTATTCTATTGTTGTTGGCGATATGATAGAATAATAAAATATTTGCGCAACATTAAAGACTCGTGCTATATTGTACCAACAAGGATGAAGCGAGTGTAATAGCTGCTGTAAAAACTGGCTATACAATTAAAATCCTCGCTAAGCAACTATGGCATTTACAATGTGTTTTTAGATAATAACGGTATTGATGTGAATATCTTTTGTCTCACATTCAAGCTAAGCGTATCTGATTCAATGGCGTGTAACTCTATATAGAAGTGCATTCCTTCGGAATTATTGATTGGTTAAAAATAAACTCTGCTATGAGACTTATCTCGATGTTGTACCACGAAACTTTAGTTTGTTTATTAGTATGTTGAGATTATCTGCTTACCCTAAGGAATTTAAACTGGCCAATATGCAATACATAGTATACAGAGAGATAAAAGGCACTGTAATTAATGTAATCAATTAGACATAGAAGACGAATTTGATTTAATATGTATGTTTTCGTGCTTAAAGCGACATTACATCGTAAAAAGCCACAGCATGCATGTTTCACGTACAATGCATTGCTGCTACACATTATTTGTGAATACATTCGAACACTAACATTGAATCAATAAACAGTGTATTTGTGCTCTACAAGTAGGATTTTATATAGCGGCCATCCACACTCCTGACTTGACATTTGTTCTTCATTGGAGTCAATACTAAACGCGTGATACCGTCGTTTAGAGATAATGTAACTAAGATTAGTCTACAAATAAATATGCATAGGCACACATGTGAAATATAACGGTAAATATGTATCATAAATCATGTGTTACTCAGGATACACGCGTTGTATTACGCATGGGTGCCGACCCTATTTACATTATGTTACTATGTCAACAAACCGCGTATACGCCGTTTGTTTATTAGTTGAAATACTCAGTTTTGTGGCAAGTATTTGGAAAGAAATTATACCATATAATAGGAAATTACATTCTGCGGAAATGTTTGTTTTCATTGACGTCGTGTCGCTTTAAGTAACTTACACAATAATTACATACATAATGAGTTCCATTCTAAAGAATCTATGAATAAGTTTTAGAATTGCATATTTAATCAACTGGTGTATATATTCCAAATACATGCATGTTAAGGAAGCAATATCGTTATGAAGCACTACTGGATAAACAAATGTGTATTATTGGGAAAAGCCTTACTCGTGCATGCATGCATTTAACATTCTGGAAATACCTTGTATTTGCTGTATTGGCTTATACTATCTGTATTAAGTCTGTTATCGAGTAGTTCAGGTCCTGAACGTCAAATAGCATGCCTCATCACGTAATTGTTTCGAATATGAACAGTTGTTTCGTATACTTTGAGGAAAGTTTTGCTTTTGAGTAAATAGATTGACATGATTATAACAGTGTTGACTGTAATCTTAGGAAAGCCATGGTAACAATAGACAGTGATTACGTAACTAACGACCTATTGTGTACACATTATAATATAGCTACACCATTTGACACTTTTATCTACAGACGGATATGTAGTACAGTGGTAACACGCTGGACTGGTAATCCAGGGATCGCAGGTTCGATCCCCCGTCTGACCCTAATAAAATTAACAGTCTTTCAGATGGGACGGTAAACCGAGGTCTCGTGTCGGTGCTTTACACCGTGCACGTAAAAGAACCAGAGGAGACTCTGGAATGGGTCTCTGTCTGTATCATTGCACCATCCTCCAAAAATCTAAAATGACTAATCTCTTCAGAAGGCGTCGCTCATATGGGCAACCGGTAGCGACGATAAATAAACGTAAAACACACACACTTTTATCTACAGTGGTTGATTCAAGATACACATCATTTCTAGAAGAATTTATGAACACACGTTCAACATAGCATTTAGTTAAAACACTAATAAATACCTCCCCACGATGCTTACTCAGAATGTGTTTGGATCATGTCATACAACAGAACAATAACAACACGAGACGATATCTCTGGAAGCTACCCATAGTTGAAAATTGTATTGAAAATATTTATATTGTAATATGGCCGACCATTATATCAACTGATGTCATAACTTATTCAATGGCCCGGAGTTCATGCTTCGCTGGAACCGTTGCTATTGTGCCATTAGGTAAACATTTAAGTTCCACATGGCTATTCTCTCTCCATCGTGGCGATGGATACCAGCAGGAATGAGGTCTCGAGAGTGATTAATATAAGTTGTCTCGCAATTGAGCTCAAATAAATGTGCATAAACTATGTTATCACTCGGACAAGAAACTTTATTATTGTTTACTTTCATGATTGCTGATTTCATAATACTCATTAACGGTTCCGGCATCGTCTACATCCTTACACAATATAGCATAACACATACCTAAATTACAAGGCGGACTCGTATACATTAGTGCAAACCTTTTCAAGTGGGTATATCTGGTAGAGTACTGCGAATGTTTAATAGTACGCCTTCGTGGTCGAGTGGTTACGGTCGCTGACTTGTATACCACTGTAACCTATCATCACTGATGGTCACTTGTTCGAGAGCCCCGCTCAGACCATATGTTAGAAGATTGTTATACTTCTATTATAACATCTCTTTTCGAGCCCCACTCAGACCGTGTCTCATTTATATGAAAACGTTGGCAGTTTCTTACGGAGGATGGTGCACCCAAGTACTGGTTAACCGCTGGAGCCTGCCCAGGAAAGGTGTTGTTAGGTAAACTGCCCGCCGGCGATATAGCCCAAAAATGGTGCTGATGCAGGCGTAAAACCCGAAATATAAATAAATATATAAATATTATAGCATCTAGCCGCATGTGGTATTTCTTCGGGTAATCTGTTGCTAACAATTCTCCTCGTTGCAGAGGGTGTTGTATATTGATTGGTAGGATATTTACAGATTAAATTAAGTGCATTGCATGAATAATGTTCTTATCTGGATCTTAAGGTCAATAGGTCAATTATTAAAATCGTTATATTCCGAAGGTGAGGGTCATTGGACAGACATATCAATACCATGGCCGACACATGAATCCTGTCCGACAACATTGTCGGGACTAACGCATATCATGTCAGGCCTATTGAAGAAAACTAGTTATTAGTCCAATACCTGTTTGTGGGCTATAGGATTGCCTCCGTCCGTCCGTACGTCCGTATGTATGTTCGTCGAACTTTCGTTTCCGGGCTGTAACGTGTTCATGCATTTGGGGGATATTCAAATAACTACACACAAATGTCGCCATGCCACCCAAGACCTGTGACCCGACCTCAATGGTCATATGTTTCCCATATGAACATGATGTGTCGCGTCCCTACTTCAAAGGTCGATGTCACACGTTGAGATTAAAAGTCAAACATTGTTATATTTCGTGCTTGTCATGCATGATGGGATAGTGAAATAATATGGCACTCTTGTTCCTCATATGAAGACTACGTATCGATTCCAAGATCCCGGTCCGTACCGCCAAAGGTCATGGTCACACTCAGAGGTTAAAGGTCAACTATTGCTATACAATAATTGTCAACAGCATAGCATGGACACTCATTGTATAATATGTTCAAATAACTTGGCACAACTGTTAGTTCATACAAATTATTTTGAGCTCGATTGTGTAACAAGTTGATATAACTTATATTAATCACTAATTAATCATGTCCTGCGGTTCCAACTTCCAACGTGATAAAGAAATACCGGTTACGATTCCAACATGATACAGTAATACCGGTTACGATTCCAACGTGATAAAGTAATACCGGTTACGATTCCAACATGATAAAGTAATACCGGTTACGATGCCAACGTGATAAAGTAATACCGGTTACGATGCCAACGTGATAAAGTAATACCGGTTACGATGCCAACGTGATAAAGTAATACCGGTTACGATGCCAACGTGATAAAGTAATACCGGTTACGATTCCAACGTGATAAAGTAATACCGGTTACGATGCCAACGTGATAAAGTAATACCGGTTACGATTCCAACGTGATAAAGTAATACCGGTTACGATTCCAACATGATCATGTAATACCGGTTACGATTCAAACGTGATAAAGTAATACCGGTTACGATTCCAACATGATACAGTAATACCGGTTACGATTCCAACATGATACAGTAATACCGGTTACGATTCCAACATGATACAGTAATACCGGTTACGATTCCAACATGATACAGTAACTCCGGTTATACAATAATCGCCAGATGGATTATATCTCGCAAGAAACTGCATACAAGCAGTGTAAGGGACCAATGATTCATGTTCAACAAAGTATGTAAGTTACGAATACTGCCTTTAAGTTCGCCACAATCCTCTTGTGACTTCTCCGATATCCTTCATGGGAGTTTATCGGGACGATTTAAGGAAACTAGATTGTGTTCAATTAAACACTTATAAGGAATCTGCAATATGTTGCCAGTTCCCCGGCCAATAGTTCTATTAGTTTTTTTGCCTCGCGAGGAATATACCATGTGCTGTGGCTATCACTACAAAACATTGACGGCATGCCGCATGTTGCTCTCATAGTTGTGTTGTGTTAAACTAGGTTAAGATTTACCGACAACTGGAGCTATATGTGATTTGCTGTGTACAATATAAACATGCTTAGGATGGAAACTCTAATTGAAACGAATGAAACGTCGACAGGTGACGCACGAGGTATGGTTATTGTTTTCTATTATTTTGTTTGATTTTCACATGTATTGGAAATCTTTGAAATATTTTGCTCCGAGATTTTAATGCTGCAATACTGAAAGTGGAGCTTTGAATGTGTGTGTTTTTTTGGTAATGTAATAATTCGTTAACATCAGCATAGTATATTAATTGCATTGATTAATCAAATAATCCACAATAGTTCGCACAGAATAAAACGGACTCATATGTGAATGTATACAATAAGTTAAAATATAATATATACTTGATGGCATTAAAAACGCAACATTTTAGAATTTTTATTTTCTATGCAAATATTTTTCTAGTGATATACTTTAGCTGTGAGAAACTGTGAGAAATGGATTTTTTTAGTTTTTGCTTAGGTCTAATGCATATACTTGCTTAATGAAATTAATAATTATATGTGTTGAAATTCAATGTTGATTATGAAATATTCTTATGTATGTGGTTGCGTTTCTATTGCGCTTAAGTATATAAGTGAGTACTCATTATCACAGTAAAACAGTACAGTTCTTGATTCGCGTGGTGTCTACTGCTGTGCACTTTTATTCCGTTAATATTTAAATTATTTTTAAAATGTTGGGGTTTATTTAATATGCCTTTTTACGTAAACATAACAATGCTCCGTGTCTCATTTATATGAAAAAGTTGGCTGTTTCTTACGGAGGTTGGTGCACCCAAGTACTGGTTAACCGCTGGAGCCTACCCAGGAAAGGTGGTGTTAGGTAAACTGCCCGCCGGCGATATAGCCCAAAACCCGAAATATAACATAACATAACAATTTCAATTTTTTTTTCAATTTCAAGTTTATTGGCATTATCAGCAATACATTGCCTTTGGCCATTTACATAAGTATAAACTATGGCAAAGACATACACACATAAATACATACATACATGCATACATACATACATACATACATACAAATACATACATACATACAACATACATACATACATACATACATACATACATACATACATACATACATACATACATACAACCATACATACATACATACATCATACATACATACATACATACATACCCATACATACATACATACAACAACATACATACATACATACATACTACATACATACATACATACATACATACATACATACATACATACATACATACATACATACATACATACATACATACATACATACATACATACATACATACATACATACATACATACATACATACATACATACATACATACATACATACATACATACATACATACATACATACATACATAAATACATACATACATACATACATACATACATACATACATACATACATACATACATACATACATACATACATACATACATACATACATACATACATACATACATACATACATACATACATACATACATACATAAATACATACATACATACATACATACATACATACATACATACATACATACATACATACATACATACATACATACATACATACATACATACATACATACATACATACATACATACATACATACATACATACATACATACATACATACATACATACATACATACATACCTACATACATACATACATACATACATACATACATACATACCTACATACATACATACATACATACATACATACATACATACATACATACATACATACATACCTACATACATACATACATACCTACATACATACATACATACCTACAT
>CM026387.1:63025845-63096254 GCA_014843695.1 Archivesica marissinica | reverse complement strand
ATGGTTATATTATAGTAGATGGTTATATTATAGTAGATGGTTATATTATAGGGCATGGTTATATTATAGTAGATGGTTATATTATAGTAGATGGTTATATTATAGGAGATGGTTATATTATAGTAGATGGTTATATTATAGGAGATGGTTATATTATAGGAGATGGTTATATTATAGGGCATGGTTATATTATAGGAGATGGTTATATTATAGTAGATGGTTATATTATAGGAGATGGTTATATTATAGTAGATGGTTATATTATAGGAGATGGTTATATTATAGTAGATGGTTATATTATAGTAGATGGTTATATTATAGGGCATGGTTATATTATAGTAGATGGTTATATTATAGGAGATGGTTATATTATAGTAGATGGTTATATTATAGTAGATGGTTATATTATAGTAGATGGTTATATTATAGGAGATGGTTATATTATAGGAGATGGTTATATTATAGTAGATGGTTATATTATAGAGATGGTTATATTATAGTAGATGGTTATATTATAGGAGATGGTTATATTATAGTAGATGGTTATATTATAGGAGATGGTTATATTATAGTAGATGGTTATATTATAGTAGATGGTTATATTATAGGAGATGGTTATATTATAGGAGATGGTTATATTATAGTAGATGGTTATATTATAGTAGATGGTTATATTATAGGAGATGGTTATATTATAGGGCATGGTTATATTATAGGAGATGGTTATATTATAGGGCATGGTTATATTATAGGAGATGGTTATATTATAGGAGATGGTTATATTATAGTAGATGGTTATATTATAGGAGATGGTTATATTATAGGGCATGGTTATATTATAGGAGATGGTTATATTATAGTAGATGGTTATATTATAGGAGATGGTTATATTATAGTAGATGGTTATATTATAGTAGATGGTTATATTATAGTAGATGGTTATATTATAGGAGATGGTTATATTATAGGGCATGGTTATATTATAGTAGATGGTTATATTATAGTAGATGGTTATATTATAGGGCATGGTTATATTATAGTAGATGGTTATATTATAGGAGATGGTTATATTATAGTAGATGGTTATATTATAGGGCATGGTTATATTATAGGAGATGGTTATATTATAGAGCATGGTTATATTATAGTAGATGGTTATATTATAGTAGATGGTTATATTATAGGAGATGGTTATATTATAGTAGATGGTTATATTATAGGAGATGGTTATATTATAGTAGATGGTTATATTATAGGGCATGGTTATATTATAGTAGATGGTTATATTATAGGAGATGGTTATATTATAGGAGATGGTTATATTATAGGAGATGGTTATATTATAGGAGATGGTTATATTATAGTAGATGGTTATATTATAGGGCATGGTTATATTATAGGGCATGGTTATATTATAGGAGATGGTTATATTATAGGAGATGGTTATATTATAGTAGATGGTTATATTATAGGAGATGGTTATATTATAGTAGATGGTTATATTATAGGAGATGGTATATTATAGAGGGTTATATTATAGGGCATGGTTATATTATAGGGATGGTTATATTATAGTAGATGGTTATATTATAGGGCATGGTTATATTATAGTAGATGGTTATATTATAGGGCATGGTTATATTATAGGAGATGGTTATATTATAGGGCATGGTTATATTATAGTAGATGGTTATATTATAGTAGATGGTTATATTATAGGAGATGGTTATATTATAGTAGATGGTTATATTATAGTAGATGGTTATATTATAGGAGATGGTTATATTATAGGAGATGGTTATATTATAGGGCATGGTTATATTATATGGTTATATTATAGGAGATGGTTATATTATAGTAGATGGTTATATTATAGGAGATGGTTATATTATAGTAGATGGTTATATTATAGTAGATGGTTATATTATAGGAGATGGTTATATTATAGGAGATGGTTATATTATAGTAGATGGTTATATTATAGTAGATGGTTATATTATAGGAGATGGTTATATTATAGGAGATGGTTATATTATAGTAGATGGTTATATTATAGTAGATGGTTATATTATAGTAGATGGTTATATTATAGTAGATGGTTATATTATAGGAGATGGTTATATTATAGGAGATGGTTATATTATAGTAGATGGTTATATTATAGGAGATGGTTATATTATAGTAGATGGTTATATTATAGGGCATGGTTATATTATAGTAGATGGTTATATTATAGGGCATGGTTATATTATAGTAGATGGTTATATTATAGTAGATGGTTATATTATAGGGCATGGTTATATTATAGGAGATGGTTATATTATAGTAGATGGTTATATTATAGGGCATGGTTATATTATAGGGCATGGTTATATTATAGTAGATGGTTATATTATAGGAGATGGTTATATTATAGTAGATGGTTATATTATAGTAGATGGTTATATTATAGGGCATGGTTATATTATAGGGCATGGTTATATTATAGTAGATGGTTATATTATAGGGCATGGTTATATTATAGGGCATGGTTATATTATAGGGATGGTTATATTATAGGGCATGGTTATATTATAGGAGATGGTTATATTATAGGAGATGGTTATATTATAGAGATGGTTATATTATAGTAGATGGTTATATTATAGGGCATGGTTATATTATAGGGATGGTTATATTATAGTAGATGGTTATATTATAGTAGATGGTTATATTATAGGGCATGGTTATATTATAGGAGATGGTTATATTATAGTAGATGGTTATATTATAGGAGATGGTTATATTATAGGAGATGGTTATATTATAGGAGATGGTTATATTATAGTAGATGGTTATATTATAGTAGATGGTTATATTATAGGAGATGGTTATATTATAGTAGATGGTTATATTATAGTAGATGGTTATATTATAGTAGATGGTTATATTATAGGAGATGGTTATATTATAGTAGATGGTTATATTATAGGAGATGGTTATATTATAGGAGATGGTTATATTATAGGAGATGGTTATATTATAGGAGATGGTTATATTATAGGAGATGGTTATATTATAGGAGATGGTTATATTATAGGGCATGGTTATATTATAGTAGATGGTTATATTATAGGAGATGGTTATATTATAGGAGATGGTTATATTATAGTAGATGGTTATATTATAGTAGATGGTTATATTATAGGGCATGGTTATATTATAGTAGATGGTTATATTATAGGAGATGGTTATATTATAGTAGATGGTTATATTATAGGGCATGGTTATATTATAGGAGATGGTTATATTATAGTAGATGGTTATATTATAGGAGATGGTTATATTATAGTAGATGGTTATATTATAGTAGATGGTTATATTATAGTAGATGGTTATATTATAGGGCATGGTTATATTATAGGAGATGGTTATATTATAGGGCATGGTTATATTATAGTAGATGGTTATATTATAGTAGATGGTTATATTATAGGGCATGGTTATATTATAGGGCATGGTTATATTATAGGAGATGGTTATATTATAGTAGATGGTTATATTATAGTAGATGGTTATATTATAGGGCATGGTTATATTATAGGAGATGGTTATATTATAGGAGATGGTTATATTATAGTAGATGGTTATATTATAGTAGATGGTTATATTATAGTAGATGGTTATATTATAGTAGATGGTTATATTATAGGAGATGGTTATATTATAGGAGATGGTTATATTATAGGAGATGGTTATATTATAGTAGATGGTTATATTATAGTAGATGGTTATATTATAGTAGATGGTTATATTATAGGAGATGGTTATATTATAGGGCATGGTTATATTATAGGAGATGGTTATATTATAGTAGATGGTTATATTATAGTAGATGGTTATATTATAGTAGATGGTTATATTATAGGAGATGGTTATATTATAGGGCATGGTTATATTATAGGACATGGTTATATTATAGGGCATGGTTATATTATAGGAGATGGTTATATTATAGTAGATGGTTATATTATAGTAGATGGTTATATTATAGGGCATGGTTATATTATAGGGCATGGTTATATTATAGGAGATGGTTATATTATAGGGCATGGTTATATTATAGTAGATGGTTATATTATAGGGCATGGTTATATTATAGGGCATGGTTATATTATAGGAGATGGTTATATTATAGGGCATGGTTATATTATAGGGCATGGTTATATTATAGTAGATGGTTATATTATAGGGCATGGTTATATTATAGTAGATGGTTATATTATAGGAGATGGTTATATTATAGTAGATGGTTATATTATAGGAGATGGTTATATTATAGTAGATGGTTATATTATAGTAGATGGTTATATTATAGTAGATGGTTATATTATAGGGCATGGTTATATTATAGTAGATGGTTATATTATAGGAGATGGTTATATTATAGGGCATGGTTATATTATAGTAGATGGTTATATTATAGTAGATGGTTATATTATAGTAGATGGTTATATTATAGGGGATGGTTATATTATAGGAGATGGTTATATTATAGTAGATGGTTATATTATAGTAGATGGTTATATTATAGGGCATGGTTATATTATAGGAGATGGTTATATTATAGGAGATGGTTATATTATAGTAGATGGTTATATTATAGTAGATGGTTATATTATAGGGCATGGTTATATTATAGTAGATGGTTATATTATAGGGCATGGTTATATTATAGGGCATGGTTATATTATAGGGCATGGTTATATTATAGTAGATGGTTATATTATAGTAGATGGTTATATTATAGGGCATGGTTATATTATAGTAGATGGTTATATTATAGTAGATGGTTATATTATAGGGCATGGTTATATTATAGTAGATGGTTATATTATAGGGCATGGTTATATTATAGTAGATGGTTATATTATAGGGCATGGTTATATTATAGTAGATGGTTATATTATAGGGCATGGTTATATTATAGTAGATGGTTATATTATAGGGCATGGTTATATTATAGGAGATGGTTATATTATAGTAGATGGTTATATTATAGGGCATGGTTATATTATAGGAGATGGTTATATTATAGTAGATGGTTATATTATAGTAGATGGTTATATTATAGGAGATGGTTATATTATAGTAGATGGTTATATTATAGTAGATGGTTATATTATAGTAGATGGTTATATTATAGTAGATGGTTATATTATAGGGCATGGTTATATTATAGGAGATGGTTATATTATAGGAGATGGTTATATTATAGAGCATGGTTATATTATAGTAGATGGTTATATTATAGGAGATGGTTATATTATAGGGCATGGTTATATTATAGAGATGGTTATATTATAGTAGATGGTTATATTATAGGAGATGGTTATATTATAGTAGATGGTTATATTATAGGAGATGGTTATATTATAGGAGATGGTTATATTATAGGAGATGGTTATATTATAGTAGATGGTTATATTATAGTAGATGGTTATATTATAGTAGATGGTTATATTATAGGAGATGGTTATATTATAGTAGATGGTTATATTATAGGGCATGGTTATATTATAGTAGATGGTTATATTATAGGGCATGGTTATATTATAGTAGATGGTTATATTATAGTAGATGGTTATATTATAGGAGATGGTTATATTATAGGAGATGGTTATATTATAGGAGATGGCTATATTATAGTAGATGGCTATATTATAGGAGATGGTTATATTTAAGAGTTTGGTATAAGAGGGGTAGTTATATAAGAGTTTGGTATAAGAGGACTAGTTATATAAGAGTTTGGTATAAGAGGGGTAGTTATATAAGAGTTTGGTATAAGAGAGCTAGTTATATAAGAGTTTGGTATTAGAGAGCTAGTTATATAATAGTTTGGTATAAGAGGGCTAGTTATATAAGAGTTTGGTATAAGAGGACTAGTTATATAAGAGTTTGGTATAAGAGGACTAGTTATATAAGAGTTTGGTATAAGAGGGTTAGTTATATAAGAGTTTGGTATAAGAGGGCTAGTTATATAAGAGTTTGGTATAAGAGGACAAAAAAAAAACTAGTTATATAAGAGTTTGATATAAGAGGGTTAGTTATATAAGAGTTTGGTATAAGAGCGCTAGTTATATAAGAGTTTTATAAGAGGGCTAGTTATATAAGAGTTTGGTATAAGAGGGCTAGTTATATAAGAGTTTGGTATAAGAGGCTAGTTATATAAAGGTTTGTATAAGAGGCTAGTTATATAAGAGTTTGGTATAAGAGGCTAATATAGTTTGTATAAAGTGTTATATAAGAGTTTGGTTAAGAGGAGTATATAAGAGTTTGGTATAAGAGGACTAGTTATATAAGAGTTTGGTATAAGAGGGTTAGTTATATAAGAGTTTGGTATAAGAGGGCTAGTTATATAAGAGTTTGGTATAAGAGGACTAGTTATATAAGAGGTTTGTATAAGAGGGCTAGTTATATAAGAGTTTGATATAAGAGGGTTAGTTATATAAGAGTTTGGTATAAGAGCGGTAGTTATATAAGAGGTTTTTTATAAGAGGGCTAGTTATATAAGAGTTTGGTATAAGAGGGCTAGTTATATAAGAGTTTGGTATAAGAGGACTAGTTATATAAGAGGTTTGTATAAGAGGACTAGTTATATAAGAGTTTGGTATAAGAGCGGTAGTTATATAAGAGTTTGGTATAAGAGCGGTAGTTATATAAGAGTTTGGTATAAGAGGGCTAGTTATATAAGAGTTTGATATAAAAGGGCTAGTTATATAAGAGTTTGGTATAAGAGCTGTAGTTATATAAGAGTTTGGTATAAGAGCAGTAGTTATATATGAGTGGTAGTTATATAAGAGTTTGGTATAAGAGGACTAGTTATATAAGAGTTTGGCATAAGAGGGTTAGTTATATAAGAGCTTAGTATAAGAGGGTTAGTTATATAAGAGTTTGGTATAAGAGAGCTAGTTATATAAGAGTTTGGTATAAGAGAGCTAGTTATATAAGAGTTTGGTATAAGAGAGCTAGTTATATAAGAGTTTGGTATAAGAGGGCTAGTTATATAAGAGTTTGGTATAAGAGGGCTAGTTATATAAGAGTTTGGTATAAGAGAGCTAGTTATATAAGAGCTTGGTATAAGAGGGTTAGTTATATAAGAGTTTGGTATAAGAGGGCTAGTTATATAAGAGTTTGGTATAAGAGGGCTAGTTATATAAGAGTTTGGTATAAGAGGGCTAGTTATATAAGAGTTTGGTATAAGAGAGCTAGTTATATAAGAGTTTGGTATAAGAGGGCTAGTTATATAAGAGTTTGGTATAAGAGGGCTAGTTATATAAGAGTTTGGTATAAGAGGGGTAGTTATATAATAGTTTGGTATAAGATGACTAGTTATATAAGAGTTTGGTATAAGAGGACTAGTTATATAAGAGGTTGGTATAAGAGGGCTAGTTATATAAGAGTTTGGTATAAGAGGGGTAGTTATATAATAGTTTGGTATAAGATGACTAGTTATATAAGAGTTTGGTATAAGAGGACTAGTTATATAAGAGGTTGGTATAAGAGGGCTAGTTATATAAGAGTTTGGTATAAGCGGGCTAGTTATATATAAGAGTTTGGTATAAGAGGACTAGTTATATAAGAGTTTGGTATAAGAGGACTAGTTATATAAGAGTTTGGTATAAGAGAGCTAGTTATATAAGAGATTGGCATAAGAGGGCTAGTTATATAAGAGTTTGGTATAAGAGCGGTAGTTATATAAGAGTTTGATATAAGAGGGCTAGTTATATAAGAGTTTGATATAAGAGGGCTAGTTATATAATAGGTTTGTATAAGAGGGCTAGTTATATAAGAGGTTTGTATAAGAGCGGTAGTTATATAAGAGGTTTGTATAAGAGCGGTAGTTATATAAGAGTTTGATATAAGAGGGCTAGTTATATAATAGGTTTGTATAAGAGGGCTAGTTATATAAGAGGTTTGTATAAGAGTGGTAGTTATATAAGAGGGTATATTTCTATTTTTGAACGTAAAAGTATACATTATATTGATATAATCATGAAACAATGTAAGATTAACTGTGTAATAATGTCAGAATATTTACAAACTATATCTGAACTGATACTCTCACAGGTGCTTTCCTGTTTCTTGTGTTAAATTTGCTGGAATTGATTAAGAAATAAAAATGAGGAAAAAGAAGGGAAAAATGAGGAAAAACCTAGAAGTATTACATGCATCTATCTATCATGATATGGTATTGACATAATGACATGTTTATCTCTTATATAGAAGATGAATATCATGTGTAACAAATGTATTATTTCATAAAAAATGCTGTATGTTGCAATAATGCTGAGGGTTACTCTTTGTTGCATTGAGTCAAAGGACAAGCTGGAATCAGGAGAATAAGTCAATGTGGCCATGCATACACACACAGCTTGAGATACATTGTTGAGGATTGCCTGGTGTGTGTGGTTCAGGATCATTGATACAAGTAAACATGAAAATCTATTCTAACATCTGTAACTCGTAGCCTTCAGTTATTAAACCCCTGCCAGAATTTCGACGAGGATATTGATATGTCTGTGTGTGCGTCCATTTGTGCGTGCATCCGTCCGGAGCCTGTTCTCAGTAACCAATGTATGGAATTGTATGAAACTAAAAATAGATATGTATCATCATAATGTGATAGTGCACATGCACTTTTCGTGGAGATAAGTCTAGTAACACCAGTGTTGTTGCCCTTTAATTGACTAGGTCAATCCACAAATGTGTCCAACTGGAGCCTCTTCTCAGTGCCCAATGGCTGGAATTTTCTAAAGGATCGGGGTCAGTAACATGAGAGTTATTGCCCTTTAATTGACTAGGAATCCACACATGTGCCCATCTATCTCCAGTTCGGTGGGGATATCAATTCATTGAATTTGAATAGAGTGTCACAGTTGATATGATTTGTTGTTTTGGGTTGTATAGAGTGTTGTCACAGTAAATATGATTTGTTGCATAGCGATGCATAGTGGTGTGTATTAATGTGTCACAGTAGATATGAGTTGTTGCATAGCGATGCATAGTGTTGTGTATTAATGTGTCACAGTAGTTATGATTTGTTGTATCGTGGTGCATAGTGTTGTGTATTAATGTGTCACAGTAGATATGATTTGTTGTATCGTGGTGCATAGTGTTGTGTATTAATGTGTCACAGTAGATATGATTTGTTGTATCGCGGTGCATAGTGGTGTGTATTAATGTGTCACAGTAGATATGATTTGTTGTATCGCGGTGCATAGTATTGTGTATTAATGTGTCACAGTAGTTATGATTTGTTGTATCGTGGTGCATAGTGTTGTGTATTAATGTGTCACAGTAGATATGATTTGTTGTATCGTGGTGCATAGTGTTGTGTATTAATGTGTCACAGTAGATATGATTTGTTGTATCGCGGTGCATAGTATTGTGTATTAATGTGTCACAGTAGTTATGATTTGTTGTATCGTGGTGCATAGTGTTGTGTATTAATGTGTCACAGTAGATATGATTTGTTGCATAGCGATGCATAGTGTTGTGTATTAATGTGTCACAGTAAATATGATTTGTTGTATCGCGGTGCATAGTGTTGTGTATTAATGTGTCACAGTAAATATGAGTTGTTGTATCGCGGTGCATAGTGTTGTGTATTAATGTGTCACAGTAAATATGAGTTGTTGTATCGCGGTGCATAGTGTTGTGTATTAATGTGTCACAGTAGATATGATTTATTGTATCTAGTACTGTTGTCTCCATAACATCTAAGTAAATTTACTGCCTCTAATGGAACCTGGAAACATGTCTGATTTTACAGCAAATAAATGCCTTATTGGCTTCTAATACTATTTTTCACCTTTGTTGTTATTTTTAGAAACAAACATTAATAACATGAAACATTTCTATAATGAAGGTTAATAGCAAGTGAGCATATGGACACTGTAACCTATCTGGATTGTAATTATATATCCTGATCAACACAAATCATCTATAAAATCGTGTTTGAGAATAGCATAGACATGTGTTTTGAAATTAAATTCTGAGGATAACTCAAATGAACTGACAACTATAGATAGTTGATTCAGGCATCATTTGTGTAAAAAAACCCACACTAAATCCTGGCTATAAAGTTGTAATTAAGAAATATTGGTAAAATTTAACAATGCAGATTGTTTATCAAAGAACAGAAAGATTCGAAAACACAGGAAAGAATGTGGAAATATTTTCTTTTTAGGAGTTGTGTTTGATTGTGGATTTAATAATAATTAATGGTTACAAAACTATTCCAACTATCAACTTATTAGATATATTAGTGTTTGGGGCCTTTTATAAAAATGAACCGAAAGATTTGAAAACACAGGGTAGAATGTGTAAACACAGGGAAGAATGTGAAAAATATGATTTGTGAGAGTATTCTTTTCATGGATTTCATTTTAAATAGTGTGTGGCAAAAATAAAAGTGCAGAGACTGATCAGTACTAATGAAAACCCAGTCGTGTATAATCCAGCATTGTGTTTGGCTACATTTATTATTAGTGGAGTTGTGTATAAATCCAGCATTATGTTTGGTTCAGTTGATTATTGATGGAGTTGTGTATAAATCCAGCATTGTGTTTGGTTCAGTTGATTATTGGTGGAGTTGTGTATGATCCAGCATTGTGTTTGGTTCAGTTGATTATTGGTGGAGTTGGGTATGATCCAGCATTGTGTTTGGTTCAGTTGATTATTGGTGGAGTTGGGTATTATCCAGCCATAGTGTTTGGCTACGTTTATTATTGGTGGAGTTGTGTATGATCCAGCATTGTGTTTGGTTCAGTTGATTATTGGTGGAGTTGTGTATAATCCAGCATTGTGTTTGGTTCAGTTGATTATTGGTGGAGTTGTGTATAATCCAGCATTATGTTTGGCTACATTTATTATTGGTGGAGTTGTGTATAAATCCAGCATTGTGTTTGGTTCAGTTGATTATTGGTGGAGTTGTGTATAATCCAGCATTGTGTTTGGTTTTGTTGTTTATTGGCAGAGTTGTCGCCCTATTATCATTTACAGGTGGATTTGATTCCATGTTGATAATATCGTAAATGATTACTGGCTGGGAACCAAAAGCACAAAACAATGAAAGATTGTTTATTGAGAAAGCTACGGTATATGATTCATTGGAAAACATAAAAGCAGATAGTAGAGTAGTAAGGAACAGTAACAAAGTCAAAAAGCAACATATTGTATTCAAATTGATAAGGATTGAGTTCTTTGTTTTTGCATATTCAAAGCATTCTTTATGCCACATAAACAGAAATGCATGCTATTCTGGAATCTGTGGCAGTGGACCATAAAGCCATTTTTGTGAAATGTGTTTTCCCTTGTAGATGTCATTAAATTATTCATTAATTATGCAGTTTTTTTTACGTTTATTGGCTCTTTCATTATTCACCTGAATGGTAAATGAATTATGTTATATAAAAATGGCTTTGAAATATAGATGTGATGGGTTTTATTGGATTTGGGCAGAGCCCATTCATTACATATGAGGTATTCGCAGAATGGTATAAAATGAATCGTAAAATCTAAGTGGTAACATACATAGCCGATTCATATGTTGATATACTGAAGAAGAAAAGAAACTTCCGCTCACTTTGCTTGAACATAACTTGATGAAAACAAACCAGGGGAATACTTGTTATATATGCGTTTAAAAAGTGTTCCGCAATGCATCGTTTTGTGCCAAATATATGACCATATGCTAACAGAAATTGTGAGGAATTTTAATCAGGAGTGGTTTGGGTTAAAAACACAAATACCACTTAATCCATTAGATTCTGGATACCATTCAAACAGTACAGTCAAACCTGTCTTAAGCAGCCAGCCAAGGTAGTCAGAGAAAGTGGCTGTCTAGGACAGGTGGCTGTTTAATAGAGGTCAAATATATAATAAAACAGCATATTGGGAATCTGGAAACTGGCTGTTTAATACAGGTTGGCTGCTTAATGGAGGTGACCACAAACACAGGTTTGACTGTATTTGCAAACAACATAGAGCCAGATCAGCCGCCATGGAATGTGCCGTCTGATCAGGCTCTATGCTGTTTGCTATTCAGATGATCTTGCTAAGACACTTGGCTATGTAACAAACAACATAGATCCTGATCAGCATGCAGCGTCTGGCTGTGGCTGATCTGGATCTATGTTGTTTGCAAAAGCCTTTAAATGTATCCAGAATGAAATGGGTTATAACTGGTATGACTAAGGTGTTGATATCTGTCTGTGGACTATTGTTGCATCCCTGAAGTTGGTTATTATGAAGCCCGGGTTAGCAGCAGTAGCAGTAGCAGTATGGAATTGATAGCGCAAATGTGTGTTCATGATATAGTGGTCTTGGCCATGTGTTCTAACACGTGGACATCCCCGACTTGGCAAACTGTTGGTGCATCCTGTCGTTAGAAATTGTGTGCAAAGTTTTGTATCACTCTACTGGGACTCCCAGCATTCATTGCAATGTCTTTTGTAGACATGCCAGCATCAACCATGCCAATCGTCCGTTCTTGTAAATTCATGTGGGAGGAAAGCGGAGTTCCCGGAGAAAACCCACCGCGATCTGACGACCACCGTACCATCTCACATACTTCCCGGTCCGAGGATCGAACCCGGGTTACATTGGTGAGAAGCGAGCGCGCTAACCACTAACTATGGTGTTTTCTTGGCATATTAAAACTGCTACAATGTATTTTACATGTATTTTACAAATTTTGAAGCATTTTCGTTCACTTGTCGACTATGTCAGTAAGACAAGTAAATCAAATTGGCTGAATACCACACGTGACATGTCAAACTATGCATGCACGTGCAAATCGAGTTTCACATTCTCCAAGAATAACAGTTCAAAAATAATCGCAAATAATCATGAATTCAGATACTTATACAGCTCAAGGTTAATACTAGTCTGTCCGATTAGCGCAGTGGTTAGCGCGCTCGCTTCTCACCAATGTAACCCGGGTTCCATCCTCGGACCGGGAAGTATGTGAGATGGTACGGTGGTCGTCAGATCGCAGTGGGTTTTCTCCGGGAACTCCGCTTTCCTCCCACACGAATGACCAACGAGAGTGATTAATATAAGTTATTAAAACTTGCAATAGTTGTAAAATAAATAAAAGTTTTTAAAAAAAATACTACCTTTCATTTTTAGCACAACAGAATTTCTACTATATGTACAAATGTGAACTTTCTTTTTTGGTTGAGTATACATTGTATATATACCTAGATGTTAGATTATTTGTTCAATGTTTTTGATTGTTGTTGATATCTGATGTTATGTAGAGATTGTTTGTGTGTTATTATAGTTGTAACACATGCACTCCTAATGTCACTATGGAGACCGAGACATGTGGAACATTTCAAACCCTTCAATGCTTAGTGTAATAAATGAAATAAATGGAAATCTGTAATGAAATATTTATGACAAAATATATCTTCTGAAATTATGGATCAGGGTATAAACATTTCACTTGTATTCTGTTACCGCGGTGATAATGCTAGGAGAAAACTGGAAATGTGTGTGTGGTGGGGGGGATTAAATTAACATTAATTTAGTGATGCAATTTGGTTCGAAATAATAAAATTAGTCCACTACAACCGAATTTTCGGCTTAAAAAGCCTTTTTTCAAGGAAAACAAAAATCACCCGCCCAAGATTGTTATAGAAAATGAATTAGCCTGCTGATTTTTGTCTTTCTTGAAAAAGGCTTTGTAAGCCGATAATTCGGACGTAGAGAGGATTACATAAATATATATATTACTAGTTCCCTGTTAGGAACAATTAACATATAATTTAATGAATTTAGTGCAAAAAGTATATAATGACGAAAGAAATGAAACAAAACTAAAAGAGAATACACACAACCGCGAAACCACATGACTTTTAATTAAGATGGCTGTTAATATTTAAACTGTGACCACACAAAATGCCTATTTAATATTTGGACAATATTTCCTTGCATGCAGATCGAGACAGTCTGTAAAGGACATCGTTATAATGAATGAACTCCAAAGACAATACATTTCTTGAAATTTTATGAGGAGAATTATTGTGTTGCAAGTAACAGTTGTATTAGAATGTTTTACGGATTAAGTTACTATAATATTATATAGAGGCTAAATGCAAACATAGCTTCAAGGATACTTCTTTGGATAAAAACATAGCTTCAAGGATACTTCTTTGGATAAAAACATAGCTTCAAGGATACTTCTTTGGATAAAAACATAGCTTCAAGGATACTTCTTTGGATAAAAACATAGCTTCAAGGATACTTCTTTGGATAATGACATAGCTTTAAGGACACTTCTCTGGATAAAGACATAGCTTTAAGGACACTTCTCTGGATAAAGACATAGCTTTAAGGACACTTCTGGATAAAACATAGCTTTAGGACTTCTCTGGATAAAGACATAGCTTTAAGGACACTTCTCTGGATAAAGACATAGCTTTAAGGACACTTCTCTGGATAAAGACATAGCTTTAAGGACACTTCTCTGGATAAAGACATAGCTTTAAGGACACTTCTCTGGATAAAGACATAGCTTTAAGGACACTTCTCTGGATAAAGACATAGCTTTAAGGACATGTCTCTGGATAAAAACATAGCTTCAAGGATACTTCTTTGGATAAAGACATAGCTTTAAGGACACTTCTCTGGATAAAAACATAGCTTCAAGGACATGTCTCTGGATAAAGACATAGCTTTAAGGACATGTCTCTGGATAAAAACATAGCTTTAAGGACATGTCTCTGGATAAAGACATAGCTTTAAGGACACTTCTTTGGATAACGACATAGCTTTAAGGACACATCTCTGGATAAAGACATAGCTTTAAGGACACATCTCTGGATAAAGACATAGCTTTAAGGACATGTCTCTGGATAAAGACATAGCTTTAAGGACACTTCTTTGGATAATGACATAGCTTTAAGGACACATCTCTGGATAACGACATAGCTTTAAGGACATGTCTCTGGAAAAAGACATAGCTTTAAGGACATGTCTCTGGATAAAGACATACTCTATAGCCCTGTATACTGCTGGAAAACTTTATATTTAGCTTTTGTGAGACTTTGAAAGAAAAACTGTTGTGTAATTAAAGGCCCATCATTTGAGACAATAGTGTTGTAAACATGTATTATAATACACGGAATAAAGAGAGGAAAGTTTAGAAAACACTATATTACATCTATTGTTCGTATAACGTGTGATCTGCTTGTATTGGTGATGGAAGTTGTGCAGTCAGATACGGACATACAGATGTCAAGCTATGACATAGAGTGCCTCATGTATGGTTTCGGTCTAGTGGAATATCTAGTAAGTATATATATATTTTGAAACCGTCTATAAGTTAATGAACAATACACTAGCAGATTCAGTGGGATGCACTAACTAAAAAACTTTATTTGGGGGGTGGGGGGTTATGTCGCTGGACCCCTTATTCTTTTAGTCCACCTTGCACGTTTTATCCATAATCAGTAATCATTAAAACACTGTCGTGACGTCATACCTTTGTACTCGCAGTCCATTATTATTAATATTGGACTGTTGTCTAATGGCCAGAGTATTATATTAAATCCTACGCGTACATGTACAAAATTAACAATTTTAATAAGTAGGATCGTGTTATATAAGTGTGTGTTTTAAGTAAGATATAAGCCTCAAGTGGATCCAATATGTAAAATATTGGTACTGTCTTCGGCGTTACTTGCCTCACACAGTCCAATATTTTACATATTGGATCATTTTCGGTTTATATCCTATACATAAACACTGTATTGTATGGACAGAATGTAGATTGTCACTGGACAGCATGCAGATGTTTAATCTGCACTCTAATTGCAGTACAGTTAAACCTGTCTTGAGCAGCCAGCCAAGGGAATCATAGAAAGTGGCTGCTTAGCACAGGTGGCTGCGTAATAGAGGTCAAATGTATAATAAAACAAGATATTGGGAATCTGGAAACTGGCTGCTTAATACAGGTTGGCTGCTTAATAGAGGTTACCACTAACACAGGTTTGACTGTATTTAGTTTCATTAATTTGCACTGGTCTGTGTAAGTACCGCCTGGGACTGTATCAAAGATTACTTCATTACGCTGGTCTGTGTACGTACGGCCTGGGACTGTATCAAAGATTACTTCATTACGCTGGTCTGTGTAAGTACCGCCCGGGACTGTATCAAAGATTACTTCATTACACTGGTCTGTGTAAGTACCGCCCGGGACTGTATCAAAGATTACTTCATTGTGCTGGTCTGTGTACGTACGGCCCGGGACTGTATCAAAGATTACTTCATTGTGCTGGTCTGTGTACGTACGGCCCTGGACTGTATCAAAGATTACTTCATTACTCTGGTCTGTGTAAGTACCGCCTGGGACTGTATCAAAGATTACTTCATTGTGCTGGTCTGTGTACGTACGGCCCTGGACTGTATCAAAGATTACTTCATTACTCTGGTCTGTGTACGTACGGCCCTGGACTGTATCAAAGATTACTTCATTACGCTGGTCTGTGTACGTACGGCCCGGGACTGTATCAAAGATTACTTCATTACACTGGTCTGTGTATGTACGGCCCGGGACTGTATCAAAGATTACTTCATTACACTGGTCTGTGTAAGTACCGCCCGGGACTGTATCAAAGATTACTTCATTACACTGGTCTGTGTAAGTACCGCCTGGGACTGTATCAAAGATTACTTCATTACACTGGTCTGTGTAAGTACCGCCCGGGACTGTATCAAAGATTACTTCATTACACTGGTCTGTGGACGTACCGCCCGGGACTGTATCAAAGATTACTTCATTACGCTGGTCTGTGTAAGTACCGCCCGGGACTGTATCAAAGATTACTTCATTACACTGGTCTGTGTAAGTACGCCCGGGACTGTATCAAAGATTACTTCATTGTGCTGGTCTGTGTAAGTACCGCCTGGGACTGTATCAAAGATTACTTCATTACACTGGTCTGTGGACGTACCGCCCGGGACTGTATCAAAGATTACTTCATTACGCTGGTCTGTGTACGTACGGCCTGGGACTGTATCAAAGATTACTTCATTACGCTGGTCTGTGTACGTACGGCCCGGGATCAAAGATTACTTCATTACACTGGTCTGTATACGTACGGCCCGGGATCAAAGATTACTTCATTACACTGGTCTGTGTACGTACGGCCCGGGATCAAAGATTACTTCATTACACTGGTCTGTGTACGTACGGCCCGGGACTGTATCAAAGATTACTTCATTACACTGGTCTGTGTACGTACGGCCCAGGACTGTATCAAGATTACTTCATTATGCTGGTCTGGTACGACCCCAACAAAACCAACCTGTACGTACGGCCCGGGACTGTATCAAAGATTACTTCATTACTCTGGTCTGTGTACGTACGGCCCGGGACTGTATCAAAGATTACTTCATTACACTGGTCTGTGTAAGTACCGCCCGGGACTGTATCAAAGATTACTTCATTACACTGGTCTGTGTAAGTACCGCCCGGGACTGTATCAAAGATTACTTCATTACACTGGTCTGTGTACGTACCGCCTGGGACTGTATCAAAGATTACTTCATTACGCTGGTCTGTGTATGTACGGCCTGGGACTGTATCAAAGATTACTTCATTACACTGGTCTGTGTAAGTACCGCCCGGGACTGTATCAAAGATTACTTCATTACACTGGTCTGTGTACGTACGGCCCGGGACTGTATCAAAGATTACTTCATTACGCTGGTCTGTGTAAGTACCGCCCGGGACTGTATCAAAGATTACTTCATTATGCTGGTCTGTGTACGTACGGCCAGGACTGTATCAAAGATTACAAGATTACTTCATTATTACTAAATGTCCACATTAATTAAGTGTCAGCAAAACATCGTGAGATGGTATGGTGGTTGCCAGATCGGACATGCAGGTTTCCTCTGGGAAATACGATTTTTTTTCATTTTTCATTTTGAGGCCCCTATCCGGGTAACCTTGTTTATTTCTTTATTGCATATACATTTAGTTGATACATATTTCGACATTTTTTTGGTTTTTAATAGTATACATATTACTTCAGTTCGATTATCTATATGTACAGTGTGTCCCTTAAGATTGAGTGCATACAAAGATTGTCAAAAGTTAAAAGTGAACAATGGGTAACTAAGGAGTAGTTGTTAAAGCGAGAGAGAGAGAGGAGAGCGAGAGAGAGAGAGAGATGTAATGAGTGGCTGATCGCTTCTGCTTACTAACATTACTATTTGTTAATAGGATAAGGAGTGTGTCAAACAAGGATTTGTAGGGGTTGGGTAATTGATGTGGGGGTTCATTTGTAGTGTAAGCTGTTCCAGGTCCTGTGTTGTTTAGAGTTATCTTTGTACTGTATTTATGAAAACATTAATTGATATGCATGTATATTTGATTAGCTTAGTTAAACTTTGACCATTTCAAGTTGTGTCTATCTATCTATCTATCTATCTAAATACGATTTTATACGCATATTCTCTTGTTTTATTACTCACTCCCACCACATAGCTGGCGGCGGGGGATATAGGAATGTCCTTCCGAAATCAATTTGTTGGAATATTTTTAATTATTTGACGCAAATATTAATGATATTAAGACAATGTACAAGAACACATGTGTCAACCATGATCGTCAAGGTCACACTTTATACGGTTCCAAGCATGTTTACGGTTTAACAAGCATTGTGTAGTTAGCTTTGAAGCTGATGAAGCTTGAAATATTGAGAGATATTACCATTAGTGAGGACTGTGCATTTAGATATAACAGACTTGTCTCCCTTTTGTTTGACTGTGTACAGTATTACAGTGTTTGTAAACTTGTAAATCCTGTACTATGGCACACATTGAACAGGAATATCATTTTCTACTTGTATGTTCACATTATCGCAATATAAGAAAAATACGATATTATTGTCACTGGTCGACTATTCATAAATTTGACGACTTAATGTCTGCCACTTCTAAGAAAATTATTTGTAACTTGTAAAAATAAAACAGAAATAAAACACATATTGTTTAAATACATTTACTACAGTATTTACAAATAATAGTGAGTGTTGTTCAATGCACTGTTAAAAATCCATGCTCTTCTGAAAAAACTTGTGTATTATATAATTATATAATTATGCATGCTAATTGTGTAGGCTACAAACATTGTTATGAAATGTTTAATGCTGAATAAACTATTCGAAGAATCGTATTTGAATACAAATTATGTAAATCTGTCTGTAGAACTTTCCAATGTGACCATTTCGTTATAATTAGAAGAACATATCACATGGAAGATTATCAACCGTAGGTGATTTGTGGTCATCCTTGTTCTATTACAATTAAAACATGCACAAAACAACTTGAATACCTATTTCACAGAGTAGTATATGTAGTGCTACAAGAGGGGATTGATTTAATGATTAAAAATGCCTGTTCAAAATATTTCTCTGTGTGTATTACGTTTATTTATCGTCGCTACCGGTTGCCCATTTAAGCGACGCCTCCTGAAGAGCTTAGTCATTTTAGATTTTTGGAGGATAGTGCAATGATACAGACAGAGACCCATTCCAGAGTCTCCTCTGGTTCTTTTACGTGCACAGTGTAAAGCACCAACATGAGACCTTGGTTTAAAATCCCATCTGAAAGACTGTTTATTTTATTAGGGTTAGACGGGGGATCGAACCTGCGATTCCTGGATTCTCAGTCCAACGTGTTAACCACTGGACTACTCACCCGTCTGTATTGCTGTAGAAATTTATGGGTTTTATTTCATTTTAAGGCCCCCTAGTGGGTAGCCCCTTTTATTTCCAGTTATAAACCTATAATGTACAACATGCATACTATTGTCATGGTTATATATACCACCAGTAATATACTCGTTTCCACCACAGTAAGGGTTAACCCATTCAACACCAAGTAACTCACATGGACTGGTCCATGATATTCATAAACCAATAAATGAATCAGAAAATCACATTTGGACAAGTTCATTTATCAAAATGGGTAATTATGTCTAAAAATAGTCATATCACTGGCAAAAAGTGCAGATCCTGATGAGACGGCTCATCACGAGCCGGCTCATCTGGATCTACACTTTTTGTAAGCCTATTTATAGGTCTGTGGTGTTGAAAGGGTTAAGAAACAATTGCAGTAAGCAGATTTATTAATCATACTGTTTAATGTCTGGCAGTCGATATATCATCAATATTTGTGTCGATATATTGATACGTATGTTTTTATCAGTGACACCCGTCTACCATTGCCGTGATACTGTAGGTCTCACATGTCGTTTATTTCGTGCTGTACCGTTACGTAATACTGTAGGTCTCACATGTCGTTTATTTCATTCTGTACTGTTACGTAATACTGTAGGTCTCACATGTCGTTTATTTCATTCTGTACCGTTACGTAATACTGTAAGTAACACATGTCATTTATTTCATTCTGTACCGTTACGTAATACTGTATGTCTCACATGTCGTTTATTTCATACTGTACCATTACGTAATACTGTAGGTAACACATGTCGTTTATTTCGTGCTGTACCGTTACGTAATACTGTAGGTAACACATGTCGTTTATTTCGTGCTGTACCATTACGTAATACTGTAGGTAACTCATGTCGTTTATTTCGTGCTGTACCATTACGTAATACTGTAGGTAACTCATGTCGTTTATTTCATGCTGTACCGTTACGTAATACTGTAGGTAACACATGTCGTTTATTTCATGCTGTACCGTTACGTAATACTGTAGGTAACACATGTCGTTTATTTCGTGCTGTACCATTACGTAATACTGTAGGTAACACATGTCGTTTATTTCGTGCTGTACCATTACGTAATACTGTAGGTAACACATGTCGTTTATTTCGTGCTGTACCGTTACGTAATACTGTAGGTAACTCGTGTCGTTTATTTCATGCTGTACCGTTACGTAATACTGTAGGTAACTCATGTCGTTTATTTCATGCTGTACCGTTATGTAATACTGTAGGTAACACATGTCGCTTATTTCATACTGTACCGTTATGTAATACTGTAGGTCTCACATGTCGCTTATTTCATACTGTACCGTTATGTAATACTGTAGGTAACACATGTCGTTTATTTCATGTTGTACCGTTACGTAATACTGTAGGTAACACATGTCGTTTATTTCGTGCTGTACTGTTATGTAATACTGTAGGTAACACATGTCATTTATTTCATTCTGTACTGTTACGTAATACTGTAGGTAACACATGTCGTTTATTTCATGCTGTACCGTTACGTAATACTGTAGGTAACACATGTCGTTTATTTCATGCTGTACCGTTACGTAATACTGTAGGTAACCCATGTTGTTTATTTCATGTTGTACCGTTACGTAATACTGTAGGTAACCCATGTTGTTTATTTCATGCTGTACCGTTACGTAATACTGTAGGTAACACATGTCATTTATTTCATGTACATTTACCTACCGTTCTAGGTCACACATGTCCATTTTTTTGTGCCTTACTGGTGTCTAATCAGCATGCTACCTAGCTATGGGCATCTGGCTGCTACAAATTGTTCCTTCTATTTATTTATGTCTGATTGCTAATTCAATTGCACTGGGGGTGTTGAGTTGTGAATATAAAGTATATCTATTCAATTATCAGGCAACCACTCTGATGCCTCTTGCATTCAGATAGGGATTGATATGGAATTTCTGCAAGTTGAAACATTGGCAATGTCAAAATTGAGCAGATGGTTTTTGTTTGATCTCTGCCACTTTCAGCACCAACATCTTGAGTTTATGAACTTTCTATGGAATCTTTACCATTTTGTTCACAGAAACCTACATCCTTTGAGCTAGTACTGTGTAATAAATGTGGATATGTACTGAGTGCTTGTAATGAGGATTTGAAAGAATAAAAGGACCCCATATTGTGTTCTTGAAGGATTCTAGTAAAGCACAGGACTGAAGCTGGGAATCAATTAAATACTTTGTTATGTTGAGGATTTGTAAGGAAGATGGCGAGCTTAGGCTAAGTGCGGATGTACCTATCTTAGTTAACCAGTAGTTTCATACAGTTATTTAGAACTTTATTGATATATACCAGTATGAATATTGTGGCAGGCAACTTACCTGTACGAAAAACCGCATCTGCGTACACATTGTTTGGATAAATTAAATAGTCCAACATTGGAATAAAAACTGAAGGATGGGTGGGGTATACGAGTATAAAGAAAATTGATAAATTCTGCATCCTATATTTGAATCATAGCCTGGTCGCACTTTCAATGCTCCCAGACTTGCATACACATTGTCAGGCTATGCCCCTACGGTGTATTATAGAACGGACATTGTTAATGGATCCAAGACTCAGTGGGAGAAATTGAGCATGACTCGGAAAAATTTATTTGTTTTCAACCTTGTGTAACGCGATAAAACAAATCATAGTCTTGCTGCGATAATTGAACAAACATAGCTCAAAAATCGGTTGAAACAACCACAACTTGCCTTTCGATTGGCTGTCTGATTAGCACAGTGTTTAGCACCCTTGCCTCTCATCAATGCAACCCGGGTTCGATCCTCGGACCGGGAAGTATGTGAGATGGTAATGTTGTCGCCAGATGAGAAAGGTGGGATTTCTCCGGGTACTCCGGTTTCCTCCCACATGAAGGAACACGCTTTCATGCGCGCCAACGCGAGTGATTAACCCTTTGCCTGCTGAGTAAATAACATTACATTTACAGACAACATAGATCCAGATCAGCCGCGGAGTAGCGCCGTGTCTGATCAGAATCTATGTTGCTTGCTATTCAGCCAAGTGTTTTAACTCCATTATCTGAATAGCAAACAGCATAGAGCCTGATCACATGACACGTTCTGTGCCGTTTGATCTGGCTCTATGCTGTTTGCAAAGGTGATTTTATCTGTTGCTAGCGTGCAAAGAGTTAATATAATTATATAAATTGTTCAATCTTGTTTCGTAATCATTATAAATGTAAATAAAGTTTCTACTTTTTAATTTGCATACAGTTGGTTCAATCAATATTTGTGTTTCATTGTATCAACATTACACTGTAAAGAACAAATTTGTTGTATTGGGTAATCCTGCTTTATAAATAATCGTATGACCTCAACAACTCACAGGTCATGACCCAAACAACTCACAGGTCATGACCTCAACAACTCACAGGTCATGACCCCAACTGTAAAGAACACATTTGTTGTATTGGGTAATCCTGCTTCATAAATATTCGTATGATCTCAACAACTCACAGGTCATGACCTCAACAACTCACAGGTCATGACCTCAACTCACAGGTCATGACCCCAACAACTCAGAGGTCATGAACCCAACAACTCACAGGTCAATCTGCACAAACTATTTCTAATCATCATTATGTTTGTTTTTAATAATCTCTGATTCCCAATAAATAAACAAACTCTATCACTGAGTAAACTAATCTATATTTGTCAACATTTCGGAAACAGACAAAAATGTTGGGGCATATTAAGAAATAATATTTGTCTTTCAGTTATTAATTTGGTGAATAAAACATGGTTTGGATTTCTGACACGTAGGAATTAACCACACATGATACATCATGTCTAAGTGGTTAATTCCGGCGCTCAAAACGACAAACCATGTTTTTTTATATGACTAAATAATGCACATACAAATATTATTTGGATTCTAAAATATATGAAAAACATGACCAAAATATATGAAAAACATGACCAAAATATATGAAAAACATGACCAAAATATATGAAAAAGCGCAAAAACAGTAGGACGTTCTTTTTAAAGAAAGCGTAAATGACGTCACAAAACTACAACAATTCTAGTAAATGACGTCACGTTTGACATCATGCGCTTAACCATGTTTTATTGCAGATTTAAACACGGTAAATTCCATCTTTGCATATACCGACAAAATGCTGAGCCGTGTTAGAATAATTAACCCTTTCAACACCACAGACCTCTAAATTGGCTTACAAAAAAGTGTAGATCCAGATGAGCCGGCTCGTGACGAGCCGTCTCATCAGGATCTGCACTTTTTTCAAGTAATATAACTATTTTTAGAGAGAAAAAAAATTACCCATTTTGATAAATGAACTGATCCAAATGTAATTTTGTTATTAATTTATTGGTCTAAAAATATCATGGACCAGTCCATGTGAGTTACTTGGTGTTGAATGGGTTAATAGATGCATGAGAGGTGACGGACTAACTAGGTATATTTTGATCAAACATGCTTGTATAAATAATTAAACTGTTAAATAAGTGGCACTGAGGTACATTGATTGACAATGTGGGACGGGAAAACGGTGGAATTTGTGCGCCAACGTGTATATAAGCCTACAGTGGTACTTGAAGATGTAAGTAGCACTGCCTAATTTATCATTGTTTATTTTAAAGGAAACATGGACAGACTGATTGGTGAATTGGATGGAATATGAGCATACTTACTCAACAAATACAGTCAAACCTGTGCTAAAGGCCACCTCCGAATAAAGGCTGCATATGAAAAACCTGTCTCGAAAGACCACCATTTTTATCTCCCGTCGAGCCATTTTCAATGCATTTTAACCCTCTATTGAGGCCACCTGCCAACAAAGGTCACTTTTTGATTTTCCCGAGGGTGGCCTTTATAGACAGGTTTGACTGTAACTGTGAATATTGCACCTCTAATAAGCTGCTATGTGAATTTGAAAACTTGAAATATTGTTCAAAATTGCAGGTAGTTAACTCTTTGCATGCTGGGTAAATTAAGGCTATAAATAGTTCAAATATTTGAAGCAAATGACAATTCATTAATGTGTTTTTCTTGTTTATAACTGAACACTCTGGATATATGTCATTGCGACACAATTCTACAGAACTTGCATGACATATTTGACTGTTATTTTCACTGGTATTGTGCAAAGAGTTAATGAGGACATGACTACTACGCTGTCCGATTAGAGCAGTGGTTAGCGCGCTCGCTTCTCACCAATGCAACCCGGGTTCGATTCTCAGAATGGGAAGTATGTGAGATGGTACGGTGGTCGCCAGATCGGACAGGTGGGTTCTCTCCTGGTACTCCGGTTTCCTCCCACACGAATGACCACATATACACTTTCATCCGAGCCAACGAGAGTGATTAATATAAGTTGATAAAACTTGATTCGCAATCGTTGTAAAATAAATAAAGTTTTAAAAAAAAGACTACATAAAAATGGCTGTATTTTGGCAATATCTACGTGCCATCATTATACAGTCATTACCTACATAGCATTACCGTAATCGTTTGAGTATAGGTCGCACTGGAGTATAAGACGCAGTTAAAAAAACAGAGAAATTCCAGGGAAAGAAACTTATTTGCTGTATAAAACGCATCTTTGAAGAAAAGGACCAAATGTCGCGAAAACTAATAATAAATATATCAACACCGAATGTGATTTGTAGTCGTTACTAGTCGTGATAATGACTCTGGTGTATGACCACTAAATCGTTAATATGCCATATTCTCTCTCCGAGCACGGCTCTGTGTACCCATGTGCTTCGACGTAGACGGCTAACTTCTTATTCGCTGATCATCTGCTCATGACTTCATTTATGCAATCAGTATAATAGCGTGTTTGACATGTGTAAGTGAGTGAGTAAATCTCAACAAGTTCTAGTATTTAAAGTGACATAATTTCATCCTGTCAACACCTAGTCAAACTTGTCAATCTCAACACATTAACGATAATTAGCGTCACATACGCCAAACAACAGTCGGTAATTGGTTGTTTGCAAAACTTGATAAATGTGAACCATCATTAATTTTCCTTCAATAATAGTTGCTTTTGTTGATTTTAATATTTTTTAATAATCTATTTTCTAACTATTTCTAACATAAATTAAATAACATTTTTAACTTTGAATGATTTCCCACACGATATAGATATATAGACTTGAACGAAATCCGGAACAAATACAGCACGTTACGGGACTTAGAGAAAAATAGTATGGAACATTTATTTCCCTTTGTTGTGATTTGTCGTTATTGAGTCTTTGAAACATGGAAAAGCTGGAGTATAAGACGCACCAGACTTTTGGATACTATTTTGGAAGAAACTAAGTGCGTCTTATACACAAATGATTACGGTATATTGGTTATTCATTAATATAGTCATTATCTACACAGCTTTATATTGGTTATTCATTAATACAGTCATTATCTACACAGCTTTATATTGGTTATTCATTAATACAGTCATTATCTACATATCATTATATTGGTTATTCATTAATACAGTCATTATCTACACAGCCTTATATTGGTTATTCATTAATACAGTCATTATCTACACAGCCTTATATTGGTTATTCATTAATACAGTCATTATCTACACAGCCTTATATTGGTTATTCATTAATACAGTCATTATCTACACAGCTTTATATTGGTTATTCATTAATACAGTCATTATCTACATAGCCTTATATTGGTTATTCATTAATATAGTCATTATCTACACAGCTTTATATTGGTTATTCATTAATACAGTCATTATCTACACAGCTTTATATTGGTTATTCATTAATACAGTCATTATCTACACAGCTTTATATTGGTTATTCATTAATATAGTCATTATCTACATAGCCTTATATTGGTTATTCATTAATACAGTCATTATCTACACAGCCTTATATTGGTTATTCATTAATACAGTCATTATCTACACAGCTTTATATTGGTTATTCATAAAAGTCATTATCTACACAGCTTTATATTGGTTATTCATTAATATAGTCATTATCTACATAGCCTTATATTGGTTATTCATTAATATAGTCATTATCTACACAGCCTTATATTGGTTATTCATTAATACAGTCATTATCTACACAGCTTTATATTGGTTATTCATTAATACAGTCATTATCTACACAGCTTTATATTGGTTATTCATTAATACAGTCATTATCTACATAGCCTTATATTGGTTATTCATTAATATAGTCATTATCTACATAGCCTTATATTGGTTATTCATTAATATAGTCATTATCTACACAGCCTTATATTGGTTATTCATTAATACAGTCATTATCTACACAGCTTTATATTGGTTATTCATTAATACAGTCATTATCTACACAGCTTTATATTGGTTATTCATTAATACAGTCATTATCTACATAGCCTTATATTGGTTATTCATTAATATAGTCATTATCTACATAGCCTTATATTGGTTATTCATTAATACAGTCATTATCTACACAGCCTTATATTGGTTATTCATTAATACAGTCATTATCTACACAGCCTTATATTGGTTATTCATTAATATAGTCATTATCTACACAGCTTTATATTGGTTATTCATTAATATAGTCATTATCTACATAGCCTTATATTGGTTATTCATTAATACAGTCATTATCTACACAGCCTTATATTGGTTATTCATTAATATAGTCATTATCTACACAGCCTTATATTGGTTATTCATTAATACGGTCATTATCTACATAGCCTTATATTGGTTATTCATTAATACAGTCATTATCTACACAGCCTTATATTGGTTATTCATTAATACGGTCATTATCTACACAGCCTTATATTGGTTATTCATTAATACAGTCATTATCTACACAGCTTTATATTGGTTATTCATTAATATAGTCATTATCTACACAGCTTTATATTGGTTATTCATTAATATAGTCATTATCTACACAGCCTTATATTGGTTATTCATTAATATAGTCATTATCTACACAGCTTTATATTGGTTATTCATTAATACAGTCATTATCTACACAGCTTTATATTGGTTATTCATTAATATAGTCATTATCTACACAGCCTTATATTGGTTATTCATTAATACAGTCATTATCTACACAGCTTTATATTGGTTATTCATTAATACAGTCATTATCTACACAGCTTTATATTGGTTATTCATTAATACAGTCATTATCTACATAGCCTTATATTGGTTATTCATTAATATAGTCATTATCTACATAGCCTTATATTGGTTATTCATTAATACAGTCATTATCTACACAGCCTTATATTGGTTATTCATTAATACAGTCATTATCTACACAGCCTTATATTGGTTATTCATTAATATAGTCATTATCTACACAGCTTTATATTGGTTATTCATTAATATAGTCATTATCTACATAGCCTTATATTGGTTATTCATTAATACAGTCATTATCTACACAGCCTTATATTGGTTATTCATTAATATAGTCATTATCTACACAGCCTTATATTGGTTATTCATTAATACGGTCATTATCTACATAGCCTTATATTGGTTATTCATTAATACAGTCATTATCTACACAGCCTTATATTGGTTATTCATTAATACGGTCATTATCTACACAGCCTTATATTGGTTATTCATTAATACAGTCATTATCTACACAGCTTTATATTGGTTATTCATTAATATAGTCATTATCTACACAGCTTTATATTGGTTATTCATTAATATAGTCATTATCTACACAGCTTTATATTGGTTATTCATTAACTCTTTGAATGCTGGGTAAAATAAAGGCTATAAATAGTTCCAAGTAATTGTATCAGACAACAATTATTTATGTGTTTTTCTTATTTGTAGCTGAAAACTCGGGAAATATGTCGTGGAATTTCATTAGAATTGTGTCATAACGAAATTCCATGATATATTTCACTGTTATTTTGAATATTTTCACCACTATAGCGTGCAATGAGTTAATACAGTCATTATCTACGGAACAGTTCTGTATGTGCTATAGCAGGCATGTTGTGAAGCAGCCATAGTATGCGTTATTGAAGTCCTAGATATGCACCTGAAATCCTAGACAGTCTGTTTGTGCCAGCTGGTAATCGTAACCCAGGTAACCTATCAAGTCTTGAACCCATGTTATGAGACGTGAGTGTATTTACTGTTGCCCTGGATGGGAAAACATGATTAAAGATGTTCCCGATACTCTCCATGTCTTGGCACTGCTCTTATCAATATTTATCCACATCCAATCTCCAAACACCAATCTCGGCTGCTCTATGGGAAACATGGCTATTTACACTGTTTTCCAGGATACTTTTATACATTTTTCAAAGACTTGTTTACAGTTATCATGAAAGTCAAAGGTAAAATACCATTAACCCATTTCATTCTGGATATATTTAAAGGCTTTTGCAAACAACATAGATCCAGATCAGCCGCAGCGTGACGCTGCGTGCTGATCAGGATCTATGTTGTTTGCTGCATAGCCAAGTGTCTTAGCAAGATCATCTGAATAGCAAACAGCATAGAGCCTAATCAGATGGAACATTCCGTGGCGGTTAATCTGGCTCAATGTTCTTTGCAAATACCGTTTGAACGGTATCCAGAATGAAATGGGTTAACAGTTTTGATTTGCTGGACATTTGGTTGTTCTAGTGAGATTGTTAGGCTATAGTTTTGCTATATGGTTATCTTCTAGCAGTTCTGCTTTGTTTTAATTTGTTCCCCATTGAGGGTGACCCACCATTTATTTCAAGGGTGCATGATGAATTACCCACATGTGTCCATCCTTAGACACACATATTGAACCATAAACAACACACAGGCTCTAGATCATTGTCACTGTTTCTAAAAATGGAAATATCTATTTCATTCCTTTGACATCACCATTGAACAATATTAACTTTATAGTGCTGACCCAATAGTACAGACGTTGCTGACCCAATAGTACAGACATTGCTGACCCAATAGTACATACATTGCTGACCCAATAGTACAGACTGTGCTGACCCAATAGTACAGACATTGCTGACCCAATAGTACAGACTGTGCTGACCCAATAGTACATACATTGCTGACCCAATAGTACATACATTGCTGACCCAATAGTACATACATTGCTGACCCAATAGTACAGACTGTGCTGACCCAATAGTACATACATTTCTGACCCAATAGTACATACATTGCTGACCCAATAGTACATACATTGCTGACCCAATAGTACAGACATTGCTGACCCAATAGTACAGACATTGCTGACCCAATAGTACAGACTGTGCTGACCCAATAGTACAGACTGTGCTGACCCAATAGTACATACATTGCTGACCCAATAGTACATACATTGCTGACCCAATAGTACATACATTGCTGACCCAATAGTACAGACATTGCTGACCCAATAGTACAGACATTGCTGACCCAATAGTACAGACTGTGCTGACCCAATAGTACAGACTGTGCTGACCCAATAGTACATACATTGCTGACCCAATAGTACATACATTGCTGACCCAATAGTACATACATTGCTGACCCAATAGTACATACATTGCTGACCCAATAGTACATACATTGCTGACCCAATAGTACATACATTGCTGACCCAATAGTACAGACATTGCTGACCCAATAGTACAGACATTGCTGACCCAATAGTACAGACTGTGCTGACCCAATAGTACAGACATTGCTGACCCAATAGTACAGACATTGATGACCCAATAGTACAGACTGTGCTGACCCAATAGTACAGACATTGCTGACCCAATAGTACAGACTGTGCTGACCCAATAGTACATACATTGCTGACCCAATAGTACAGACATTGCTGACCCAATAGTACAGACATTGCTGACCCAATAGTACAGACATTGATGACCAGACAATACAGACATTGCTGACCCAATAGTACATACATTGCTGACCCAATAGTACAGACATTGATGACCAGACAATACAGACATTGCTGACCCAATAGTACAGACATTGCTGACCCAATAGTACAGACATTGATGACCAGACAGTACATACTTTGATGACCAGACAGTACATACTTTGATGACCAGACAATACAAACTTTGCTGACCAGACAGTACATACATTGCTGACCAGACAATACTGACCGACAGTACATACATTGCCATTATAAAACCAATTCAGAATTATTTATTAATAAAAATAATGATGGCTTGAAAATTGAAATTGATAATAAAAAGGTTTTATAATTTAAATTATTTCCATGTTTTTTAACAAATTTCTCCAACAAACAAAAGTCAAGATCAAAGTAATACTTTAAACTGGTTAATGTATACTACTAAACCTCAAGATTTATTTTGGTAATAGTCGATCCCACCTATCATTGAACACACATTGAAGATAAACACCATTGCTACCTTGCTGTTATAAACATCTTTGCTAAATTGCTACTCTACTGTTATCAAATGAAATGATAATTTAAAAATAAAATTCCAATATTTAAAACAGTAAACTGTATTGGCTCAAAAGGTTTCCTCAGTGTTTTGCCCTTGTGGTAACAGGTCTATGTTATTATTTATTATTTGGAATAAACAAAACATGAATGGCATTATTCCAAAGATTGAGATATCTTGTCATGAGGTAGGACTTGTTACATTGTTGGTTTGGTAGCTAGTTATGGGGTAGGACATGTTACATTGTTGGTTTGGTATATAGTTATGGGGTAGGACGTGTTACATTGTTGGTTTGGTAGCTAGTTATGAGGTAGGATGTGTTACATTGTTGGTTTGGTATATAGTTATGGGGTAGGACGTGTTACATTGTTGGTTTGGTAGCTAGTTATGAGGTAGGATGTGTTACATTGTTGGTTTGGTATATAGTTATGAGGTAGGATGTGTTACATTGTTGGTTTGGTATATAGTTATGGGGTAGGACATGTTACATTGTTGGTTTGGTATATAGTTATGGGGTAGGACATGTTACATTGTTGGTTTGGTAGCTAGTTATGGGGTAGGACATGTTACATTGTTGGTTTGGTATATAGTTATGAGGTAGGACATGTTACATTGTTGGTTTGGTATATAGTTATGGGGTAGGACATGTTACATTGTTGGTTTGGTATATAGTTATGGGGTAGGACATGTTACATTGTTGGTTTGGTATATAGTTATGAGGTAGGATGTGTTACATTGTTGGTTTGGTATATAGTTATGGGGTAGGACATGTTACATTGTTGGTTTGGTATATAGTTATGGGGTAGGACATGTTACATTGTTGGTTTGGTAGCTAGTTATGGGGTAGGACATGTTACATTGTTGGTTTGGTATATAGTTATGAGGTAGGACATGTTACATTGTTGGTTTGGTATATAGTTATGGGGTAGGACATGTTACATTGTTGGTTTGGTATATAGTTATGGGGTAGGACATGTTACATTGTTGGTTTGGTAGCTAGTTATGGGGTAGGATGTGTTACATTGTTGGTTGGGTAGCTAGTTATGGGGTAGGATGTGTTACATTGTTGGTTTGGTAGCTAGTTATGAGGTAGGATGTGTTACATTGTTGGTTTGGTAGCTAGTTATGGGGTAGGATGTGTTACATTGTTGGTTTGGTATATAGTTATGAGGTAGGATGTGTTACATTGTTGGTTTGGTATATAGTTATGGGGTAGGACGTGTTACATTGTTGGTTTGGTATATAGTTATGAGGTAGGATGTGTTACATTGTTGGTTGGGTAGCTAGTTATGGGGTAGGATGTGTTACATTGTTGGTTTGGTATATAGTTATGGGGTAGGATGTGTTACATTGTTGGTTGGGTAGCTAGTTATGGGGTAGGACATGTTACATTGTTGGTTGGGTAGCTAGTTATGGGGTAGGACATGTTACATTGTTGGTTGGGTAGCTAGTTATGGGGTAGGACATGTTACATTGTTGGTTGGGTAGCTAGTTATGGGGTAGGACATGTTACATTGTTGGTTTGGTATATAGTTATGGGGTAGGATGTGTTACATTGTTGGTTGGGTAGCTAGTTATGGGGTAGGACATGTTACATTGTTGGTTGGGTAGCTAGTTATGGGGTAGGACATGTTACATTGTTGGTTTGGTATATAGTTATGGGGTAGGACATGTTACATTGTTGGTTTGGTATATAGTTATGGGGTAGGACATGTTACATTGTTGGTTTGGTATATAGTTATGGGGTAGGACGTGTTACATTGTTGGTTGGGTAGCTAGTTATGGGGTAGGATGTGTTACATTGTTGGTTTGGTAGCTAGTTATGGGGTAGGACGTGTTACATTGTTGGTTTGGTAGCTAGTTATGGGGTAGGACATGTTACATTGTTGGTTTGGTATATAGTTATGGGGTAGGACGTGTTACATTGTTGGTTTGGTATATAGTTATGGGGTAGGAGTGTTACATTGTTGGTTTGGTAGCTAGTTATGGGGTAGGACGTGTTACATTGTTGGTTTGGTATATAGTTATGGGGTAGGACGTGTTACATTGTTGGTTTGGTATATAGTTATGGGGTAGGACGTGTTACATTGTTGGTTTGGTATATAGTTATGGGGTAGGATGTGTTACATTGTTGGTTTGGTATATAGTTATGGGGTAGGACGTGTTACATTGTTGGTTTGGTATATAGTTATGGGGTAGGATGTGTTACATTGTTGGTTTGGTAGCTAGTTATGGGGTAGGATGTGTTACATTGTTGGTTTGGTATATAGTTATGAGGTAGGATGTGTTACATTGTTGGTTTGGTATATAGTTATGGGGTAGGATGTGTTACATTGTTGGTTTGGTAGCTAGTTATGGGGTAGGATGTGTTACATTGTTGGTTTGGTATATAGTTATGAGGTAGGATGTGTTACATTGTTGGTTTGGTATATAGTTATGGGGTAGGATGTGTTACATTGTTGGTTTGGTAGCTAGTTATGGGGTAGGATGTGTTACATTGTTGGTTTGGTATATAGTTATGAGGTAGGATGTGTTACATTGTTGGTTTGGTATATAGTTATGGGGTAGGATGTGTTACATTGTTGGTTTGGTATATAGTTATGGGGTAGGATGTGTTACATTGTTGGTTTGGTATATAGTTATGGGGTAGGACATGTTACATTGTTGGTTTGGTATATAGTTATGGGGTAGGACATGTTACATTGTTGGTTTGGTATATAGTTATGGGGTAGGACTTGTTACATTGTTGGTTTGGTATATAGTTATGGGGTAGGACATGTTACATTGTTGGTTTGGTATATAGTTATGGGGTAGGACATGTTACATTGTTGGTTTGGTATATAGTTATGGGGTAGGATGTGTTACATTGTTGGTTTGGTATATAGTTATGGGGTAGGACATGTTACATTGTTGGTTTGGTATATAGTTATGGGGTAGGACATGTTACATTGTTGGTTTGGTATATAGTTATGGGGTAGGACATGTTACATTGTTGGTTTGGTATATAGTTATGGGGTAGGATGTGTTACATTGTTGGTTTGGTAGCTAGTTATGGGGTAGGACATGTTACATTGTTGGTTTGGTATATAGTTATGGGGTAGGACATGTTACATTGTTGGTTTGGTAGCTAGTTATGGGGTAGGACGTGTTACATTGTTGGTTTGGTATATAGTTATGGGGTAGGATGTGTTACATTGTTGGTTTGGTAGCTAGTTATGGGGTAGGACGTGTTACATTGTTGGTTTGGTATATAGTTATGGGGTAGGACATGTTACATTGTTGGTTTGGTATATAGTTATGGGGTAGGACATGTTACATTGTTGGTTTGGTATATAGTTATGGGGTAGGATGTGTTACATTGTTGGTTTGGTAGCTAGTTATGGGGTAGGACATGTTACATTGTTGGTTTGGTATATAGTTATGGGGTAGGACATGTTACATTGTTGGTTTGGTAGCTAGTTATGGGGTAGGACATGTTACATTGTTGGTTTGGTAGCTAGTTATGGGGTAGGACATGTTACATTGTTGGTTTGGTATATAGTTATGGGGTAGGACATGTTACATTGTTGGTTTGGTATATAGTTATGGGGTAGGACATGTTACATTGTTGGTTTGGTAGATAGTTATGGGGTAGGACATGTTACATTGTTGGTTTGGTAGCTAGTTATGGGGTAGGATGTGTTACATTGTTGGTTTGGTAGCTAGTTATGGGGTAGGATGTGTTACATTGTTGGTTTGGTATATAGTTATGGGGTAGGATGTGTTACATTGTTGGTTTGGTAGCTAGTTATGGGGTAGGACATGTTACATTGTTGGTTTGGTATATAGTTATGGGGTAGGACGTGTTACATTGTTGGTTTGGTATATAGTTATGGGGTAGGACATGTTACATTGTTGGTTTGGTATATAGTTATGGGGTAGGACATGTTACATTGTTGGTTTGGTATATAGTTATGGGGTAGGACATGTTACATTGTTGGTTTGGTATATAGTTATGGGGTAGGACATGTTACATTGTTGGTTTGGTATATAGTTATGGGGTAGGACGTGTTACATTGTTGGTTTGGTAGCTAGTTATGGGGTAGGACATGTTACATTGTTGGTTTGGTAGCTAGTTATGGGGTAGGACATGTTACATTGTTGGTTTGGTAGCTAGTTATGGGGTAGGACATGTTACATTGTTGGTTTGGTATATAGTTATGGGGTAGGACATGTTACATTGTTGGTTTGGTATATAGTTATGGGGTAGGACATGTTACATTGTTGGTTTGGTATATAGTTATGGGGTAGGACATGTTACATTGTTGGTTTGGTATATAGTTATGGGGTAGGACATGTTACATTGTTGGTTTGGTATATAGTTATGGGGTAGGACATGTTACATTGTTGGTTTGGTATATAGTTATGGGGTAGGACATGTTACATTGTTGGTTTGGTAGCTAGTTATGGGGTAGGATGTGTTACATTGTTGGTTTGGTATATAGTTATGGGGTAGGACGTGTTACATTGTTGGTTTGGTATATAGTTATGGGGTAGGATGTGTTACATTGTTGGTTTGGTATATAGTTATGGGGTAGGATGTGTTACATTGTTGGTTTGGTATATAGTTATGGGGTAGGACGTGTTACATTGTTGGTTTGGTATATAGTTATGGGGTAGGATGTGTTACATTGTTGGTTTGGTAGCTAGTTATGGGGTAGGATGTGTTACATTGTTGGTTTGGTAGCTAGTTATGGGGTAGGACGTGTTACATTGTTGGTTTGGTATATAGTTATGGGGTAGGACATGTTACATTGTTGGTTTGGTAGCTAGTTATGGGGTAGGACGTGTTACATTGTTGGTTTGGTATATAGTTATGGGGTAGGACGTGTTACATTGTTGGTTTGGTATATAGTTATGGGGTAGGACGTGTTACATTGTTGGTTTGGTATATAGTTATGGGGTAGGACGTGTTACATTGTTGGTTTGGTATATAGTTATGGGGTAGGACGTGTTACATTGTTGGTTTGGTAGCTAGTTATGGGGTAGGATGTGTTACATTGTTGGTTTGGTATATAGTTATGGGGTAGGACGTGTTACATTGTTGGTTTGGTATATAGTTATGGGGTAGGATATGTTACATTGTTGGTTTGGTATCTAGTTATGGGGTAGGATGTGTTACATTGTTGGTTTGGTACTAGTTATGGGGTAGGACGTGTTACATTGTTGGTTTGGTAGCTAGTTATGGGGTAGGACATGTTACATTGTTGGTTTGGTAGCTAGTTATGGGGTAGGATGTGTTACATTGTTGGTTTGGTAGCTAGTTATGGGGTAGGACGTGTTACATTGTTGGTTTGGTAGCTAGTTATTGGGTAGGACGTGTTACATTGTTGGTTTGGTAGCTAGTTATGGGGTAGGACGTGTTACATTGTTGGTTTGGTAGCTAGTTATGGGGTGGGACATGTTACATTGTTGGTTTGGTAGCTAGTTATGGGGTAGGACGTGTTACATTGTTGAGCCAAGGTTAATATACCACTAGACCACTATGAAGAATTTCTTACTGGATTGTTTGATGAAGTCTATGACAATATCTTGTGAATTAATACCTGTTATTGGATTGTGTCCCCCCCCATGTCATGTTCTTTCAATAATGTACCCCCCCCCCCAACTAATAGGACCACAATGAAGTTAATGAGTGGCATTGAATCATACTGTAGAATGTAAACTCCTAGCCTCCGTGGACGAGTGGTCTAGCATGCCGTTGTTAGAACTTGCCTTTCATCTCTATCATACAAGCATTGAATCATACAGTAGAATGTAAATTCCTAGCCTCCGTGGACGAGTGGTCTAGCACACCGTTGTTAGAACTTGCCTTTCATCTCTATCATACACACACATTGTGAGTTTTCTCCATCAGGGACATCAGATAAAATGATATGTGAGAAAGTTGTCAGTGGCTTGCAGAGGTTGAAGAACTGAGTACTTGTTTCTACCCAGGAAATGTGGGTGGTCTTCTCCACAATAGACTGACTTTGTACATATTTCTACACAGTAATTGGATCATGACATGACAACTTGTGCAACACTATTTACTACTGTGTTTTTGGAGCTGTTGAAGTTTGAATCTAGACTGTTATAGCACTAAGGAACTTCCCTTCAACAAACTGTCGAAGTTTGAACCTAGAGGGTTATAGCACTAAGGAAATCCCCTTCAACAAACTGTCGAAGTTTGAACCTAGAGGGTTATAACACTAAGGAAATCCCCTTCAACAAACTGTCGAAGTTTGAACCTAGAGGGTTATAACACTAAGGAAATCACCTTCAACAAACTGTCGAAGTTTGAACCTAGAGGGTTATAACACTAAGGAAATCACCTTCAACAAACTGTGGAAGTTTGAACCTAGAGGGTTATAACACTAAGGAAATCCCCTTCAATAAACTGTCGAAGTTTGAACCTATAGGGTTATAACACTAAGGAAATCCCCTTCAACAAACTGTGGAAGTTTGAACCTAGAGGGTTATAACACTAAGGAAATCCCCTTCAACAAACTGTCGAAGTTTGTTTTGACTCCTACGTCAAATAAATCAGATCGGAATTGAACTTCCAAGAAGATGTTATTTTACTCCTATTAGAGAAAATAATCAGATACTGGACTTCCAAATAGATAGTTTATAGCCTTATAATGAACTCTACAGGAGAGTCAAGTTGGTAAATAGATAGATAGTTTATATGCTTATAATGAACTCTACATGGAGGGTCAAGTTGGTAAATAGATAGATAGTTTATATGCTTATAATGAACTCTACATGGAGGGTCAAGTTGGTAAATAGATAGATAGTTTATATGCTTATAATGAACTCTACATGGAGGGTCAAGTTGGTAAATAGATAGATAGTTTATATGCTTATAATGAACTCTACATGGAGGGTCAAGTTGGTAAATAGATAGATAGTTTATATGCTTATAATGAACTCTACAGGAGAGTCAACTTGGGTAAATAGATAGTTTATATGCTTATAATGAACTCTACATGGAGGGTCAAGTTGGTAAATAGATAGTTTATATGCTTATAATGAACTCTACATGGAGGGTCAAGTTGGTAAATAGATAGATAGTTTATATGCTTATAATGAACTCTACATGGAGAGTCAAGTTAGGTAAATAGATAGTTTATAGGCTTATAATGAACTCTACATGGAGAGTCAAGTTAGGTAAATAGATAGTTTATAGGCTTATAATGAACTCTACATGGAGGGTCAAGTTGGTAAATAGATAGATAGTTTATATGCTTATAATGAACTCTACAGGAGAGTCAAGTTAGGTAAATAGATAGTTTATATGCTTATAATGAACTCTACATGAGAGTCAAGTTAGGTAAATAGATAGATAGTTTATGTGCTTATAATGAACTCTACATGGAGAGTCAAGTTAGGTAAATAGATAGTTTATAGGCTTATAACTAATATATAGTTTGTAGGCTTATAATGTAGTTTATAGGCTTATAACCAATATAAAGTTTGTAAGCTTATAATGAACTCTACAGGAGAGTCAAGTTAGTAGCTATTTCATGAGAATATGAACTGATCACTATGTAATAATATACTCACCAGGAGATATATAGCAGTATTTGTGATTAGAGGTAGTCTGCTAGACTGATAGATGTGAGAGGCGGGTGGATTTATGGACAAACTTTGCCAGAAATGAAGAGATAATGAGAATATATTAGTTTAGCCGCAATCTAAGTAATTGGTGTAAACAAACTGACGGCAGTCAAACTAGGCAAACAAATTTGAACTTTCCAGTAGCTGTTTATACTTTTATTTTCCAGCAGATGTTGGCTGCTGTTCTTTTTTTATATATTTCTATTGCAGCAGATGTACGCTGATTCATTCAAATATAGTCCAGCAGACGTAGGCTGTTTCATTAAATATTGTTCAGCAGATGTAGGCTATTTCATTTATAAATAGTCCCAACAGACGTAGGCTGTTCATTCAAATATAGTCCAGCAGACGTAGGCTGTTTCATTAAATATTGTTCAGCAGATGTAGGCTATTTCATTTATAAATAGTCCCAACAGACGTAGGCTGTTCATTCAAATATATTTCAGCAGATGTAGACTATCCATTCAAATATAGTTCAACAGATGTAGGCTGTTCATTCAAAATAAAAAGTCCAGCAGACGTAGGCCTTTTCATCAAATATAGTCCAGCAGACGTAGGCTGTGCAGTTAGTTAGTATAGCATTAATGTTGAAATCTTTGCATTATGAGTGTATTCCATCGTTTGTATGCTGTGCATTCATTGTATCCATACAGATTTAGGCTCATTCATTGTATCCATACAGATTTAGGCTCATTCATTGTATCCATACAGATTTAGGCTCATTCATTGTATCCATACAGATTTAGGCTCATTCATTGTATCCATACAGATTTAGGCTCATTCATTGTATCCATACAGATTTAGGCTCATTCATTGTATCCATACAGATTTAGGCTCATTCATTGTATCCATACAGATTTAGGCTCTTTCATTGTATCCATATAGATTTAGGCTCATTCATTGTATCCATACAGATTTAGGCTCATTCATTGTATCCATACAGATTTAGGCTCATTCATTGTATACATACAGATTTAGGCTCATTCATTGTATCCATACAGATTTAGGCTCATTCATTGTATCCATACGGATTTAGGCTTAATCATTGTATCCATACAGATTTAGGCTCATTCATTGTATCCATACAGATTTAGGTTCATTCATTGTATCCATACAGATTTAGGCTCATTCATTGTATCCATACAGATTTAGGCTCATTCATTGTATCCATACAGATTTAGGCTCATTCATTGTATCCATACAGATTTAGGCTCATTCATTGTATCCATACAAATTTAGGCTCATTCATTGTATCCATACATATTTAGGGTTATTCATTGTATCTGTACAGATTTAGGCTCATTCATTGTATCCGTACAAATTTAGGCTCATTCATTGTATCCGTACAGATTTAGGCTCATTCATTGTATCCGTACATATTTAGGCTCATTCATTGTATCCATACATATTTAGGCTCATTCATTGTATCCGTACAAATTTAGGCTCATTCATTGTATCCGTACAAATTTAGGCTCATTCATTGTATCCGTACAAATTTAGGCTCATTCATTGTATCCGTACAGATTTAGGCTCATTCATTGTATCCGTACAGATTTAGGCTCATTCATTGTATCCGTACAAATTTAGGCTCATTCATTGTATCCGTACAAATTTAGGCTCATTCATTGTATCCATACAGATTTAGGCTCATTCATTGTATCCGTACAGATTTAGGCTCATTCATTGTATCCATACAGATTTAGGCTCATTCATTGTATCCGTACAGATTTAGGCTCTTTTATTTGGATGTTCATTGCTTATTATGAAACCCAATTGTTTATTTTTCTTCATTTGAAATAACAAAACTGTTGACAGATACAAATTGATGCTCCTGTCATGATTAGTAAATAAATATCTTAATGAGGTATGCAGGTTCGATCCCCTGTCTGACCCTAATAAAATTAACAGTCTTTCAGATGGGACATTAAACTGAGGTCTTGTGTCGTTGCTTTACACTGTGCACGTTAAAAGAACCAGAGGAGACTCTGGAACGAGTCTCTGTCTGTATCATTGCACTATCCTCCAAAACTCTAAAATGACTAATCTCTTCAGGAGGCGTCGCTCATATGGGCAACCGGTAGCGAGGATAAATAAACGTAAAACACACAGTATTAACATGTCAACACCTACTCTACCTTCTCATAATTAACGGCACATTTGGCAAACATCAATGTCGCTAATTGGTTGTTTACAAAACTTGCTACAGGTGTTTATTGTGACAATCATTAATTGCCTTTCAATAAAAACAAATGTTTTTGATGATTTTTATTTAGAACTTTTGCATCATGCTGCACTTTTTTCATCTTAAAATGGAATAATATTTTTAAGTTTGGACGATTTCCCAAACAAATGTAGAACCCTAGGTGTCTAGACTAAATGATATTTAGAGAAATATTGTGATAAGTTTATTTCCGAAAGATTTATTTCCGTAAGATTTATTTCCGTACAATTTATTTCCGTACAATTTATTTCCCTATGTTGTATAGAGCCATTTGTCCCTTTCGATTTCTGGATCGAGTTCTATAATTAAGATGCAGCAGACTATTGGACACAATTTCAATTGGGAAAAAAACTGCGTCTTATATATAAACAATTATGGTAATTCAATTAACAGTTAAAACATTTTCTGCATTTCATCAAGGTATGAAATGTCTGTTGTTTTACACCTAATTAGCATAAGAACCAATGTTGTTAATAACACAAAGTAGGTGTCCAAAACTGACATTTCTCAGATTTCTATAAACAAATTATACCTCGATGAAATGCAGAAAAAGAATAATCAAAACGTTTTGTTTTTTTATTCGTCAGCATTTCCTTACCATCCAGAATCCTTTACACGTTCTTATAATGTTGGAACAGACTATAATTTTACATAGTTGCCTATTCTTGGTTAATAATCACTTTGCGTACTTGGAGATCATAATAATGTTTTTGTTTTCATCCAAAATTGTGTCCAAACATGTGCTATGTCTTATATTTTAGCTTAGAACTCATGGGGTATTAGTAATAATATGAAATAAATCTTCCATAATCTTTCTCTCAGTTCCATACTTTTTCCTGATTTCATTGAGTGTGCTTGACCTGTTGCAGAGTGTAGTTTATAGATATATAATAGAAGCAAGTTGTATCTGCTGCAGAGTTGTCAATGTTGAATAAATGTTTGATCTGCTGCAGAGTGTAATTGGTGAATAGAAGCAAGTGGACCTGCTGCAGAGTGTAGTTGTTGAATAGAAGCAAGTTTGATCTGCTGCAGAGTGTAATTGGTGAATAGAAGCAAGTGGACCTGCTGCAGAGTGTAGTTGTTGACTAGATGCAAGTTGATCTTCTGTAGAGTGTAGTTGTTGACTAGATGCAAGTTGATCTTCTGTAGAGTGTAGTTGTTGACTAGATGCAAGTTGATATTCTGTAGAGTGTAGTTGTTGACTGTAGAGTGTAGTTGTTGACTAGATGCAAGTTGATCTTCTGTAGAGTGTAGCTGTTGACTAGATGCAAGTTGATCTTCTGTAGAGTGTAGTTGTTGACTAGATGCAAGTTGATCTTCTGTAGAGTGTAGTTGTTGACTAGATGCAAGTTGATCTTCTGCAGAGTGTAGTTGTTGACTAGATGCAAGTTGATCTGCTGTAGAGTGTAGCTGTTGACTAGATGCAAGTTGATCTTCTGTAGAGTGTTAGTTGTTGACTAGATGCAAGTTGATCTTCTGTAGAGTGTAGTTGTTGACTAGATGCAAGTTGATCTTCTGTAGAGTGTAGTTGTTAACTAGATGCAAGTTGATCTTCTGTAGAGTGTAGTTGTTAACTAGATGCAAGTTGATCTTCTGTAGAGTGTAGTTGTTGACTAGATGCAAGTTGATCTTCTGTAGAGTGTAGTTGTTGACTAGATGCAAGTTGATCTGCTGTAGAGTGTAGCTGTTGACTATATGCAAGTTGATCTTCTGTATAGTGTAGCTGTTGACTAGATGCAAGTTGATCTTCTGTAGAGTGTAGTTGTTGACTAGATGCAAGTTGATCTTCTGTAGAGTGTAGTTGTTGACTAGATGCAAGTTGATCTTCTTTAGAGTGTAGTTGTTAACTAGATGCAAGTTGATCTTCTGTAGAGTGTAGTTGTTAACTAGATGCAAGTTGATCTTCTGTAGAGTGTAGTTGTTGACTAGATGCAAGTTGATCTTCTGTAGAGTGTAGGTGTTGACTAGATGCAAGTTGATCTTCTGTAGAGTGTAGTTGTTGACCAGATGCAAGTTGATCTTCTGCAGAGTGTAGCTGTTGAACAAATGCAAGTGTAAACATGTGTATTCTATGGTTTCAGGACTGTGTGGTGAATGAGGTAGATGTGGGCCAACCTTGCTTAGCTTGCGAAGACAAGTGTACAGGCTTCATGCTACATGAATGGAGGTATTATAATTGACACATAAAGGGACATAATTCTCAATCCTTCTTTGGCTACGTTAAATCAACAATAGGTCAGGGTGTTTGATGAAAATCATAACTTATGGAATATTGTTCCTTTTGTACAAGAGTATTTGACGAAAATAAAACTGGATTCTGTTAATTTTATACAGGAGTATTTGACGAAACTCATAACTTTTTGAATGCTGTTCCTTTTGTACAGGATTATTTGATGAAAATTATAACTTTGGATTCTGTTCATTTTGTACAAGAGTATTTGACGAAAATAAAACTGGATTCTGTTCATTTTGTACAGGAATATTTGATGAAAATTATAACTGGATTCTGTTCATTTTGTACAGGAGTATTTGATGAAAATTATAACTTTGGATTCTGTTCATTTTGTACAAGAGTATTTGACGAAAATAAAACTGGATTCTGTTAATTTTGTACAGGAATATTTGATGAAAATTATAACTGGATTCTGTTCATTTTGTACAGGAGTATTTGACGAAAATCATAACTTTGGATTCTGTTCATTTTGGCCAGGAGTACTTGCTGTGTATGTCGCTGTCCCAGAGAACTACATGACATTTACAACGAAAACTTTGTCAATGTCCGGGACAGGCTGGGCTGGCACAGAGAGGATGATCCCACAACACAGACGACAAAGGAGCAGACGCTACGTGAAGGTTATTCATGGGTCCCTGCAGGGCTGTCCAGTGATGAGGTAGGTTACGGAACCATATTTGGGGTTGTTGTAATGGCACTGTGGTAATTGTCAGATTTGTAATTGCTAGGCCAGTGACCGTAGATTTCTTATCACCTAGATGATGTCACTGTAGATTTGTTATCACCTAGATGATGTCATTGTAGATTTGTTTTTGCTCAAGGACGTCACCATAGCTTTGTTAATGCTTGAATGACGTTACCATAGATTTGTTATTACTCAGTTATGTCACCATAGATTTGTTATTACTCAGTTATGTCACCGTAGATTTGTTATTACTCAGTTATGTCACCATAGATTTGTTCTTGCTAGGCGATGTCAGTGTAGATTTGTTATTGCTAGGCAATGTCAGTGTATATTTGTTATTGCTAGGCAATGTCAGTGTATATTTGTTATTGCTAGGCGATGTCAGTGTATATTTGTTATTGCTAGGCAATGTCAGTGTATATTTGTTATTGCTAGGCAATGTCAGTGTAGATTTGTTATTGCTAGGCGATGTCAGTGTAGATTTGTTATTGCTAGGCAATGTCAGTGTATATTTGTTATTGCTAGGCAATGTCAGTGTAGATTTGCTATTGCTAGGCAATGTCAGTGTAGATTTGTTATTGCTAGGCAATGTCAGTGTAGATTTGTTATTGTTAGGCGATATCAGTGCGATTTGTTATTGCTAGGCGATATCAGTGCGATTTGTTATTGCTAGGCAATGTCAGTGTATATTTGCTATTGCTAGGCGATGTCAGTGCGATTTGTTATTGCTAGGCGATGTCAGTGTAGATTTGTTATTGCTAGGCGATGTCAGTGCGATTTGTTATTGCTAGGCGATGTCAGTGTAGATTTGTTATTGCTAGGCGATGTCAGTGCGATTTGTTATTGCTAGGCAATGTCAGTGTAGATTTGTTATTGCTAGGCAATGTCAGTGTAGATTTGTTATTGCTAGGCGATGTCAGTGTAGATTTGTTATTGCTAGGCAATGTCAGTGTATATTTGTTATTGCTAGGCAATGTCAGTGTATATTTGTTATTGCTAGGCGATGTCAGTGCGATTTGTTATTGTTAGGCGATGTCAGTGTAGATTTGTTATTGCTAGGTGATGTCAGTGCGATTTGTTATTGCTAGGCAATGTCAGTGTAGATTTGTTATTGCTAGGCAATGTCAGTGTAGATTTGTTATTGCTAGGCGATGTCAGTGCGATTTGTTATTGCTAGGCGATGTCAGTGTAGATTTGTTATTGCTAGGCAATGTCAGTGTATATTTGTTATTGCTAGGCAATGTCAGTGTATATTTGTTATTGCTAGGCAATGTCAGTGTAGATTTGTTATTGCTAGGTGATGTCAGTATAGATTTGTTATTGCTAGGCAATGTCAGTGTAGATTTGTTATTGCTAGGCAATGTCAGTGTATATTTGTTATTGCTAGGCAATGTGAGTGTATATTTGTTATTGCTAGGCAATGTCAGTGTATATTTGTTATTGCTAGGCAATGTCAGTGTAGATTTGTTATTGCTAGGCGATATCAGTGCGATTTGTTATTGCTAGGCAATGTCAGTGTAGATTTGTTATTGCTAGGCAATGTCAGTGTATATTTGTTATTGCTAGGCAATGTCAGTGTATATTTGTTATTGCTAGGCAATGTCAGTGTAGATTTGTTATTGCTAGGCAATGTCAGTGTAGATTTGTTATTGCTAGATGATGTCAGTGTAGATTTGTTATTGCTAGGCAATGTCAGTGTAGATTTGTTATTGCGAGGCAATGTCAGTGTAGATTTGTTATTGCTAGACAATGTAGATTTGTTATTGCTAGGCAATGTCAGTGTAGATTTGTTATTGCTAGACAATGTAGATTTGTTATTGCTAGACGATGTAGATTTGTTATTGCTAGGCAAGGTCAGTGTAGATTTGTTATTGCTAGACGATGTAGATTTGTTATTGCTAGACGATGTAGATTTGTTATTGCTAGGCAATGTCAGTGTAGATTTGTTATTGCTAGGCAATGTCAGTGTATATTTGTTATTGCTAGGCGATGTCAGTGCGATTTGTTATTGTTAGGCGATGTCAGTGTAGATTTGTTATTGCTAGGCGATGTCAGTGCGATTTGTTATTGCTAGGCAATGTCATTGTAGATTTGTTATTGCTAGGCAATGTCAGTGTAGATTTGTTATTGCTAGACGATGTCAGTGTAGATTTGTTATTGCTAGGCAATGTCAGTGTATATTTGTTATTGCTAGGCAATGTCAGTGTAGATTTGTTATTGCTAGGTGATGTCAGTATAGATTTGTTATTGCTAGGCAATGTCAGTGTAGATTTGTTATTGCTAGGCAATGTCAGTGTATATTTGTTATTGCTAGGCAATGTCAGTGTATATTTGTTATTGCTAGGCAATGTCAGTGTATATTTGTTATTGCTAGGCAATGTCAGTGTAGATTTGTTATTGCTAGGCGATATCAGTGCGATTTGTTATTGCTAGGCAATGTCAGTGTAGATTTGTTATTGCTAGGCAATGTCAGTGTATATTTGTTATTGCTAGGCAATGTCAGTGTATATTTGTTATTGCTAGGCAATGTCAGTGTATATTTGTTATTGCTAGGCAATGTCAGTGTATATTTGTTATTGCTAGGCAATGTCAGTGTATATTTGTTATTGCTAGGCAATGTCAGTGTAGATTTGTTATTGCTAGGCAATGTCAGTGTATATTTGTTATTGCTAGGCAATGTCAGTGTATATTTGTTACTGCTAGGCAATGTCAGTGTAGATTTGTTATTGCTAGGCAATGTCAGTGTAGATTTGTTATTGCTAGATGATGTCAGTGTAGATTTGTTATTGCTAGGCAATGTCAGTGTATATTTGTTATTGCTAGGCAATGTCAGTGTAGATTTGTTATTGCTAGGTGATGTCAGTATAGATTTGTTATTGCTAGGCAATGTCAGTGTAGATTTGTTATTGCTAGGCAATGTCAGTGTATATTTGTTATTGCTAGGCAATGTCAGTGTATATTTGTTATTGCTAGGCAATGTCAGTGTATATTTGTTATTGCTAGGCAATGTCAGTGTAGATTTGTTATTGCTAGGCGATATCAGTGCGATTTGTTATTGCTAGGCAATGTCAGTGTAGATTTGTTATTGCTAGGCAATGTCAGTGTATATTTGTTATTGCTAGGCAATGTCAGTGTATATTTGTTATTGCTAGGCAATGTCAGTGTATATTTGTTATTGCTAGGTGATGTCAGTATAGATTTGTTATTGCTAGACGATGTTAGTGTAGATTTGTTATTGCTAGGCAATGTCAGTGTAGATTTGTTATTGCGAGGCAATGTCAGTGTAGATTTGTTATTGCTAGACGATGTTAGTGTAGATTTGTTATTGCTAGGCAATGTCAGTGTAGATTTGTTATTGCGAGGCAATGTCAGTGTAGATTTATTATTGCTACACGATGTAGATTTGTTATTGCTAGGCAATGTCAGTGTAGATTTGTTATTGCTAGGCAATGTCAGTGTAGATTTGTTATTGCTAGACGATGTAGATTTGTTATTGCTAGACAATGTAGATTTGTTATTGCTAGATGATGTAGATTTGTTATTGCTAGGCAATGTCAGTGTAGATTTGTTATTGCTAGACGATGTAGATTTGTTATTGCTAGACGATGTAGATTTGTTATTGCTAGGCAATGTCAGTGTAGATTTGTTATTGCTAGGCAATGTCAGTGTAGATTTGTTATTGTTAGGCGATGTCAGTGTAGATTTGTTATTGCTAGGCGATGTCAGTGCGATTTGTTATTGCTAGGCAATGTCATTGTAGATTTGTTATTGCTAGGCAATGTCAGTGTAGATTTGTTATTGCTAGACGATGTCAGTGTAGATTTGTTATTGCTAGGCAATGTCAGTGTATATTTGTTATTGCTAGGCAATGTCAGTGTAGATTTGTTATTGCTAGGTGATGTCAGTATAGATTTGTTATTGCTAGGCAATGTCAGTGTAGATTTGTTATTGCTAGGCAATGTCAGTGTGTATTTGTTATTGCTAGGCAATGTCAGTGTATATTTGTTATTGCTAGGCAATGTCAGTGTATATTTGTTATTGCTAGGCAATGTCAGTGTAGATTTGTTATTGCTAGGCGATATCAGTGCGATTTGTTATTGCTAGGCAATGTCAGTGTAGATTTGTTATTGCTAGGCAATGTCAGTGTATATTTGTTATTGCTAGGCAATGTCAGTGTATATTTGTTATTACTAGGCAATGTCAGTGTAGATTTGTTATTGCTAGGCAATGTCAGTGTAGATTTGTTATTGCTAGACGATGTAGATTTGTTATTGCTAGACGATGTAGATTTGTTGTTGCTAGATGATGTAGATTTGTTATTGCTAGGCAATGTCAGTGTAGATTTGTTATTGCGAGGCAATGTCAGTGTAGATTTGTTATTGCTAGACGATGTAGATTTGTTATTGCTAGGCAATGTCAGTGTAGATTTGTTATTGCTAGGCAATGTCAGTGTAGATTTGATATTGCTAGACAATGTAGATTTGTTATTGCTAGACAATGTAGATTTGTTATTGCTAGGCAATGTCAGTGTAGATTTGTTATTGCTAGACGATGTAGATTTGTTATTGCTAGACGATGTAGATTTGTTATTGCTAGGCAATGTCAGTGTAGATTTGTTATTGCTAGACGATGTAGATTAGTTATTGCTAGACAATGTAGATTTGTTATTGCTAGACGATGTAGATTTGTTATTGCGAGACAATGTAGATTTGTTATTGCTAGGCAATGTCAGTGTATATTTGTTATTGCTAGGCAATGTCAGTGTATATTTGTTATTGCTAGGCAATGTCAGTGTAGATTTGTTATTGCTAGGCAATGTCAGTGTAGATTTGTTATTGCTAGACGATGTAGATTTGTTATTGCTAGACGATGTAGATTTGTTGTTGCTAGATGATGTAGATTTGTTATTGCTAGGCAATGTCAGTGTAGATTTGTTATTGCGAGGCAATGTCAGTGTAGATTTGTTATTGCTAGACGATGTAGATTTGTTATTGCTAGGCAATGTCAGTGTAGGTTTGTTATTGCTAGGCAATGTCAGTGTAGATTTGTTATTGCTAGACAATGTAGATTTGTTATTGCTAGACAATGTAGATTTGTTATTGCTAGACGATGTAGATTTGTTATTGCTAGGCAATGTCAGTGTAGATTTGTTATTGCTAGATGATGTAGATTTGTTATTGCTAGACGATGTAGATTTGTTATTGCTAGGCAATGTCAGTGTAGATTTGTTATTGCTAGGCAATGTCAGTGTAGATTTGTTATTGCTAGACGATGTAGATTTGTTATTGCTAGACAATGTAGATTTGTTATTGCTAGACGATGTAGATTTGTTATTGCTAGGCAATGTCAGTGTAGATTTGTTATTGCTAGACGATGTAGATTTGTTATTGCTAGACGATGTAGATTTGTTATTGCTAGGCAATGTCAGTGTAGATTTGTTATTGCTGGACGATGTAGATTTGTTATTGCGAAACAATGTAGATTTGTTATTGCTAGGCAATGTCAGTGTAGATTTGTTATTGCATAATTTAGTTTAGTAAAATGATGTAAAAATATGTGTTGGACTGTGTTTTTTAACAAGTCACACTTTCGATTTTTACAAATTCTAATTGTAATATTATGCTGTCCTCTAAATTACATCATGCATAATGACAGCTCCGTATCAAAACATTTTGTTTGACGGTTTTCAAGTTATAAGCAATTAAAGAATAAAATCAACCTGTGTTGTGTGGTTTGGGTATATAGAGTGATGGAACCTATGCTCAGCGTATTTTTTCCATTTACATCCGTATTTAAAATATTTAAATAGTTTTAACCTATTTTCGCTGACAGAGGTGAAGCATGGTTCAATAATATTCCGTTGTGCGTACTGGTAGCCTAATGCAACTGTCACCTGACTGGTTCAGTAGCTGAATATAAACAGACAACTTGTTGGGAAAAAATTTTCTACCGAAATGTGCGGTTTATGAGCATTTCAGGTGGCTATCCGCATTGGGGAAAAAATGTACAAATAACCAGAAAAAAAAGTTTCTTATGAGTTGTAATATTGTTAGTTATTGATGTTACTAACTTGAAGTCAAAATAATATATTCAACATTTACCCATGCATAAATAAAAAAATCCATGTATGCCGTGCATAGATGCCCTAAAGTATCTAGTTCCCCATGGAAACAGGTGCCGTTGCGATACCTGTATTGAGGCGCATGGTTATGTAATGAAGCTAACATTTTCAACAACAATTTTATGAAAGTTGTGTTCACGACTTAAGAAAATAATAATATACTACAAGTGCATTTAACTTTTTTTATAGGCCATGATATGTAGGATTTACGCTGAGCATAGGTTCCACCACTCTAATACATTTTTCAAAAATATGTATTGCATTCTCCGTTAAATGAAATGCAGGTTATATATGAACATTGCATTTTCTGAACGTTTTAAGACTGTAAATGACCATAACTGGTACAATAGTTGTGCTAAACTTGTATTTACGTCGTTTTGTTTCAATTAATGGAACAGTGATTTTAGTACTGCGCGGTATTATTGACAACGGAATTGGAAACATGTGCGTTGATTTGCTACGTCAAACACAAACTTTAGCCAATCAGCAATGTCTCGGAGGTAACAGGTTGTAAAGGGACTGAGCATGGCAAGCATAATAATAATGTAAATATTATGCTGACAGCGACATCGCCCCTCCGTCAATGCTGCTGTCTGATGTCGCCGTCACCGAAAAAGTGACTGCTATATGTCTGGCCTTCCACTAATGTGGACGAGACAAAAATTAAATAACCTCCATTAGGAATATGGCATGGAGTTTGAGAGAATGTATGTCTGTGTCGTACAGAAGATTGTATGTCTGTGTCGTACAGAAGATTGTATGTCTGTGTCGTACAGAAGATTGTATGTCTGTGTCGTACAGAAGATTGTATGTCTGTGTCGTATAGAAGATTGTATGTCTGTGTCGTATAAAAGATTGTATGTCTGTGTCGTATAAAAGATTGTATGTCTGTGTCGTATAGAAGATTGTATGTCTGTTTCCTATAGAAGATTGTATGTCTGTGTCGTATAGAAGATTGCATGTCTGTGTCGTATAAAAGATTGCATGTCTGTGTCGTATAGAAGATTGTATGTCTCTGTCGTATAAAAGATTGCATGTCTGTGTCGTATAGAAGATTGTATGTCTGTGTCATATAGAAGATTGTATGTCTGTGTCCCATAGAAGATTGTATGTCCGTGTCATATAGAAGATTGTATGTCTGTCGTATAGAAGATTGTATGTCTGTGTCCCATAGAAGGTTGTGTGTCTGTGTCGTATAGAAGATTGCATGTCTGTGTCGTATAGAAGCTTGTATGTCTGTGTCTTATAGAAGATTGTGTGTCTGTGTCGTATAGAAGATTGTGTGTCTGTGTCATATAGAAGATTGTATGTCTGTGTCGTATAGAAGATTGTGTGTCTGTGTCGTATAAAATATTGCATGTCTGTGTCGTATAGAAGATTGTATGTCTGTGTCATATAGAAGATTGTATGTCTGTGTCCCATAGAAGATTGTATGTCTGTGTCGTATAGAAGATTGCATGTCTGTGTCGTATAGAAGCTTGTATGTCTGTGTCTTATAGAAGATTGTGTGTCTGTGTCGTATAGAAGATTGTGTGTCTGTGTCATATAGAAGATTGTATGTCTGTGTCGTATAGAAGATTGTGTGTCTGTGTCGTATAAAATATTGCATGTCTGTGTCGTATAGAAGATTGTATGTCTGTGTCATATAGAAGATTGTATGTCTGTGTCCCATAGAAGATTGTATGTCTGTGTCGTATAGAAGATTGCATGTCTGTGTCGTATAGAAGCTTGTATGTCTGTGTCTTATAGAAGATTGTGTGTCTGTGTCGTATAGAAGATTGTGTGTCTGTGTCATATAGAAGATTGCATGTCTGTGTCATATAGAAGATTGTATGTCTGTGTTGTATAGAAGCTTTTATGTCTGTGTCTTATAGAAGATTGTGTGTCTGTGTCATATAGAAGATTGTGTGTCTGTGTCATATAGAAGATTGTATGTCTGTGTCGTATAGAAGATTGTGTGTCTGTGTCGTACAGAAGATTGTGTGTCTGTGTCCTATAGAAGATTGCATGTCTGTGTCATATAGAAGATTGTATGTCTGTGTCGTATAGAAGATTGTGTGTCTGTGTCGTACAGAAGATTGTGTGTCTGTGTCGTACAGAAGATTGTGTGTCTGTGTCCTATAGAAGATTGCATGTCTGTGTCGTATAGAAGCTTGTATGTCTGTGTCATATAGAAGATTGCATTGATACTATAATACCTACACACTTATCATTTGATTGTTTTGCAATTTGTGATTTGTCCATGAAGGAAAACAGATAAAAGATAACTTAATTCATCTGTGATTTGGTGACAGATAAAGGGGGTGGCTACAGGAGACAGTTTCTGATTGCTGGTTAATCATTCTGGTTTTAATCAAGCTGTCAACCTGTCTGGGTTATATCTCACAGGGGGACACAATGGAAATAACACAAATGAATTATTTTTAGTGGAGATGAATTTGGAATTATTTGTACTTTTGGTGCCAGTGAGTTGTACATCAAAGCAGCTGTAAGATATATAATCACAGGTAGTTGGCATTGTATACATTCTGCTCTCCATCAGTCTCTCTACCAGTTACAGAGACGTATGGTTTGTCTCTAAAACACCTTGTAATTAGACTTTGTCTTTAGCAAAATGTGTGTAAGCAGAATATTAGATATAACATGCAAATTAACTGTTACGAAGTCTGCTCTCCATCAGTCTCTCTACCAGTTACAGAGACGTATGGTTTGTCTCTAAAACACCTTGTAATTAGACTTTGTCTTTAGCAAAATGTGTGTAAGCAGAATATTAGATATAACATGCAAATTAACTGTTACCACGATACAGTGAAATATCTTTAAACGGAATGGCTTCAGGACTAGAGGAGAAGTTTGGGTGGAGAGGTTTTCGGTTAAGAGGGGTTTTCGGAGAATGGTTGGGGTAGGGTGTGTATCGGTAAAGTTTTGCAGGTATACATGTAACAATTAATGACACTACAGTCAAACCTGTGTTAGGCAGCCAGCGAAGGGAATCAAAGAAAGTTGTGCTTAGCACAGGTGGTTGCTTAATAAAGGTCAAATGTACATATTTAAATCCAGTTGCCAGGTTCCTAGTTCCTCCCCTGCTGGATTCCTAGATCCTCCCCTGCTGGATTATTGGCTCCTTCCACTGTTGGATTCCTAGCTCCTTCCCTGCTGGATTCCTAGATCCTCCCCTGCTGGATTCCTAGTTCCTCCCCTGCTGGATTCCTAGATCCTCCCCTGCTGGATTATTGGCTCCTTCCACTGTTGGATTCCTAGCTCCTTCCCTGCTGGATTCCTAGATCCTCCCCTGCTGGATTATTGGCTCCTTCCACTGTTGGATTCCTAGCTCCTTCCCTGCTGGATTCCTAGTTCCTCCCCTGCTGGATTCCTAGATCCTCCCCTGCTGGATTATTGGCTCCTTCCACTGTTGGATTCCTAGCTCCTTCCCTGCTGGATTCCTAGTTCCTCCCCTGCTGGATTATTGACTCCTCACCTGTTTGATTCCTAGCTCCTCCCCTGCTGGATTATTGGCTCCTTCCCCTGTTGGATTCCTAGCCCCTCCCCTGCTGGATTTTTGGCTCCTTCCCCTGTTGGAATTCTAGCTCCTCCCCCCTGTTGAATTCCTAGTCCTCCCCTGCTGTTAGCTGTCTAAAAATAGCATAAATTCCTACAAAATCTTATTCTTACAACCGCCATTTGGCGAATTTTGAGGAATGATCGATGTACAATGCTCTTTCAAAGTTGTTCAAATAGTAACCCCGGGATCAAAAATGTGCGTGGCTTGGGAGGTTAAATGTGTGTGAAATTTACATTTTTGAGCCAATTTTTATCAACAAGGCGATCACTCCAGTGCCATAACCATTGAAATTGGATGATTATGTTATCCAAGATAGCCATCGAAAACTCATCTTTTAATGAGAGATTTCAACCGTCTTCTTCTCATGAACTGATCAGCCAATGTTCAAGAAATTCAACCTGTATGGTCCTTAGGTGAAGCCCTGAAATCCAAGATGGCCATTGTCTAAAAATAGCACAAATTCTTAATAAATCTTCTTACAAACCAACTGCCAGATTTCGCCGAAACTGGGTAGGAATGATCGATGTACAATGCTCTTTCAAAGTAGTTCAATTGGTTACCCTGGGATCAATAATGGGTGTGACCTGGAGAGGGGGGGGGTCAAATTTTACATTTGACAGAATATGATAAGGTAATCGATCCAGCACAGTTTTTTCGTCAAAACCGGATGATTAAGAAAAGTAACCCAAGATGGCTGCTGAAAGGTCAATAGGTCATCCTTTTATTAGAGATTTAAAACATCTTCTCACAAATCGATCAGTTTCTATAATTATATTGGTTATTTGTTTTAGTTCACATGCAAAATAAAGTGTGTGAATTGTTACTTACTAGTGTGTTATACTGTTTGTTAACAAAGTTGATGAATACTACACTGTTTAAATCTTACTTTAAAGCAACATTACATCGCAAAAAGCACAGAAAATGTTTTTTTAAGTATAAATAACATTGCTACTACAAATGCTTCCCAAATAATTCGATCACTAACTTTATATACATAAACAGTGGTTTGTGAGGAAAATATTTGGAAAACAATTATACCATATAATAGGAAATTACATTCTGTAGAAATTTGGGTTTTCACCGATGTAATGTCGCGTTAAAAACATATCTTTTGTTACTCTTTGCTTCAAATAAAATATGTATTGTAATATATTGCAATATGGTTTTTATCGTATTGCGACAGCCTTAAAATGAGTAACATATTAATCAAGGTATGTTTGTTTTAAAGCGACACTATATCAGTGAAAATGCAAATTTCTGCATAATGTATTTTCCTATTATATGGTATCAGTTTTGTTCGAAATATTTGCCTTAAAAACTGAGTATTTCAACAAATAAACAAACGTCGTATATGCGATTTATTGACATATCATAAAAGAATGTAAATATGGTCGACATCCATGCGTAATACAACTTGTGTATCCTGACACAATTTATGGTACATATTTACCGTTATATCTCACATTTGTGCCTATGCATATTTATTTGTAAACTAGTCTTAGTTAAATTATCTTTAACCCTTTCAACCCCAAGTAACTGACATGGACTGGTCCATGATATTTTTAGACCAATAAATTAATAACAAAATTACATTTGGATCAGTTCATTTATCAAAATGGGTAATTTTGTCTAAAATTAATAATTATTACTGGCAAAAAAGTGCAGATCCTGATGAGACGGCTCGTCACGAGCCGGCTCATCTGGATCTACACTTTTTCATAAGCCTATTTAGAGGCCTGTGGGGTTGAAAGGGTTAAACAACATTGTTTCACGTTTAGTATTGACTCCGATGACAATTCAGGAGCGTGAATGATCGTTATATGAAATCATACTTTTAATTTTGAAAGTTTGTAGATCACAAAAACACTGTTTATTGATTCAATGTTAGTGTTCGGATGTATTCAGAAGAATTTGTAGTAGCAATGCATTTATACGTGAAAAATGCATTTTATTGCTTTTTGCGATGTAATGTCGCTTTAACAGATTAACCCTTTCAACACCACAGACCTCTAAATTGGCTTACAAAAAAGTGTAGATCCAGATGAGCCGGCTCGTAACGAGCCGTCTCATCAGGATCTGCACTTTTTTCAAGTAATATAATTATTTTTAGAATTTGTTTTACCCATTTTGATAAATGAACTGATCCAAATGTAATTTTGTTATTAATCTATTGGTCTAAAAATATCATGGACCAGTCCATGTCAGTTACTTGGTGTTGAATGGGTTAACTAGGAATATTTGTTTTATCAAGAATTTTCAATATTCAAGTGTGGCTATCTATTATTGTATATTGTGACAGCTGTCCTTCCAGCTGCTATTGAAGAGTATGGAATGTTCTAAAGCTGACCATTTTTATCTTTCAGATTGAAGAGTACATGGAACAGTTACCCAATCACAAAGTACCCAGACTGGGCACTGCTGGAGAAAAATACCGCGATATTCAGCTAATTTACCAGCTCCCTAAACAGGACCTGTCCAGCGATTTCTGCAAGATGCTGGAGGGGCCGCTGGAGATAAAGGAGTTTAAGGTGTTTAGGGAGCTGAGAGATAACATTGCCATGGATCTGGGAGTTGTTAAACCTGCTCAAAATGCAACTGTAAGTGTTGGTACAGCTGTTACAGTGTTCACTTGTGACTTGCATGAAACATGTCTAGCATATATATATATACATTACAGTTATTACAGTTTACTTTATACAAATTTAATTGAACTTGATTGTGAACGTTCTTACAACAATCGTTAATCTGTCTCGAGACGTCATTCCTGATGGACTGTATCACCATGAGGAAGTGAGAAGCGGAATTGTGGAATTTGAGTCTTGCCTAAGGGTTTTTCTTAATCGGGGGGGGGGGGGCGTCTAAAAGAGTCTCTATTATTTCCGGTTTTTATGCCGAAAAGTCGGGGATGGACGTTTATTAGAGTATGGGCGTTTATTAGAATAAATACGGTATTTGTACATTATGCCCTTATGCAGCAACATTATGCCAGACACTGCTATTGAAGTAATCTCCATTCATTATGTTCCCCAAAAATATTTTGACACAAAAAATTGTACTTTCTACAGATTTACCAAATGACACTTTCCAATTAGTTTAACCAATTCCATTTCTGTTTTGTCTCACTAAGACATGCAATCATCGTATGTCTCAATCAATCAAGTTTTCCACCCATTTCAGCCAACCAGGGGATTCACAGAAGGTGGCTGCTTAGAACAAGTGGTTGTTTAATAGAGATCACAAGTATAATAAAACAACATATTGAGAATCAGGAAACTGGCTGCTTAATACAGGTCAACAAACCCTCACTCTTGAGAAATCCCCCTCTCGAGAATTCCTTCCTCTTGAGAATTCCTTCATCTCGAGAAATTCTGCTCTTGACATACTGTATCCTCATTCTTAAGAAATCACCCTTTTGAGAATTCCTCCCTCATTGAGAAATCCTCCCTCTTGAGAATTCCTCCCTCTTGAGAATTCCTTCATCTTGAGAAATTCTGCTCTTGACATATCCTCCCTCTTGAGAATTCCTCCCTCTTGAGAATTTCTCCCTCTTGAGAAATCTTCCATCGCGAGAATTCCCCCTCTTGAGAATTCCTCCCTCTTGAGAATTCCTCGCTCTTAAGAAATCCCTTTTTGAGAAGTCCTCCCTTTTGAGAAATCCTCCCTTTTGAAAAAATATTCTCTCTACCTATTTATACTCGTTGTGTGTATGCTATGTATTGCGCTTCCTATTCGTTAATTCTTCAGACTACTAATCCAGTTGTAGGTTCAATCCCTGACCAATCAAGTTGCATTCTAGTATTGCTCATCCTTATGGACCTCTCTTGTATGTGTTTCTTTTGCAATAATAAGAGGATATTTGGTCCAATTATATTTCACTGAATGAGCATTGAAAGCATTATTATCACGAGTTGCCACGAATGATAATAATAGCTTTCTTTGTTCATAAGTGAAATATAATTCGATAATTCACTTAATTAAGCAAATAATTTTTTTGGGGAATTTTAGGCTGAATAGTGTTTCTAGGAATTATGTCACTAACGGTTCGAGTCCGAGAATGTTCTCGTTAACAACATTTCAACAAAGGAATTATGTCACTAACGGTTCGAGTCCGAGAATGTTCTCGTTAACAACATTTCAACAAGCAAAAGAGATATATAAGTATTTGCGCCTCACACAATATATCTTACTTAACCCTTTCCTTCATAGAGATTTAGGTTAATATAATATTATATCTCCATACAAACGACAGCCATTTAGCTAGCATGCAGTGGAATAGTAGTCGCCATATCTATCCCACCTCCATAGATATTACTGGGACTACATGAGATTCTGGCTACTACATTGTCAATGTATGTCATATTGGTAATGGTGTCAAGAGGTGCTTCTATGAAGGAAAAGGTTAAAACACACACTTATATAACAGGATCCTACTAATTAAAATTGTTAATTTCGTACGTATACGTGTAGGATTTAATATAATATGCTTTTTGACACCAGTCCAATATTATTAATAATTGACTGCAAGTACAAAGGTATGACGTCACAAAAGTGTTTTAACATATGTTATTGCACAGCTTTCAGCCAGTTTAATAACACATTCTGTTTCACTGATATATTTCTATATTTTATTGGAAAGCATAAAATACAGCAGTAGATGAAGACATTACAGGCAGGCAGTGTTAACATACCAGGTCATTGTATTACTTGGAAATATTGTCTTAGAATCCTGTCTGCTACATTGTAATTCCAAGCAGGTATTGTTGCTGTCTATCAATTTGTCAAATGTTTTTGCACAAAGGAACAGATTAGCCTTTTTGATTTATATTATGTTAAAAGGTTTGTTTGATCCTCCCAAACTAGTCAAATATTTGCAGAATATTCTTGCATCTTTGATAAAAAAATGAGAACTGGAGATAGGGGATTGATTATTTGTGGAAGAAGTGTCCCTGAGCTGACGTGGTGCCTCCGTGGCCGAGTGATTATTTGGGGGAAGAAGTGTCCCTGAGCTGACGTGGTGCCTCCGTGGCCGAGTGATTATTTGTGGAAGGATTGTCCCTGAGCTGACGTGGTGCCTCCGTGGCCGAGTGATTATTTGGGGAAGAAGTGTCCCTGAGCTGGCGTGGTGCCTCCGTAGCCGAGTGGTTATTTGGGGAAGAAGTGTCCCTGAGCTGACGTGGTGCCTCCGTAGCCGAGTGATTATTTGGGGAAGGATTGTCCCTGAGCTGGCGTGGTGCCTCCGTAGCCGAGTGATTATTTGGGGAAGGATTGTCCCTGAGCTGACGTGGTGCCTCCGTAGCCGAGTGATTATTTGGGGAAGGATTGTCCCTGAGCTGACGTGGTGCCTCCGTAGCCGAGTGATTATTTGGGGAAGGATTGTCCCTGAGCTGGCGTGGTGCCTCCGTAGCCGAGTGGTTATTTGGGGAAGGATTGTCCCTGAGCTGGCGTGGTGCCTCCGTAGCCGAGTGATTATTTGGGGAAGAAGTGTCCCTGAGCTGACGTGGTGCCTCCGTAGCCGAGTGGTTATTTGGGGAAGAAGTGTCCCTGAGCTGACGTGGTGCCTCCGTAGCCGAGTGATTATTTGGGGAAGAAGTGTCCCTGAGCTGGCGTGGTGCCTCCGTAGCTGAGTGATTATTTGGGGAAGAAGTGTCCCTGAGCTGACGTGGTGCCTCCGTAGCCGAGTGATTATTTGGGGAAGGATTGTCCCTGAGCTGGCGTGGTGCCTCCGTAGCCGAGTGATTATTTGGGGAAGGATTGTCCCTGAGCTGACGTGGTGCCTCCGTAGCCGAGTGATTATTTGGGGAAGGATTGTCCCTGAGCTGACGTGGTGCCTCCGTAGCCGAGTGATTATTTGGGGAAGGATTGTCCCTGAGCTGGCGTGGTGCCTCCGTAGCCGAGTGGTTATTTGGGGAAGGATTGTCCCTGAGCTGGCGTGGTGCCTCCGTAGCCGAGTGATTATTTGGGGAAGAAGTGTCCCTGAGCTGACGTGGTGCCTCCGTAGCCGAGTGGTTATTTGGGGAAGAAGTGTCCCTGAGCTGACGTGGTGCCTCCGTAGCCGAGTGATTATTTGGGGAAGAAGTGTCCCTGAGCTGGCGTGGTGCCTCCGTAGCTGAGTGATTATTTGGGGAAGAAGTGTCCCTGAGCTGACGTGGTGCCTCCGTAGCCGAGTGGTTATTTGGGGAAGAAGTGTCCCTGAGCTGACGTGGTGCCTCCGTAGCTGAGTGATTATTTGGGGAAGAAGTGTCCCTGAGCTGGCGTGGTGCCTCCGTAGCCGAGTGGTTAAGATATTGGACTTCAAATTACTTGCCCTCACCGCTGTTGGTTCGAATCGTACTGGGGTGTCCAATTTTATCCAGCTGGCATGTGGACAGTTGGTAGTTCTACCCTGGTGCCTGTCCGGTCCGTGCTTGAAATACTGCTCAGAGGGGAACCAGGGTATTCCTCCACCAATAATAGGTGAAGAGTGGCCATATGACCGAAGCTGTTGATGCCACTTCAAACCCCCAAAACAAACTCCCTGAGCTGGCACTGTCACTTCTATTTGTTTAAATTAGGTCATAATAACATACTAAGATGTGAATTTGATGGAATGTGGGTTAAACAGCATCTCCTGAAAGGGTCAGAATTTGATCTGAGCTTGTCCTAGCCTCTACATGTACTTGGGAAGCTTGATGGATTTATGTCAAGTCATCATTAATAGTGACATAATGCCTTTGCTTCTGCCATATCTGTCCACACACATAAAATGGTAGTTATGTGACTAGGAGAACAATAGCTTTACTGAATAGTGGTCTAAGGTTTAGGGGTTATTGAGCTATAAAAACTCTTATGTGGCTATCAATTCCGTTTAAACTTTATTTATTTTACAACGATTGCGAAACAAGTTTTAACAACTTATATTAACCACTCTCGTTGGCGCAGAAGATAGCGTGAATGTGGTCATTCGTGTTGGAGTAAACCGGAGTACCCGGAGAAAATCCACCTGTCCGATCTGGCGAACACCGTACAATTCCGTTCATGTGGCTATAGAGATCAAAGGAATAGCCACTTAATATACAATTCCATGTTTACCTTGTCCAAGCTTCATCTCCAAAATGCCTTGTTGGAAGTTCCTCAAACTTGGCAGGAAGCATTGGTATGATTTCTAGTTGTGCATATTGTAATCCCATTCTGGTTAGATGATTTGTATTCCCATTCTGGTTAGATGATTTGTAATCCCATTCTGGTTAGATGATTTGTATTCCCATTCTGGTTAGATGATTTGTAATCCCATTCTGGTTAGATGATTTGTAATCCCATTCTGGTTAAGTGATTTGTATTCCCATTCTGGTTAGATGATTTGTAATCCCATTCTGGTTAGATGATTTGTAATCCCATTCTGGTTAGATGATTTGTATTCCCATTCTGGTTAGATGATTTGTAATCCCATTATGGTTAGATGATTTGTAATCCCATTCTGGTTAAGTGATTTGTATTCCCATTCTGGTTAGATGATTTGTAATCCCATTCTGGTTAGATGATTTGTAATCCCATTCTGGTTAGATGATTTGTAATCCCATTCTGGTTAAGTGATTTGTAATCCCATTCTGGTTAAGTGATTTGTAATCCCATTCTGGTTAAGTGATTTGTAATCCCATTCTGGTTAAGTGATTTGTAATCCCATTCTGGTTAGATGATGTAATCCCATTCTGGTTAGATGATTTGTAATCCCATTCTGGTTAGATGATTTGTATTCCCATTCTGGTTAGATGATTTGTAATCCCATTATGGTTAGATGATTTGTAATCCCATTCTGGTTAAGTGATTTGTATTCCCATTCTGGTTAGATGATTTGTAATCCCATTCTGGTTAGATGATTTGTAATCCCATTCTGGTTAGATGATTTGTAATCCCATTCTGGTTAAGTGATTTGTAATCCCATTCTGGTTAAGTGATTTGTAATCCCATTCTGGTTAAGTGATTTGTAATCCCATTCTGGTTAAGTGATTTGTAATCCCATTCTGGTTAGATGATTTGTAATCCCATTCTGGTTAAGTGATTTGTAATCCCATTCTGGTTAAGTGATTTGTATTCCCATTCTGGTTAGATGATTTGTAATCCCATTCTGGTTAAGTGATTTGTAATCCCATTCTGGTTAAGTGATTTGTATTCCCATTCTGGTTAAGTGATTTGTAATCCCATTCTGGTTAGATGATTTGTAATCCCATTCTGGTTAGATGATTTGTAATCCCATTCTGATTAGATGATTTGTAATCCCATTCTGGTTAGATGATTTGTAATCCCATTCTGGTTAGATGATTTGTAATCCCATTCTGGTTAGATGATTTGTAATCCCATTCTGGTTAAGTGATTTGTAATCCCATTCTGGTTAAGTGATTTGTAATCCCATTCTGGTTAGATGATTTGTAATCCCATTCTGGTTAGATGATTTGTAATCCCATTCTGGTTAAGTGATTTGTATTCCCATTCTGGTTAGATGATTTGTAATCCCATTCTGGTTAGATGATTTGTAACCCATTCTGGTTAGATGATTTGTAATCCCATTCTGGTTAGATGATTTGTAATCCCATTCTGGTTAAGTGATTTGTATTCCCATTCTGGTTAGATGATTTGTAATCCCATTCTGGTTAGATGATTTGTAACCCATTCTGGTTAGATGATTTGTAATCCCATTCTGGTTAGATGATTTGTAATCCCATTCTGGTTAAGTGATTTGTATTCCCATTCTGGTTAGATGATTTGTAATCCCATTCTGGTTAGATGATTTGTAACCCATTCTGGTTAGATGATTTGTAATCCCATTCTGGTTAGATGATTTGTAATCCCATTCTGGTTAAGTGATTTGTATTCCCATTCTGGTTAAGTGATTTGTAATCCCATTCTGGTTAGATGATTTGTAATCCCATTCTGGTTAGATGATTTGTAATCCCATTCTGATTAGATGATTTGTAATCCCATTCTGGTTAGATGATTTGTAATCCCATTCTGGTTAGATGATTTGTAATCCCATTCTGGTTAGATGATTTATGGCCATTAGAACATTTTTATAACACAAAACCTGTCTGTGCTCCATCTCCAAAACCCCTTGTTGGATTTTCACCAGGCAGCAATCATTCCCGTCTGACCCTAATAATAGTATCAGTTGGGACTATAAACCGAGGTATCATGTAGCATTGCTACACACGGGCATGTAAAAGAACCAGGAATGCTTCTGCAATTGCATCTTCTGTATGCACTGCCATCCAAATATATATATATATATACATCTACATCCCCATCCCTAGGGAGAATGGGTTAAGGGGTCAGGTAGCCACTTGGCTCCCATGTTTCTATATTTAAGAGTACAGTCGCACCTGTCTTCAGTAGTAAATTTCTATCATGTGGGGACTGGGGAAGCTATCCTACTTATTAGGGAGATGAGATGGGAACCAAATATTTGTATAATGACTAGATTAAAAGAAGTAGACCTAGCTTATTTGAGTTCATGTCAGAAGAAATGAATGAGGCAATGTTAAAAGTTCACTAGTGGAATGGGGAAGTTTGATGCTCTATGGATCATCAATTCATCTTCCATACCCATATGTCTTCAAGGATTTGTATTTACTGGAAATCTGTCAGAAATGTGCCATTTATATTAATATCTCGAGTTTATTGACAGAAGATGTGAAATTAGAGATAATATTTGCGTTATTCGATGTATAGGAAAATTGTTGATTTCTTCATCTCATACTCAGTCCCAGCATTCCCTAGCATAATCTCATAGTCAGTCCCAGCATTCCCTAGCATAATCTCATACTCAGTCCCAGCATTCCCTAGCATAATCTCATACTCAGTCCCAGCATTCCGGAGCATAATCTCATACTCAGTCCCAGCATTCCCTAGCATAATCTCATACCCAGTCCCAGCATTCCCTAGCATAATCTCATACTCAGTTCCAGCATTCCCTAGCATAATCTCATACTCAGTCCCAGCATTCCCTAGCATAATCTCATACCCAGTCCCAGCATTCCCTAGCATAATCTCATACTCAGTTCCAGCATTCCCTAGCATAATCTCATACTCAGTCCCAGCATTCCCTAGCATAATCTCATACCCAGTCCCAGCATTCCCTAGCATAATCTCATACTCAGTTCCAGCATTCCCTAGCATAATCTCATACTCAGTCCCAGCATTCCGGAGCATAATCTCATACTCAGTCCCAGCATTCCGGAGCATAATCTCATACTCAGTCCCAGCATTCTGGAGCATAATCTCATACTCAGTCCCAGCATTCCGGAGCATAATCTCATACTCAGTCCCAGCATTCCCTAGCATAATCTCATACTCAGTTCCAGCATTCCCTAGCATAATCTCATACTCAGTCCCAGCATTCCCTAGCATAATCTCATACTCAGTCCCAGCATTCCGGAGCATAATCTCATACTCAGTCCCAGCATTCCCTAGCATAATCTCATGCCCAGTCCCAGCATTCCCTAGCATAATCTCATACCCAGTCCCAGCATTCCGGAGCATAATCTCATACTCAGTCCCAGCATTCCCTAGCATAATCTCATACTCAGTTCCAGCATTCCCTAGCATAATCTCATACTCAGTCCCAGCATTCCGGAGCATAATCTCATACTCAGTCCCAGCATTCCCTAGCATAATCTCATGCTCAGTAGGAACCCTTCCTTAGCATAATCTCATACTCAGTAGGAACCCTTCCTTAGCATAATTTCATACTCAGTAGGAACCCTTCCTTAGCGTAATCTCATACTCAGTAGGAACCCTTCCTTAGCATAATCTCATACTTGGTAGGAACCCTTCCTTAGCATAATATCATACTCAGTAGGGACCCTTCCTTAGCATAATATCATACTCAGTAGGAACCCTTCCTTAGCATAATATCATACTCAGTAGGAACCCTTCCTTAGCATAATATCATACTCAGTAGGAACCCTTCCTTAGCATAATATCATACTCAGTAGGAACCCTTCCTTAGCATAATCTCATACTCAGTAGGAACCCTTCCTTAGCATAGTGTCACAAGTTTATAAAAATTTCTCAAATCTCAATTTAAATTGTTGATTCAGCTGAACCAATTAGAAGCTTGAGACTGAGTTTGAGAACAAGTTTATAACCTCCAGGCCTGAACTGCTCCCGCAAAAGGAGGGAGGGTAGCAGGTACCGTGTGTTAGAGGAAGGCAGTTTTTTCTTGGTAGAGTGGGGATGGAGTATTGAGAAATGATAATATTGTCTTTGGCTATCTGGCGGACACAGCGGTAGATATTGTTTGTTGTATAATAATGTTTGAAATGCCTAGTACAATGTGAGGTGGTCCAATGTTAGCTCATAATGATCAGCTTGATCTCTTGTCTCAAGTAGCAAGCACTGGAAGCCCACTTGTACTCCACAGTAATTGTTAACATACAGCATTAGGTATAGAATTAGGACTATTACAGAGAAGTCTAGTCTCACAAAATAACTATTTATTACAGAGACAGTCCACAGAATGGATTGTTACATGCGAAATAGACCTAATTGCACAAGCTAGCTGATTTCGCACATGTAGTTTCCTGTTTTTTTCCGGCTATGCCCATTAGTGGCTCGAAAAGGACACAAGTCTGTATGTTGTAAATATGTATTTATTTGTGTTGGGTTTAAAGTCGCTCCAACAGCTTAGGTCATGCGGCGACTTTCCAGCTATTATTAATGGAGGAAGACCCCGGGTGCCCCTCCGAGCAGTATTTTATGCATGGACCTGTGTAAAACCACCGACCTTCCACATGCCAGGTGGTTAGCTTCTAGCTTCCTCACATGAAGGAATTTGACACCCCCAGTTGGATTCAAACTTACAGCAGTGACGGACAAGTGATTTGAAATCAATGCCCGTGACAACTCGGTCAATTAGGACCCTTAAAAATCTGTGATATTGTAGATTACCAGTTTCACCATATTTATTGTATTTTTTACAGAGCTGTTATACGTGTAGTGGTGAGATCGAGAAAGGGGAGCAGGTGATCATCGCTGCCAAACTGAGCAGCGACCTGTGTTTTCATCCCGCATGTTTCAGCTGTTCAACATGTGAAGAGTTGCTTGTTGATATGACCTACTGCCAGCATTCCAGAAAGCTATATTGTGAGAGACACTACGCGGAACTTATACGACCACGATGTCCTGCCTGCGATCAGGTAAGTCTGCGAGAACTTATACGACCTCGATGTCCTGTCTGCGATCAGGTAAGTCTGCGAGAACTTATACGACCACCATGTCCTGCCTGCGATCAGGTAAGTCTGCGAGAACTTATACGACCACGATGTCCTGTCTGCGATCAGGTAAGTCTGTCATGGAACCTATACGACCACCATGTCCTGCCTGCGATCAGCTAAGTCTGCGAGAACTTATACGACCTCGATGTCCTGGCTGCGATCAGGTAAGTCTGCCACGGAACTATACGACCACGATGTCCTGCCTGCGATCAGGTAAGTCTGCCATGGAACTATACGACCACAATGTCCTGCCTGCGATCAGGTAAGTCTGCCACAGAAATATACAACCACGATGTGCTGCCTGTGATCAGGTAAGTCTGCCATGGAACTATACGACCACGATGTCCTGATTGCGATCAGGTGAGTCTGCGAGAACTTATACGACCACGATGTCCTGATTGTGATCAGGTGAGTCTGCGAGAACTTATACGACCACGATGTCCTGCTTGCAATCAGGTAAGTCTGCGAGAACTTATACGACCACGATGTCCTGCTTGCACTCAGGTAAGTCTGTGAGAACTTATACGACCACGATGTCCTGCTTATGATCAGGTAAGTCTGCCAGAACTTGCATGTATGCCATTTTTGTCTCTCCCACTTTTGTTGGAAGTGAGACATAGTGGTCACTTCATAACCTGCAGTGAATTCCCACCCTGCCATTGATATTGAATTTGGCATTAAAAATAGCCTACTTCAGAAATAGAAATATGTCATAATCTATTTGTTCACCGAAGTCAAGGGTGAGGAATTGTGATTAGGCCTTGTCTGTGATGGAAGTTCACTATTCATGATGATATAGAAAAATAATTATACTTATATTTGTATGTGCATATGTTTATAAATATTTGGAAATAGACAGACTTAGGCAATACTAATGATGCAAAAACTGAAAATATATAACATTTTGATGCTAATGTTTGAAATTGCAAAGGGGTATTAATTCCGTAATATTGCAGTTTCATTAAAACTAAGTGTTGGTTCAGTCTAGTTAATCATATTAATTTTTATTGCTTGATTCATTTTACATATACAGTATAACCCCTCTAAACCGGACCCCCTCTAATCCGGAACCCCCTCCAAACCAGCCTTTTTCTCCATTCCCGAATTTTTCCCTTCTATTTTCATTGTAATATAAACCCCTGTAATCCGGAACCCCTCTACTCCGGAAACCGGACACAAGTTCGTAACATTTTGTGTATTTTCAATACAAAATGACCCCCCCATTAACCCAGTCATGCCAATTGTGAAAAGAAGTGAGCTAAACGAATATCCTTGTGTACTGTCATAAAAGTGGCAATATTCCGTTGTTTATCAATTAGTGTCTGCTGGAGTAACGTTGTTGTTTTGTATGCAGTATACATCTACTTGGATTAACATTTAGTAACAGTGTAAATGTACGATATATACATGTATTCAGATGATATTATTAACATTGTGGTAATTTTGAAATTAAAGTATAATAATTATTCTAACACGACCCAGCTAATAACATACATACTTGAAGAGTGAAATCTACCTCGTGTTATTCTGCGATATACCTACCTTGAACTATGCTGCGCGCGCACCGTGTTTTGGCTATTCCATTTATACAATGCGTGTATATGAATATGCATGTTTTATGAATGAAAGTCACGTGATGTTTTTAAATACTACCGTGGGAATTCGTGGAAGTGAGCTATTTTTAGAATCAGATAATCTTGTCCGTCTTGTTTTTCTGTTAAGTAACGTTTCAGTTACTATTCTGTACAGTTTTATTTGACAAAATAAATAAAATTATTGATCAGTTACAACTTTTGTTCATTTATACACTAGATTGATATTTTCCATAAAAAATAACGTCATCATCCCTTACGCGGGAGGAAATTTCGAAAGCCAAATGCAGCGGTGTAGCACCGCATTTGAAGAAAATACTCCTTTGATTCTAGTCTAAAATTATTAGAAGTAAATCGTGTTAGAATCGAAATAAGATTTGAAGTTCTTATGAGTAGAAATATATCACGAAGGCCTTTGGCCTATGTGATATATTTCTACGCATAAGAATGACAAACTCGGGTTATTCTGCGATATACCACGGTTGATACTTATTATTTCTTAATTATTCATATTATTATTTATCAAAACTAGATGTGCAGTCCAGGACTACATGTTCCAAAAATACATGTTTCTTTCGCACTAGTGTATATTTATGTTTTGTTATATTTTTTGTGTTAAATATAAAAAAAACCCTCTAATCCGGAACCCCCTCTAAACCGGACTTTTGGTTTAGAGGGGTTTTCCTGTACACGTGAATACAAATTTTTTTTTTTAGAGAAAGGCAAACGGGTAAGGCCACAAGTTCTAGCAACATTAGTTACGGCCCTTCCCTCTCTGGAAATAGATATTTATATTTCATCGTATAGATATGTCCGATTAGCGTAGTGGTTAGCGCGCTCGCTTTCTCACCAATGCAACCTGTATTCGATCCTCGGAACAGGAAGTATGTGAGATGGTACAGTGACAAGTGGGTTTTCTATGTACTATGGTTTTCTCCCACACGAATGACCACATTTACGCTTTCATCTGCGCCAACGAGTGTGATTAATATAAGTTTTTAAAATGAAATAAAGTTTATATGTCTTAATATTTTACAAGAACTAAAATGACTAAATGGTGGACATCTATGCGTTTCTGCAAAATTGAAGAATGTTACAAAAAGCTGAAACATAGAACTACTGCACTTTTATCAAACTATGTATACAGCTCTGTTGGGAGGATCATTTGAGATTATGTATTAACCAGATGTGCCGATGGTAGGGGGGGGGGGTGGACAATAGCTGGGTATTATTAGAATCTTTATCATTACGTAATATTTTATGCTTTCGATCGTGACAATGAAATTATTATACAGTCAAACCTGTCTTAAGCAGCCAAGGGATTCACAGAATGTGGCTGCTTATCACAGGTGGCTGCTTAATAGAGGTCAAATGTATAACAAAGTAACTTATTAGGAATCTGAAAAGTGGCTGCTTGATGCAGGTGGTTGCTTAATAGAGGTGACCACTAACACAGGTTTGACTGTATAATAGAGGTGACCACTAACACAAGTTTGACTGTACAATAGAGGTGACCACTAACACAGGTTTGACTGTACAATAGAGGTGACCACTAACACAGGTTTGACTGTACAATAGAGGTGACCACTAACACAGGTTTGACTGTACAATAGAGGTGACCACTAACACAGGTTTGACTGTACAATAGAGGTGACCACTAACACAGGTTTGACTGTACAATAGAGGTGACCACTAACACAGGTTTGACTGTACAATAGAGGTGACCACTAACACAGGTTTGACTGTACAATAGAGGTGACCACTAACACAGGTTTGACTGTACAATAGAGGTGACCACTAACACAGGTTTGACTACAATAGAGGTGACCACTAACACAGGTTTGACTGTACAATAGAGGTGACCACTAACACAGGTTTGACTACAATAGAGGTGACCACTAACACAGGTTTGACTGTACAATAGAGGTGACCACTAACACAGGTTTGACTGTACAATAGAGGTGACCACTAACACAGGTTTGACTGTATATATTTCACTATTATTTGGCACAAACAAAACACCCCAGAAGGCATCAAACCTAATGCTCCCCCACAAATGTGCAGACGGATCTGTAGTCCAGTGGTTAACATGCTGGACTGGTAATCAAATTCTTCAAACATCTCACGAACCACCGATTGGATTTTGGTAACATTTTGTGGGAGATGTTATGTAGAATGCTCTTTCAAAGTTGTTAAAATGGTGACCCCGGGTAAAAAATGGAGTCATGAGCGATACATGACCATCATGGCCCTCTTGTTATTGAAAACTCCATGATACTATTCATACGAAACTCACCACTGAGTCTTTGTTATTTTGCTGAATAGCTTCCCTTGTGTCAGGGTATATAACTGTGAGATGCTGCATTGTTTTATATCTTGCTGAATAGCTTCCCTTGTATCAGGGTATATAACTGTGAGATGCTGCATTGTTTTATATCTTGCTGAATAGCTTCCCTTGTATCAGGGTATATACCCGTGAGATGCTGCATTGTTTTATATCTTGCTGAATAGCTTCCCTTGTATCAGGGTATATAACTGTGAGATGCTGCATTGTTTTATATCTTGCTGAATAGCTTCCCTTGTATCAGGGTATATAACTGTGAGATGCTGCATTGTTTTATATCTTGCTGAATAGCTTCCCTTGTATCAGGGTATATAACTGTGAGATGCTGCATTGTTTTATATCTTGCTGAATAGCTTCCCTTGTGTCAGGGTATATACCCGTGAGATGCTGCATTGTTTTATATCTTGCTGAATAGCTTCCCTTGTATCAGGGTATATAACTGTGAGATGCTGCATTGTTTTATATCTTGCTGAATAGCTTCCCTTGTATCAGGGTATATAACTGTGAGATGCTGCATTGTTTTATATCTTGCTGAATAGCTT
>CM026387.1:62931127-63024845 GCA_014843695.1 Archivesica marissinica | reverse complement strand
TGAGATGCTGCATTGTTTTATATCTTGCTGAATAGCTTCCCTTGTATCAGGGTATATAACTGTGAGATGCTGCATTGTTTTATATCTTGCTGAATAGCTTCCCTTGTATCAGGGTATATAACTGTGAGATGCTGCATTGTTTTATATCTTGCTGAATAGCTTCCCTTGTATCAGGGTATATAACTGTGAGATGCTGCATTGTTTTATATCTTGCTGAATAGCTTCCCTTGTGTCAGGGTATATACCCGTGAGATGCTGCATTGTTTTATATCTTGCTGAATAGCTTCCCTTGTATCAGGGTATATAACTGTGAGATGCTGCATTGTTTTATATCTTGCTGAATAGCTTCCCTTGTATCAGGGTATATAACTGTGAGATGCTGCATTGTTTTATATCTTGCTGAATAGCTTCCCTTGTATCAGGGTATATAACTGTGAGATGCTGCATTGTTTTATATCTTGCTGAATAGCTTCCCTTGTGTCAGGGTATATAACTGTGAGATGCTGCATTGTTTTATATCTTGCTGAATAGCTTCCCTTGTGTCAGGGTATATAACTGTGAGATGCTGCATTGTTTTATATCTTGCTGAATAGCTTCCCTTGTATCAGGGTATATAACTGTGAGATGCTGCATTGTTTTATATCTTGCTGAATAGCTTCCCTTGTATCAGGGTATATACCCGTGAGATGCTGCATTGTTTTATATCTTGCTGAATAGCTTCCCTTGTATCAGGGTATATAACTGTGAGATGCTGCATTGTTTTATATCTTGCTGAATAGCTTCCCTTGTATCAGGGTATATAACTGTGAGATGCTGCATTGTTTTATATCTTGCTGAATAGCTTCCCTTGTATCAGGGTATATAACTGTGAGATGCTGCATTGTTTTATATCTTGCTGAATAGCTTCCCTTGTATCAGGGTATATAACTGTGAGATGCTGCATTGTTTTATATCTTGCTGAATAGCTTCCCTTGTGTCAGGGTATATAACTGTGAGATGCTGCATTGTTTTATATCTTGCTGAATAGCTTCCCTTGTATCAGGGTATATAACTGTGAGATGCTGCATTGTTTTATATCTTGCTGAATAGCTTCCCTTGTGTCAGGGTATATAACTGTGAAATGCTGCATTGTTTTATATCTTGCTGAATAGCTTCCCTTGTGTCAGGGTATATAACTGTGAGATGCTGCATTGTTTTATATCTTGCTGAATAGCTTCCCTTGTGTCAGGGTATATAACTGTGAGATGCTGCATTGTTTTATATTTTGCTGACTTGCATCTCTTGGATCAATCAAGGCATATTTCAGAATGGCTGAGTACATGTCACACAAATGGAAAGGTTGCCCGTATCTAACCAGAAAAAGCCTTATCGTAGCTAGTTCCTGAGGAAATAACGCATGCACACTCGGTGCTAGTTTGTTTACTTCCTGTAGTGTCTCAGTTTGTCAAATTTGACAGATAACGGATGTTTGTAGTTTCATTGTAATATTTCAATTGTTTTCGTGTATCTAATTCAGTAATTGCGATTTATTCTTGATAAATGGATAACGGAGAGCATGATTTCGATTATTAAATATTCAAATTCATATCAAATATAATCAATATTATTATGTGGCTAGTTTCATATCAGCATAGGTATCGACCCGATGTAACTTGATATTAGCCTGAGACCGAAGTATCGATATGAAACTAGCCACGTAATAACCTCTAAATACAATACTACTCATTTATTGCATTAGCCCATATCCTGCCAATCACCACTAAATTTGTTTTTTGCAAACAGCATAGAGCCAGATCAGACGGCATAGAATGTGCTGTCTGATCAGGCTCTATGCTGTTTCCTAATATTCGGATAGTGGGGCTCAAACACTTGTCTGAATACCAAGCAACATTACGCCGTGGCTGATCTGGATCTATGTTGTTTGCACATTCTGTCCAATTTATTTGACAGGTTAATATAATTATGTTTATAGCAAAGTGTAAAGGTACAATCTTTTTTAATTTGTTGAAATTTTATAAATAAATCGAAAATCAACTCCGAAAAAGAGATACATATTGAGTTTTCACCATACCAAAATTGCGGAGCACTTCCAGTTCTGCGTCCCTGGAAGTGCAACATCATGACACTGTATGGGGGCTATTGTCCCCACACCCTTACTCAATACCTTCCTCCTCTAAACCCCTTTCAGGGCCCAGGATCAGTCTGTTTTGAAAAGAATTGTTGCACAACCTTAAATTCCTAAAACCGATAGTTAAAGTCCCATCTGAATGACTGTTAATTTTATTAGGGTCAGATGAGGGGATCAAACCTGTGATCCCTGGATTACCAGTCCAACGTGTTAACCACTGGACTACAGATCCGGCTGCAACCTTTTTTAGAATTTGTCACAGGTATTTATCATACCCATGTGATGATGTAAAAATGCACTCATGCGGATATGCATGTATGAAAAAACATATACTTTAACCCACATGTTCTCAATTAACATTCAAGTTCACATTTCTAATTGTTATAAAGCTTGTAGCTAAAGTTTAAACACCAACATTATACACTTTTTTTAATTTATTTGCTTGTACTTTACATTTTGGAGTAGTTAAACTGATTGTCTAAGATATCTAATATACAGGTGTTTGCAGCATACTAATGGCTGTATGAATGTACCACTGTAGTGTGCAGTTTATATACAATCTGAGTAAGAAAATTAATCAACATATATTTTGATTGTGACTCTAATTCATCTACTGAGGTCATGGATAATGTAAGTATTTGTTTGTATGTTTGGGGGTGATGTGTGTGAGGTAGGGTGATCAGGCTGTGTGTGGGGTGAGCAGGGTGTGGGTTGGGTGAGCAGGCTGTGGGTGGGATGAGCAGCCTGTGGGTTGGTGATATTTACATTGAGGATATAGGCAAAAAGGTTTCTGAGACAACAATTTGGTTATACCTCAGCCCCTATACACCCCCAAGGACACAAACCCCTTCCCCCACCCACCCTATACACCCCCAAGGACACAAACCCCTTCCCCCACCCAGGACCTAAACCCCTTCACCCACCCAGGTCACCAATCCCTTCACACACCCAGGACACAAACCCCTTCCCCCACCAAGGACATAAACCCCTTCCACCACCCAGGTCACCAATCCCTTCACACACCCAGGACACAAACCCCTTCCCTAAACCAGGACACAAATCCCTCCCTCACATAGGACACAAACCCTTCACCTACCCAGGACACAAACCCTTCCCCCCACCCAGGAATCAAACCCCTTCACCTACCCAGGACACAAACCTTTCCCCCACCCAAGACACAAACCTTTCCCCCCACCCAAGACACAAACCTTTTCCCCCCACCCAAGACACAAACTCCTTCCTTCACTCAGGACTCAACCCCCGTATCCCACCCATAACACAAACTCCTTCCTTCACTCAGGACTCAACCCCCTTATCCCACCCAGGACACAAACTCCTTCCTTCACTCAGGACTCAACCCCCTTATCCCACCCATAACACAAACTCCTTCCTTCACTCAGGACTCAACCCCTTATCCCCACCCAGGATACAAACTCCTTCCTTCACTCAGGACTCAACCCCCTTATCCCACCCAGGGGAACTCAGGATACAAACTCCTTCCTTCACTCAGGACTCAACCCCCTTATCCCACCCAAGACACAAACTCCTTCCTTCACTCAGGACTCTACCCCCATATCCCACCCAGGACACAAACTCCTTCCTTCACTCAGGACTCTACCCCCACCCATAACACAAACTCCTTCCTTCACTTAGGACTCAACCCCCTTATCCCACCCATAACACAAACTCCTTCCTTCACTCAGGACTCTACCCCTTATCCACCCAGGACACAAACTCCTTCCTTCACTCAGGACTCTACCCCCACCCATAACACAAACTCCTTCCTTCACTCAGGACTCAACCCCCTTATCCCACCCAGGACACAAACTCCTTCCTTCACTCAGGACTCTACCCCCTTATCCCACCCATAACACAAACTCCTTCCTTCACTCAGGACTCTACCCCCTTATCCCACCCAGGACACAAACTCCTTCCTTCACTCAGGACTCTACCCCCACCCAAGACACAAACTCCTTCCTTCACTCAGGACTCTACCCCCACCCAAGACACAAACTCCTTCCTTCACTCAGGACTCTACCCCCACCCAAGACACAAACACCTTCCTTCACTCAGGACTCTACCCCCACCCAGGACACAAGCACCTTCCGAGGTCTCGTGTATTGGTGCTAGTGAAAGTTTCTGAAATTGGAGCGTCTTCTATATACGTTATAAATACAAGATTCAGTATTCCTTCAGTTCATATTCCGTGCCAATAATTGTCTTCTCGGATATACTATAGACCAATTGAGTAGTCCATGTCAGTGTTGTGAAATGATGCAATCTGAACACGGTGACCTCCTGTAGCATATAATAAAATCTTTAAATTATAACTTGATTGCATGAATTTGATCCACATGTAACATGTGGACACACTTTGTGTGTGTTTTTACGTTTATTTATCGTCGCTACCGGTTGCCCATATGAGCGACGCCTCCTGAAGAGATTAGTTATTTTAGATTTTGGAGGATAGTGCATGATACAGACAGAGACCCATTCCAGAGTTTCCTCTGGTTCTTTTACGTGCACGGTGTAAAGCACTGACACGAGACCTTGGTTTAACGTCCCATCTGAAAGACTGTTAATTTTATTAGGGTCAGACGGGGGATCGAACCTGATCGGACACACTTTTATGTAATATTTACCATATATTACGGACCATATGTTGATCTCAGCCATAAGTCGATGTTGAAACATTGACTGGAAAAAGCGATTTTGAGCATGCTCTGTCCATAAGTCGATGGTATTTTTCAGACTTACGACATTCATTACGACAATGGTTTTCTCTCTCTTATTTTTTAATAATACTGGGCTCAAGTTCAGATATTAATATAAGTTGTTAGAACTTGCTTCGCAATCGTTAAAATAAATAAAGTTTAAACTTTAAAACTTTCGAGCCCCGCTGGAGCCGCTACGATTATGCCCCTAGGCAAGGCATTTAAATTCCACATTGCCTCTTCTCTCTCCCTCGTGGCGATGGATTCCATCAGTAATGAGGTCTCGAGAGTGATTAATATAAGTTATAAGAACTTGTTTCGCAATCGAGCTAAAATAAATTTGTATAAACTAAACTTTAAGTTGAGATATCATGGTTGACTTTATTTCATTACAAATCCACACAACAATAATATATGAAGTTTGTGTATCAGATTTTCCTATGATATAATGTCAATAATTATCTAAACCAATTCTTATTTTAAGAGACAAAACAGGCATGAAATTCCAACAAATAAAAACAGTTTTTTTACTTGTTATTCAGCCATAAGTCGACCAATTACTGTCATCACATTTCTGGAGGAAAAAAGGGTTAACTTATGGTTGGGAAAAGGGTTGACTTATTGTTGGGAATATATTGTAGCAATGAATACTAAAGGAAATTGGATGCTTCACAAACAAAGAGGCTGTATGCACTGTCAATGCTGGTTTATATATATGTATGTGCCAAACTATGTTAAAATGTGTAGATTCTGGGAAAAACATTTTTATACATCCACCCTGGGCAGGTGTAGCACACTATGTACAAGCCATCTGGGGTGGATGTACCTCTCTTTAACAAAATGATTTTGATTTTGTCAATTTGGGATCCTGCCTCTCTACTATATACCAAAACAAACAACTTATATCTGGAATACGTCAAAGTAAGATTAATTGAAAAAGAAAATTATTGTTTGAAAAAAATAGAAGATTAAAGTCATACTCCTGCTAAAGACACAAATGGCATGTAATTGTGAGTGTCCCAAGAAGCAGAGCTAAAGAGAAACGAAAGAAAAACAGACCATCCCAGTCAAAATAAGATTATATATTTTCTACAATGTTCAAGTACAGGTACATTAAACATGTTAATCAGTGATGGATTTCCTTATTGTAAAACTTGTAAAACTGTATACCTGATATTTCTATGTACAACCTTTTTCGGAAAGCATGACGGTCAGTTTGAACAGGAATATAAATTTAAGAGAAATGATTTGTTATTATATATATATATTTGTTTGTTATAAGCTGGGAGCTATTATCCTACGGCGGAAATATCAAGCAGACTGGATTGCACATGCTAATTGCCAAATTGTCTGCGCATTTCCAGTGTGTGTGTGTTTTACGTTTATTTATCGTCGCTACCGGTTGCCCATATGAGCGACGCCTCCTGAAGAGATTAGTCATTTTAGATTTTTGGAGGATAGTGCAATGATACAGACAGAGACCCATTCCAGAGTATCCTCTGGTTCTTTTACATGCACGGTGTACAGCACCGACACAAGACCTCGGTTTAAAGTCCCATCTGAAAGACTGTTAATTTTAAACGGGTCCGACGGTGGATCAAACTTGCGATCCTTGGATTACCAGTCCAGCATGTTACCACTGGACTACAGATCTGTCTGTGCACATTTACAGAATTTAATAGTTGCATAATATACTTGCTTTACTTTCTACATAATAAATGTGCTTTAGATGCACACATGCACATGTTTGATCATTCATTACAATACAGGATATAATGGTTGTACTACATCATGTAAACTGTAGTTGTAATGTTTGTTTGTAGCTTAAACTCTTTTGCATGCTGGTTAAATTAAAGACTATAAATAGTTCAACTGATTGTAGCAGACGACATTTCATTATTTTAGTGTTATTTGTGTTATTTGAAAACGGGAAATCTGTCATAGAATTTTATTAGAATTGTCTCTTTTATGACACAATGAGAACATTACTGGCTTTTCTATTACTTCCCTTGGTAGATAAAGTCTGATCTATTCCAAAATGTATAGTGATCTCTTGTTTTTACTGTTGTTCCTTAGCCAGATGTTGCAGTATGATAAAGTGATTTTATCAAAATTGATAACAATTATTTACAGATAAAAGTACCCATTGGATATACTGTAGGATATCTGTCGATATAGTAATTTAATAATTATAAGATGAGAGAGTGGATGCAAATTGATAGCATGTTGTGCAAAAGGAAACAACGATAAAAACCGAGGAAACCACTTAAGCAGACCAATCTACTTTTAGGGAGTATTCAGGGGCAGTAACTGATCGCTATCTGTCGTTCTATTGAAATTCCACGACATGTGCGACTGTTCACCATCTAGCGTGCAAAGAGTTAAATGCCAAAATGTCCGTTACCTGGCTCAACATAACCCTCTTGCAACCGGTACAAGTAAGATGAAACATGTGTTATGCAGGTGTACACTCAATCATCTCTCGCTTTCCGGCTGCATCTTTACCATTACAGCATGATGTAAACAGAAGCTAAATATCTAAATATTGTCTCTACACATGTTGCAAATCTATGGTTCCAGCATGCATCTACACATGTTGCAAATCTATGGTTCCAGCATTGCATCTATCTACACATGTTGCAAATATATGGTTCCAGCATGCATCTACACATGTTGCAAATCTATGGTTCCAGAATGCATCTACACATGTTGCAAATCTATGGTTCCAGCATGCATCTACACATGTGGCAAATCTATGGTTCCAGCATGCATCTATCTACATATGTTGCAAATCTATGGTTCCAGCATGCATCTACACATGTTGCAAATCTATGGTTCCAGCATTGCATCTACACATGTTGCAAATCTATGGTTCCAGCATGCATCTACACATGTTGTAAATCTATGGTTCCAGCATGCATCTACCTACACATGTTGCAAATCTATGGTTCCAGCATGCATCTATCTACACATGTTGCAAATCTATGGTTCCAGCATGCATCTATCTACACATGTTGCAAATCTATGGTTCCAGCATTGCATCTATCGACACATGTTGCAAATCTATGGTTCCAGCATGCATCTATCTACACATGTTGCAAATCTATGGTTCCAGAATGCATCTACACATGTTGCAAATCTATGATGAATCTCTTCAGGAGGCGTCGTTCATATGGGCAACCGGTAACGACGATAGATAAATATAAAACACACACACTGGTGCATTATACCGTGATCAATGAGGACTGGTAGTTAAGGTTATACTGTGATCAATGAGGACTGGTAGTTAAGGTTATACCACAATCAATGAGGCCTGGTAGTTAAGGTTATACCACGATCAATGAGGACTGGTAGTTAAGGTTATACCACAAGCAATGAGTACTGGTAGTTAAGGTCATACCACGATCAATGAGGACTGGTAGTTAAGGTTATACCACGATCAATGAGGACTGGTAGTTAAGGTTATACCATGATCAATGAGGACTGGTAGTTAAGGTTATACCACGATCAATGAGGACTGGTAGTTAAGGTCATACCATGATCAATGAGGACTGGTAGTTAAGGTTATACCACGATCAATTAGGACTGGTAGTTAAGGTCATACCACGATCAATGAGGACTGGTAGTTAAGGTTATACCACAAGCAATGAGGACTGGTAGTTAAGGTTATACCACAGGCAATGAGTACTGGTAGTTAAGGTTATACCACAGGCGATGAGGACTGGTAGTTAAGGTCTTACCACAATCAATGAGGACTGGTAGTTAAGGTTATACCGTGATCAATGAGGACTGGTAGTTAAGGTTATACCACGATCAATGAGGACTGGTAGTTAAGGTCATACCACGATCAATGAGGACTGGTAGTTAAGGTTATACCACGATCAATGAGGACTGGTAGTTAAGGTCATACCACGATCAATGAGGACTGGTAGTTAAGGTCATACCACGATCAATGAGGACTGGTAGTTAAGGTTATACCACAATCAGTAAGGACTGGTAGTTAAGGTTATACCACGATCAATGAGGACTGGTAGTTAAGGTTATACCACGATCAATGAGGACTGGTAGTTAAGGTTATACCACAATCAATGAGGACTGGTAGTTAAGGTTATACCGTGATCAATGAGGACTGGTAGTTAAGGTTATACCACGATCAATGAGGACTGGTAGTTAAGGTCATACCACGATCAATGAGGACTGGTAGTTAAGGTTATACCACGATCAATGAGGACTGGTAGTTAAGGTCATACCACGATCAATGAGGACTGGTAGTTAAGGTCATACCACGATCAATGAGGACTGGTAGTTAAGGTTATACCACAATCAGTAAGGACTGGTAGTTAAGGTTATACCACGATCAATGAGGACTGGTAGTTAAGGTTATACCACGATCAATGAGGACTGGTAGTTAAGGTTATACCACAATCAATGAGGACTGGTAGTTAAGGTTATACCACAATCAATGAGGACTGGTAGTTAAGGTTATACCACAAGCAATGAGTACTGGTAGTTAAGGTCATACCATGATCAATGAGGACTGGTAGTTAAGGTCATACCACGATCAATGAGGACTGGTAGTTAAGGTTATACCACGAGCAATGAGGACTGGTAGTTAAGGTTATACCACAAGCAATGAGGACTGGTAGTTAAGGTCATACCACAAGCAATGAGGACTGGTAGTTAAGGTCATACCACGAGCAATGAGGACTGGTAGTTAAGGTCATACCACAAGCAATGAGGACTGGTAGTTAAGGTCATACCATGATCAATGAGGACTGGTAGTTAAGGTCATACCACGATCAATGAGGACTGGTAGTTAAGGTCATACCACGATCAATGAGGACTGGTAGTTAAGGTCATACCACAATCAGTAAGGACTGGTAGTTAAGGTCATACCACAATCAATGAGGACTGGTAGTTAAGGTCATACCACGATCAATGAGGACTGGTAGTTAAGGTCATACCTTCGATCAATGAGGACTGGTAGTTAAGGTCATACCATGATCAATGAGGACTGGTAGTTAAGGTCATACCACGATCAATGAGGACTGGTAGTTAAGGTTATACCACAATCAATGAGGACTGGTAGTTAAGGTTATACCACGATCAATGAGGACTGGTAGTTAAGGTTATACCACGATCAATGAGGACTGGTAGTTAAGGTCATACCATGATCAATGAGGACTGGTAGTTAAGGTTATACCATGATCAATTAGGACTGGTAGTTAAGGTCATACCACGATCAATGAGGACTGGTAGTTAAGGTTATACCACAAGCAATGAGGACTGGTAGTTAAGGTTATACCACAGGCAATGAGTACTGGTAGTTAAGGTTATACCACAGGCGATGAGGACTGGTAGTTAAGGTCTTACCACAATCAATGAGGACTGGTAGTTAAGGTTATACCGTGATCAATGAGGACTGGTAGTTAAGGTTATACCACGATCAATGAGGACTGGTAGTTAAGGTCATACCACGATCAATGAGGACTGGTAGTTAAGGTTATACCACGATCAATGAGGACTGGTAGTTAAGGTCATACCACGATCAATGAGGACTGGTAGTTAAGGTCATACCATGATCAATGAGGACTGGTAGTTAAGGTTATACCACAATCAGTAAGGACTGGTAGTTAAGGTTATACCACGATCAATGAGGACTGGTAGTTAAGGTTATACCACAATCAGTAAGGACTGGTAGTTAAGGTCATACCACGATCAATGAGGACTGGTAGTTAAGGTTATACCACAATCAATGAGGACTGGTAGTTAAGGTTATACCACAATCAATGAGGACTGGTAGTTAAGGTTATACCACAAGCAATGAGTACTGGTAGTTAAGGTCATACCATGATCAATGAGGACTGGTAGTTAAGGTCATACCACGATCAATGAGGACTGGTAGTTAAGGTTATACCACGAGCAATGAGGACTGGTAGTTAAGGTTATACCACAAGCAATGAGGACTGGTAGTTAAGGTCATACCACAAGCAATGAGGACTGGTAGTTAAGGTCATACCACGAGCAATGAGGACTGGTAGTTAAGGTCATACCACAAGCAATGAGGACTGGTAGTTAAGGTCATACCATGATCAATGAGGACTGGTAGTTAAGGTCATACCACGATCAATGAGGACTGGTAGTTAAGGTCATACCACGATCAATGAGGACTGGTAGTTAAGGTCATACCACAATCAGTAAGGACTGGTAGTTAAGGTCATACCACAATCAATGAGGACTGGTAGTTAAGGTCATACCACGATCAATGAGGACTGGTAGTTAAGGTCATACCACGATCAATGAGGACTGGTAGTTAAGGTTATACCACGAGCAATGAGGACTGGTAGTTAAGGTTATACCACGAGCAATGAGGACTGGTAGTTAAGGTCATACCACGATCAATGAGGACTGGTAGTTAAGGTCATACCACGATCAATGAGGACTGGTAGTTAAGGTCATACCACAATCAATGAGGACTGGTAGTTAAGGTCATACCACGATCAATGAGGACTGGTAGTTAAGGTTATACCACGATCAATGAGGACTGGTAGTTAAGGTTATACCACGATCATGAGGACTGGTAGTTAAGGTTATACCACGATCAATGAGGACTGGTAGTTAAGGTATACCACGATCAATGAGGACTGGTAGTTAAGGTCATACCACGATCAATGAGGACTGGTAGTTAAGGTCATACCACGATCAATGAGGACTGGTAGTTAAGGTCATACCACGATCAATGAGGACTGGTAGTTAAGGTTATACCACGATCAATGAGGACTGGTAGTTAAGGTTATACCACGATCAATGAGGACTGGTAGTTAAGGTTATACCACGATCAATGAGGACTGGTAGTTAAGGTCATACCACAATCAATGAGGACTGGTAGTTAAGGTCATACCACAATCAATGAGGACTGGTAGTTAAGGTTATACCACGATCAATGAGGACTGGTAGTTAAGGTTATACCACGATCAATGAGGACTGGTAGTTAAGGTCATACCACATCAATGAGGACTGGTAGTTAAGGTCATACCACGATCAATGAGGACTGGTAGTTAAGGTTATACCACGATCAATGAGGACTGGTAGTTAAGGTATACCACAAGCAATGAGGACTGGTAGTTAAGGTCATACCACGTCAATGAGGACTGGTAGTTAAGGTCATACCACGATCAAGAGACTGGTAGTTAAGGTATACCACGACAATGAGGCTGGTAGTTAAGGTCATACCACGATCAATGAGACTGGTAGTTAAGGTCATACCACGATCAATGAGGACTGGTAGTTAAGGTCATACCACGATCAATGAGGACTGGTAGTTAAGGTCATACCACGATCAATGAGGACTGGTAGTTAAGGTCATACCACGATCAATGAGGACTGGTAGTTAAGGTCATACCACGATCAATGAGGACTTGTACATCATCACAGTTCAAGGAAGTGGGTGGGGTAACTAATTTCACATTAGAACTCAAGTAGTTGGCACACCTGTTGGAATCACAGAGATAGTGCAAAAGCATGTTTTCAGGCTCTCACCTTTATGATCAGGCAAGGTAATGTCAATGATCTTGATTCTAATCTACCTGGATATCATGTACAGAGAGTGTGTCCATAGTTTGCTTACTAAATGTATAGTTAATGTAGGTATCTCACACACTACAGTATGATGGATATTTGCCCTTCAGGTCTATCTAGTACTTTGTTTATCCAACACACAAACTACTGTTTCACTTTCAGCACAAATATGTTGCCCTGATTATTTATTGTTGTTTTGTATATAAACATACTTTGTTTCCATGGTAACTGCTTCTTTGATATCTAACAATGGACATTTGGAAGGAGCCATTTGCTATGAAACTGGTTAATGTTATGAGCACACAGATATTAAACACAAATGTTTATAATAATTCATGTATCTGTATTCTCAAAACGTTTTGAAATAAATTCAGGGTATTTGAATGTTTCGGTGTTTGATCGAATTATATTTCACCGAATATACATTGAAAGCATTATTATCTGTTGCTAGCCATGAGTGTTGCTAGCCACGAGTGTTGCTAGCTATGAGTGATAATGCTAGCCTTCTATGTTCGTGAGTGAAATATCATTGTTTTAAACAAATAAATTTTCTTTTTAGTTTATGCTGAAAAGTGTTTTCATGATAGAAAATGATGTAAATATGCAATAATTGGCACTAGAACGTCGCATTTAGACAACATCAAAAATAAGTTCACTGACGGCTTGAGTCCAAAAACATTTGCGTGCGTGCGTGGTGTGTGTTATACATTTATTTATCGTCGCTACCGGTTTGCCCATATGAGTGATGCCTCCTGAAGAGATTAGTCATGTTAGATTTTGGAGGATAGTGCTGTGATACAGACAGAGACCCATTTCAGAATCTCCTCTGGTTCTTTTACGTGCACGATGTAAAGCAGCTCTGCTTAAGGTCTCATCCGAAAGACTAAGATATGAGTCATTATAGTATTGTATAGCGAGGAGTCAAACCCGCGACCCATAGATTTCATGTCAGCATGTTAACCATTAGACAACTGATCTGTTACATACTATTCAATAACATTGTCACGTATTTAACCCTTGAAATGCTTTATAAATTAGAAGGAATGTGCAAACAACATAGATCCAAATCAGCTGTGGCGTTACACCGCTTCTGATGAGGATTTGTGTTGTTTGCTATTCAGGCAAGTGTTTTAGCTCCACTATCTGAATAGCAAACAGCATAGAGCCTGATCAGATGGTACGTTCTGTGCTGTTCTGAATTGGTTCTATGCTGTTTGCAAAAATGGGTTTTGCTGTATCATTGCAATCTCCCTGCAAAATCTCATATGGATAACTGTTAACGACGATAAATAATGTGTAACACACACACAGGTTTATATAATGTGTAACACACACACAGGTTTATATAATGTGTAACACACACACACACACACACGCACACGCGCACGCGCACGCGCACGCGCACGCGCACGCGCACGCGCACGCGCACGCGCACACGCACACACGCACACACGCACACACACAGGTTTTATTTCCATTTGAAGAAATAAATATTCATAAAGAGACCATAACACAGGTTTTATTGAGAGCAGTGGACAACATGGTGGACTACATATTCCAGCAGGTCGGTGCTTATAAAATATAATACACAGGGCATGTACAACAACCAATTGAGGAGTTTGTGTTGCACTATCCTCCAAATAATGAAATTGACTAACATACTTCTTAGTCGGCATTCCGAAGTTGACTAGTGTACTTCTTTGTCGTCATTCCGAAGTTGACTAACATACTTCTTAGTCGTCATTCCGAAGTTGACTATCTATGTAACATATTGACATTGCCTGTTCATTCCTTATGCTTGATGTAACACTCAATAAATAATCTATTGTTCCAAGAGATTCATTAATTAACCATCCATTTTCACACTGTAGTTTTTACAATATATCTAAACATCACGGTTGGGCCAATATTTGATTTATAATAAAATGAAGCATGCTTTTTGTTGTTTACTTTCAAAGTATTTGTTTTGGGTCAATATCTTGTATCTGAAAACGTTTGCGGTGACAATATTTCAATATGCAGCGGTACCACGCGACCACGCGTGCAAAGCAGTGAGCAATAATTAGAGGTTATTAAACCGCGGAGGTGGGCCATTTGTGGATATTGGCCCGAGGGCCAATATCGGATAGGTGCGCCAATATCCACAAATGGCCCACCGCAGCCGTTTAATAACTTCTTTATTGCATACATAGCCGTATGTTTCTTCTGCTGTTATTTGCTTATTTCGCTCAGCCATTTTACCGTCAAGAGACAACAATCTGTCAGACAACGACTTTAGTGTTGCTTCGGCGGCCATGTTTACACAATGTACATGTAGTTACTATGTTGTTGCTACCTGTGACACGTGCTCGTGATTCGTTCTCGGCACGTGGCGGGCCAATATCGAATATTGGCCCGGCACGCGCGGGCCAATATCCGATATTGGCCCAACAGAGTATATTTTGCTTTTCTACCATTAAAGTTGTTACTATTTATAGTAACGTATGCAATAAAATGTGTTATTCCACAACTGCTTGCTTGCCATTCACTATCTGAAGCACCATGTGGCTAAACTTGTGTTTTTACGTTTATTTATCGTCGCTACCGGTTGCCCATATGAGCGACGCCGCCTGAAAAGATTAGTCATTTTAGATTTTGGAGGATAGTGCAATGATACAGACAGAGACCCATTCCAGAGTCTCCTCTGGTTCTTTTACATGCACGGTGTAAAGCACCGACACGAGACCTCAGTTTAACGTCCCATCTGAAAGACTGTTAATTTTATTAGGGTCAGATGGGGGGTCGAACCTGCGATCCCTGGATTACCAGTCCAGTGTTTTACCACTGGGCTACAGACCCGTCTGTACCTGAGAGAAAAAGTGTCTGTCCTGTACTGTCTCTCTGTCTGGGTATATCCGTCTGTCTGTGCACACAAGTGGGTACTTACGTGTCATGTGGTTAGAAGAACAATAGATCTATTGTTTAGTGGTTTAGGGTTAGCTCTTGCGTGGCTAATAGAACAAAAGAGAGAACAATGGGGTAGCACGAGTCCATCTGTCCAACCAGAGCCCACTCGACCGGCACATGCCAGCCTGCCTGGAACGATAAGACATTTTTACAGTAATTGCATCATACTGGGGGCTTTATAACTCTAAAAATATTTATGTAAATGCATAATGGGCTTTAAAAACTGGACAGAAAAGACAGCACAGATCCCATAATCAAATTGACAGTCTTTCATGTGACTTTAAACCGAGGTCTCATGTCGGTGCTTTACATCGTGCATGTAAAAGAACCAGAGGAGACTCTGGAATGGGTCTCTGTCTGTATCATTGTACTATCTTCCAAAATCTAAAATGACTAATCTCTTCAGGAGGCAACCGGTAGCGACGATAAATAAACGTAAAACACACACAGCACAGTTTACGTACCTGCATTGTTGGGCATAAAAAACTGGAAAGATTATATAGACAGTACAGCACATTGTAAGTAAAGGCATAATGGGGCTTTAAAAACTGGAATGATTATATAGACAGTACAGCACATTGTAACTAAAGGCGTAATGGGGCTTTAAAAACTGGAATGATTATATAGACAGTACAGCACATTGTAAGTAAAGGCATAATGGGGCTTTAAAAACTGGAATAATATGATAGGGCAGCACAGATAATATACATGCATACGGGCCAGGGTGCTTTATAAATGAAATAACAGGACACCATACCTGGCTGGAATTGGATGAAAACCTGATCTCTGAAGCCATAGGGTTAGAACAAACTGATTTTGTTAATTGTAGAGTAATTATACATAACGGAAACCAGCTGTGTTATATCTTAATAGCTGGTTCCCATCATAGGTTAATCTAGAGAAATAACAATACTCAGACTTTTGCAGACTGGGTATGTGATTGTAAGGCTATATGCTATAAGGTGAACACAGTCTGCTGAAGGTGAACATAAGGGTAGACTGGTTCCACGACCGACAGTGTGTTACTAGGGGATAATACGTGCGTTCACACAGTGAATTTAGCTGAAAGTTGGAATTTCTGCACTGTTTGATAACTGGTAGGTCAATTTTGTATTTTTATTATATGATAATTATATCCTTATTGATTTTAACTGTGTTTTATTTTCAAATAAAATTCACATATTCAATAATTATGTTCTAAGAATATGTTGATATAGTTAATGTACAAACAGTTACATATGTCATACAGTAAGTTGAGTTACAAGGATCTAAAAACATGTCTTTGAATTAGGGATGGCAACGAATAACAATTTCGGTATTCGAATATTCGGTCGGGAAGATATTCGAATATTTGAATATTCGTTATAACTCTGTGAAAAACTCAGTTTGAATATTTATATGAATATTTATATGAATATTTATATTATGCGTCCAATCCAATGAAATATAGGAATTTTTATCAGCGTTTTATTTATCACTGCATGATGGGGTGGGTACACTGCGGGTCTTAGTTGCTGCATGTTGAAATATTGTCAAAGTGAATGTAATCTGACTCAAGCTGTCAGTGACGTCATTTATGAGGTCGTCTAAATGCGACGTTCTAGTGCCATGGTTACATCGATTTCTATCATAATAAAACTTATCAAACTAAAATAAAAAGAAAATTTGTTTATTTAAGTAAATAAACACTCACATAATGAGAGTTTGTTTTTAACCACTGACCTTGACAAGCATCTCCCGGTTACACTCGTTATTGAGTAATGGATGTAATATGTAGATGTATTTCACCCATGATCTCATTAAAACTATATTACTCGTAATAATAAGTGATAATAATGCTTTCAATGTTCATTCTTTGAAATTTAATTTGATCATACACCGAAACAAATAACCTATAACTACCTGCCTTATTAATATAACTATGTTTAGTTTATACAAATTTATTTTGACTCGATTGCGAAACAAGTTCTTCCAACTTATATTAATCACTCTCGATACCTCATTCCTGATGGAATCCATCGCCACGAGGGAGAGAGAGAAGAGGAAACGTGGAATTTAAATGCCTTGCCTAAGGGCGCAATCGCAACGGATCCACTCTCGTTGGCGCGGATGAAAGCGTAAATGTGGTCATGCGTGTGGGAGGAAACTGGAGTACCCAGAGAAAACCAACTGTCCGATCTGGCGACCACCGAGTAAATAATTGATTATATGTGTATCATAATCACAAGCAGAGCAGTAACCATTTCATAGAAACACCCTGCCCAGTGGGCTACATGTCACCTAAACATAATATATACATTTCATAGAAACACCCTGCCCAGTGGGCTATATGCCACCTAAACATTATATATACATTTCATAGAAACACCCTGCCCAGTGGGCTACATGTCACCTAAACATAATATATACATTTCATAGAAACACCCGGCCCAGTGGGCTATATGCCACCTAAACATTATATATACATTTCATAGAAACACCCGGCCCAGTGGGTTATATGCCACCTAAACATTATATATACATTTCATAGAAACACCCGCCCAGTGGGTTATGCCACCTAAACATTATATATACATTTATAGAAACACCCTGCCCAGTGGGCTATATGCCACCTAAACATTATATATACATTTCATAGAAACACCCGGCCCAGTGGGCTATATGCCACCTAAACATTATATATACATTTCATAGAAACACCCGGCCCAGTGGGCTATATGCCACCTAAACATTATATATACATTTCATAGAAACACCCTGCCCAGTGGGCTATATGCCACCTAAACATTATATATACATTTCATAGAAACACCCTGCCCAGTGGGCTATATGCCACCTAAACATAATATATACATTTCATAGAAACACCCTGCCCAGTGGGCTATATGCCACCTAAACATAATATATACATTTCATATGTATTCAAGGTAAGACATGAAAGTCTCTTTCATTATGATTATCCTGTTTACATAAACAATCAGTCAGGGTAAGTCAGGTGTAAATTGGGTTTGTCATTGATAGATTAAGTACATAATTATACAAGCTATATTGTACTTTACCAATGATACTAGCAATATTGAATTGTACCTATCACACAGGGATCTATAGTCCAGTGGTAACACGCTGGACTGGTAATCCAGGGTTCGCAGGTTCGATCCCTAATAAGATTAACAGTCTTTCAAATGGGACTTTAAACTGAGGTTTCATGTCAGTTTCGTGTCACCGTGCACGTAAAAGAACTAGTGGAGACTCTGGAATAGGTTAGGTCTCTGTCTGTATCATTTCACTATCCTCCAAAAATCTAAAATGACTAATCTCTTCAGGAGGAGTCGCTCATATGGGCAACCGGTAGTGACGATAAATAAATGTAAAACACACATACCTATACATTATGTAATTAGATGCAATGGTGAGATAAACACTAAGTCTTTTCCCAAATGAGTTATCGGATATCAATATAATTTTTATATACGGACACCAAAAAGAAACTGTGCACTTGCCTTAGAGGTAAAATTTATATCCTTTTAGAAATAAATATATTCGTGATAGTCGTGATAGCGCAGTGGATGCGCGTTCGCTTCAGGTGCAAATGGTCCGGAGTTCGAGCCCCGCTAGAGTCGTTACGATTGTGCCCTTAGGCAAGGCATTTAAATTCCACGTCGCCTCTTCTCTCTCCCTCGTGGCGATGGATTCCATCAGGAATGAGGTCTCGAGAGTGATTAATATAAGTTGTAAGAACTTGTTTCGCAATCGAGCTAAAATAAATTTGTATAAACTAAATTAATATATGCAAATGTGGACGTCTACATGCTTAAATATTGGGTAAATGTGTGCAATGTGCAATAGCGAAAAAGTAACGCTCAATATAAAAGTGCACAGCCTTTTATTGTATCAGTATATAAATATGCAATCGAACAGTCAAATTATTTTGAACATGCTAATTTGTTATTTTCTGTTGTATTATACACCAAACTTGTATATTTCCTGATGCATAAAGTATTTGGTAGATCTAATATAGTAATCGTCATCTGCATGCAAAATAAGGTTTAAGGGACTATAACTTTTCGAATTGCTGGAAAGTGGGTTGGGGTATTGTTTAATTAACATTTTTGATTCAAACAACCTTTGGACAATTATTGTCTTCATAAACCTGATAGACACTATTTTACATTATACGTAATGATTGAAAGAGTGATATGCTCCTAAACTTGTTAATACCTCAAAAGTTGATCAGGTGAGCTGCTTTTTGTTTTGTTAAAAGATTCATAATGCATGGAAAAACACGAGTACTATGTATAACAAGAAAAACTATTACATATAGATATATGTAATCAAAGGACGAATTGAAAACTCATCTGCATAATACACACTCGGATAATGTATTGAGTGAATGTATATAAATTATGAAGTGAATAATTTAGTAATTAAATGCGAACATGAACCCATGTCCCACATAATAGTATACCTTATACCACATCCCTGCGGGGGGGGGGGAACATCCGGCAATCATATGGGAACCAATTATTGTTGCAAAAGTTCAACTACATAAATAGATTGACTGGCTATTTCTGGATTCCAGCTCAAGCCTGTATTTCTATGCACACATCAGAGACAACTTAGAACTAGTTCCTGAAAACAATTGGACAATATTTGATACCTATAATACAATACATAGCAGTAATTCTTATCACATAAATTCCCATTCGTCCAGAAAAAAACACAATTATTGCAATGCAAATATAGTACAAGATAATATAGGATAGTTTATTGTGCTATCATATGATATAAACAGCACTGATCATTTAACCCTTTCAACCCCAAGTAACTGACATGGACTGGTGCCTGATATTTTCAGACCAATAAATTAATAAGAAAATTACCTTTGGACCAGTTCATTTATCAAAATGGGTAATTTTATCTAAAAATAGTAATAATTATTACTGGCAAAAAAGTGCAGATCCTGATGAGACGGCTCGTCACGAGCCGGCTCATCTGAATCTACACTTTTTCATAAGCCTATTTAGAGGCCTGTGGGGTTGAAAGGGTTAAATGATCCGCCTCCGTGGTCGAGTGGTTACTGTCGCTGACTTGTATACAACTGTAACCTATCATCACTGATGGTCACGGGTTTGAGCCCGCTCAGACCATGTCTCTAAATGATAAAGTTGGGAGTTTGTTACGGAGGTTGGTGCACCGAGTACTTGTTAACCGCTGGAGCCTGCTCAGGAAAGATGTTGTTAGGTAAACTGCCCGTCGCTCAAATGGCCAACCTATAGCGACATTAAATAAACTTTAATATACAAAAGTAGTGTTTGTACTAAGTTAGGTTGTCTGTATCATCAGTGGCATAGCGTAATGGTGCAGAGTATCATGGCATTGTCGTCTGATCAGGCTCTATGCTGTTTGTTATTCGGATAATGCAGCTAAATCACTTTGTTGAATAGCAAACAACATAGATCCTGATTGCGGCTGCTGATCTGGATCTATGTTATTTGCACATTCCTTAAGGGTTAAAGAGGACCTATATATTCAGGGGCAGTAACTGACCAATGTCTCTCATTGCCTTCCATACTTTCTGCTAATAACATTGCTTTGGTAGTTTACAGGAACACGTAACAGTTTTTGTTCACAGCTCTGCAGACTTATGTTGGTAATTATTTTGATGAGTATTTGAGTGATTGCAAACAATCAGTATTTTGACAGCTGGTATCCGTGCCGCTTGTGCTTTCCCTATCAGCAACCATCAATAACAGGCTTTGGAAACCTCATGAGCACGTTTTTATTATATGTGTGTTGAAAGATGTATTTAAGCGTATTTAAGCAATGTGCATGTTTATTGTTTTATATAGTAGAACAATTTGGTATGTCGAGTGTTTTGTTGATTTTTTCGGGGGTTTTTTGTGCCTGTTACATTGCCATACTATGTGGTCTCAGTTAGTTTATGTGTGTGTTTTACGTTTATTTATCGTCGCTACCGGTTGCCTATATGAGCGACGCCTCCTGAAGATATTAATCATTTTAGATTTTGGAGAATAGTGCATGATACAGACAGAGACCCATTCCAGAGGCTCCTCTGGTTCTTTAACGTGCACAGTATAAAGCACCGACACGAGACCTCGGTTTAACATCCCATCTGAAAGACTGTTAATTTTATTAGGGTCAGACGGGGGATCGAACCTGCGATCCCTGGATTACCAGTCCAGCGTGTTACCACTGGACTACTACGTCTGTCAGTTAGTTTATACAAATTTATAAACATATAAAGGGGTCTCTGATTGGTTACGGTCATTGACTTCATATCACTTGCCTCTCACCTCTGTGGGTTTGAATCCCACTGGGACTGTTGAATTATTTCATGTGAATAAGTCATCCAGCTCCGTCCGTCTGTCTATCCATAGAACGCACATGTGACATAAAACATTGTCATTCTCCCTTGCATAACGAAACAGAAATTACAATAAAGTATGCATGTAAGTATTAAGATCAACTGCTGAAGACTTTGTTTTAATATTGCATGATTTTCACAAGAAATTCCAGAACTTGTTATTAACCCATTTCATTCTGGATACCGTTCAAACGGTATTTGCAAAGAACATAGGAGCCAGATTAACCGCCACAGAACGTTCCGTCTGATCAGGCTCTATGCTGTTTGCTATTCAGATGATCTTGCTAAGACACTTGGCTATGCAGCAAACAACATAGATCCTGATCAGCACGCAGCGTCACGCTGCGGCTGATCTGGATCTATGTTGTTTGCAAAAGCCTTTAAATATATCCAGAATGAAATGGGTTAAGAGAACAATAATTAATGCAATCTAGCATAATTTGCTTAACAAACTGCAGATGTTACAGTCTGTATAGTAGCTATTGATCAATTAAGAAGTCTGGAATACAATACTGAAGATGCCCAGAGGTGTGAATAATGCAACAACATTGTATAATAACACTTTGAGCTGCCTGATTAAAGCTAATGCACACCATTATACTTCCTGGTGATGCAAGCAATTATGCTGTTTATTAATCAATAGTTATTTTATGCGGCGGTTTGTGTAACATGTATGTATAGTTAATTGTCCTGTTCTTGGCACAATGCTCACGTATGTCATGCACGTACTTCATTAGAGTATTTTCTTAAACTGAAAATCTGAATTAGTGTGGTGGTGGCGGAGGGAACATTTTTATTTTTGTTTTGTTTCTTTTTTTACTTTTTCATTATTTCTCTCATTTTACTATCCTTTTTCTTTCTTCTATATTGTGTGTCTGTGTGTGTGCTTACTTACCTTTCGTATGATACTTTTCGTGTTTCTTTGTTGTTTTGTACTTCTTCTATTTCTATACTACATATCAAATTATTGCTTTCCAACATTGGTTTTCATCCGAAATTTTGACATAATGGGAAGGGCTGTTAATAATGTTGTTATAACTTGTAGCCCGACCCATTTGCTTTTTTTACATTTAATCGTTAACTAGTGCAGTGTACTAATTTGTGTTATATCAGTATTACATAGATTTGTTGTTGTTGCATGCATGTATAAATGTAACTAGAAGATAAAAGCAATAAAATATTATTAAACTGGTTAATAGTTATTTTATGGAGACATGCCCAGGAGGTCAAAGATTTTGGCATACCATATATTTAGAAATCCTATGTATGTCTCTGATGTTGAATATGGACCTACAGATTTTATACTCAGCGTAATTTACAGACGTACGCCAACTAACAAAATTAACAAGTTCTGATCGATCGAGATAGATAACCTCATTCCAATCCAAGATGGTAGTCATTCAAAATCTGTTTTTGACGACTCCTCCTGAATTGATTGGAAGTCGTGCTAGCGCAGTGGTAGTTTATTCGCTTCAGGTATGAAAGGCCCGGAGTTTGCGCCCAGCTGTACCCGTTATGATTGTGCACTTAGGCAAGGTAGGAATTCCATCAGGAATGAGATCTCAAGAGTGATTAAGAATGAGTGTTGTAAAAACTTGTTTACACAAGACCCAGGTCTGTAGCTACAAGGTCACTCTTGGGAGGTTAACCCATTCAACACCAAGTAACTGACATGGACTGGTCCATGATATTTTTAGACCAATAAATGAATAAGAAAATTACATTTGGATCAGTTCATTTATCAAAATGGGTAAATTATTTTTTAAAAATTGTAATATTACTGGCAAAAAGTGCAGATCCTGATGAGACGGCCGGCTCATCTGGATCTACACTTTTTGTACGCCTATTTAGGTCTGTGGTGTTGAAATGGTTAATTGTGAAATATAGATACATTATTTTCGGTCCACGCTGTAACTCTTCGGCTATGGAAGGATTTCAAAACTAATGTGTGACATATGTTGCCATATATAGGTGATGTATCGTACACAAGAGCCAGATCTTAGCTTCAAGGTCAAGATCACACTTGGAGGGTAAATGTGAAATATAGGTACAATATTTCCAGTCCGGGGCTGTAACTTTAACAGCTCTGTTATTAATATAAAGAAAGAGGATAACTTTGTTATTTTCCTGTTTCAATGTGTTTGTTAGTCTTAATTTGTAAGCAATAATATTCCCAAAAGTGTCCATAGCACTCTGTCAAAACAGTTTGGTTTGTTTCGACAACACATGATATGGCTACGTCATAATCACGTCGCGGCTCATGTCACGGCGCATGTCACTATTCAAGCTTACTGAACTCATGGCGGACCATTATGCCTGGTTTTGTTTGATAGCGTACCAGATACGTTTCTCCAAATTTATATTGTTGTTATATTGTATGTCCTTTTTCAGTATGTTCTCAAACATGTAAATTTTTACAACCATCATAAAACTTCCGGAGCATTCATCAGTTCATTTATATATCTTGTTTAGCTGTAATTTTTATTAAATTTTCATCCAAACTTGTAAAATACTAAACCTAAAAAGTGTTATAAGTAAATCGGCCTGGCTAGCAATGGTATAATTAACTCTTCATGTTTTATGATACTGGGAAAAAAGAGAAAATGTTTATGAGAAAAATAAAATACATCTGTTATTGATTGACTGTTAATTGATATAACTGGGAGAGATGGTTCCCAGATTATTATACAACTGTATGTGTACAGTTACGTGGGTATTTCCTACATTATAATATGAAATATAATTATACAGTTATTATATATAGTCAGGGCTTCTAACAACGCCGGTCTCCGGGTCCAGGACCAAATTTTAAACTGGCAGACACCAGTTGTTGCAACCAAAAAGTCATAAAAAATCGGTCCAGAAAATTGTTGAAAAAGCCAAGAAATCGATCAAATACATTTTTCTAACAAATCTTGGTAAATATAATCTCTCGATAAGGTGTTCAGTTCACACCTGTTTCCGGTCTAAGATCGATATGCGACTGCGTTCCAAGTTTTGTTTATCATTTTTAAAACAAGGCTTTTATTGTTAAGTTTGTTGATATTTGAACAGGTCATTCTTAATAATTATAATCGAAATTCGCGGCGGCCATGGGTACTACGGCGTAAGACGAGGCCTAGGCTACGGGTTGACCGCGTACATGTATATATGTTGCATGGGCGTATCTATGCAATCGGCTGCCTATGGTTGATGCATGTGTCTTTCTATTAATGGACCAATTATACTGCAGGAATTCAACCTTCAACCTATATATCGCAAATGGTAGGTGCTACATCTCCGGAAATGTTCTCAAACACAGCAAAGCATACCAAATTTGTTGAGAAATAAAGCAAGAAAGCAAAGTGAGCTTAATATATGAATGTATTGGGGTGGGGGGGGGGGGTTTGCAAAATATTAGAAGACATGGGGGGGGGGGGGGGTCCTGACTGTCAATTTCGGCCTGGACCGATTTGGTTTTGAAAATTTTAGAAGCCCTGTACATAGTATATTATTATTTTATTTTCTGCACACATAAGCAATGCTTTGTGTTATTAGCTATGCTACCCCACCCACTAACAACCATGTTTTTTGACGAGTCATCAATACGTCTGGAACCTATCATCTAATAATGCTCCACACACAAAATTTCATCTCGTAAATTTTGCCACTCATTCGACTTCCTGAACACCTGTATCGTTTGATTTGAGATTTCCAACTTGTATCGTTTGATTTGAGATTTCCAACTTAACCCTTTCAACACCACAGACCTCTATATAGGCTTACAAAAAGTGTAGATCCAGATGAGCCGGCTAGTGACGAGCCGTCTCATCAGGATCTGCACTTTTTGCAAGTAGCATTACTAATTTTAGACAAAATTACCCATCTTGATAAATGAACTGGTCCGAATGTAATTTTCTTATTCATTTATTGGTCTAAGAATATCATGGACCAGTCCATGTCAGTTACTTGGTGTTGAATGGATTAAGCGAGGCAGTTGCTCCATGAACCTCGTCTTGCCTATAGAATCAATATTCCGAGCGGAAAATCAATCGCGGACCAACATACGCACAAATTGAGAAGCCCTGTTAAAAGTTAAAAATAATGATAAATAAAAAAAATCCACCAAAAATAAAAATGTATAATCAATCAATCAATACATAAAATTGAAATCTACAGCTGCTATGACCTACCATAGAAACGAAATCATTTCATTATGCATAGGGACTATAAATAAAACAGTACAGATTTGAATCTCTTTATATATATATATATAGTGTAGTGTGTGATGCATGTGAGGTATTTTATATCTTCCATCTCGTTAAACATGTTGCATTGTTGTATAACCGATTAATTTCTTGTGCAGCTATTTTATGGTCGGGGGGGGGGGAATGGAAGATGCATAATAAGAGAAAATATCAAATAGTTGCCGGCTGAATCATCTATATTCACTTTGCTGAGTGTGTGTGCCTGGTGCTTGGTGGGTTTTATTTGGAATTTTATATTCGGTTTATGTAGGATTGTTGCTGGAATTTGTCTGTGAGTAATAGTGCGTTAATTACGCTGGTCCCACTCTGTTATCTCTGCTGCATCACACAAGCCAGGTATACTATTGGAATAACAGTAGGTAAGACTTAGTTTCCTCTGTATGAAAGAATTGCTGAAATTATTAATATAAATGATTTAATAATAATTATAGTAAAATATATAAAATTGCAACAATTATGTGAATAATATAATTATATATACCTATAGTTATGTGAATAATTAATTATATATACCTATATAGATGTGAATAATTTAATTATATATACCTATAGCTATATGTGAATAATTAATTAATATACCTATAGCTATGTGAATAATTTAATTATATATACCTATAGCTATGTGAATAATTTAATTATATATACCTATAGCTATGTGAATAATAATTATATATACCTATAGCTATGTGAATAATTTAATTATATATACCTATAGCTATGTGAATAATTTAATTATATATACCTATAGATATGTGAATAATTTAATTATATATACCTATAGTTATGTGAATAATTTAATTATATATACCTATAGATATGTGAATAATATATACCTATAGATATGTGAATAATTTAATTATATATACCTATAGCTATGTGAATAATATATACCTATAGATATGTGAATTATATATACCTATAGCTATGTGAATAATTTAATTATATATACCTATAGTTATGTGAATAATTTAATTATATATACCTATAGATATGTGAATAATTTAATTATATATACCTATAGTTATGTGAATAATTTAATTATATATACCTATAGATATGTGAATAATATATACCTATAGATATGTGAATAATTTAATTATATATACCTATAGCTATGTGAATTATATATACCTATAGTATGTGAATATATATACTAAAGATAAGTGAATATAATATACCTATAGATATGTGAATAATATATACCTATAGATATGTGAATAAATACCTATAGATATGTGAATAATATTACCTATTTTTATGTGAAAATTAATTAATATACCTATTGATATGTGAATGATAATACCTTTATTTATTGTGAATAATTTTAATTATATATACCTAATGATGTGAATGATATATACCTATAGTTATGTGAATAATTTAATTATATATACCTATATATATGTGAAAATATATACCTATAGTATGTGATAAAAAATTAAAACGTTTTTTCGCAGATCGATCCACTATCTCAGCATAATAATATTTTATACTGTCTTTGAGGAGTTTGATGAACCGAGGTCTCGTGCATCACAGTGCTTAGGTACACCAGGCATGTAAAAGAACCAGGGTTGGAATTGAGATGTGCATCAGTGCTTAGGTACACCAGGCATGTAAAAGAACCAGGGTTGGAATTGAGATGTGCATCAGTGCTTAGGTACACCAGGCATGTAAAAGAACCAGGGTTGGAATTGAGATGTGCATCAGTGCTTAGGTACACCAGGCATGTAAAAGAACCAGGGTTGCTTCTGGAATTGGGACGTGTTTACTGTACCATACACTATCCTCCAATAAATAAAAGGACTAAGATACTTCTGGATGCATCGCCTCATTAACCAGGGGGCTGGATGCATCGCCTCATTAACCAGGGGGCGAGGATAATATAAATGGGGGTTAATAAGAAAGTTAAGAAGAAACTAGGTTGATGAGAGTTTGTAGATGAAGTGCCAGCATATGTTTGGGTAACAGCATCATTATGTGGTATCACACAGTGCTCGTAGCATCTTCCTCTCCTGTATACATCAGATAAAATTAATGATTTGGATTAATGAGACTGATAAGCCATTTCTAATTGAAAGTACAGGATGATGTTTCAATGTAGTCTGTCTAAATTATGATGATCAGGAATTAATTAATGGCATCTGCTGTTGGTTCCATGCACAGTATGAGCCAAAAGAAATATCAGTATTTGGTGACATGGCCACACTCAACACAAGGCCACTGTCACAAGGGTGTCTCGCCACCAGTGGTGGACTGTATAACTGCAAAATATCAAATGTCTTTTATGCTTTGCAATGAATTGCCAAAATTCAAGTTCAAGGTCAGTGGTAGGGTGGAACTTATTGTTTGTGTAGAGAATTATTTCTCGGATGTGTAGCCATAACGTTGACTGGTTAACCCTTTCAACACCACAGACCTCTCAATAGGCTTATAAAAAGTGTAAATCCAGATGAGCCGGCTCATGATGAGCCGTCTCATCAGGATCTGCACTTTTTGCCAGTAATATTACTATTTTTAGACAAAAATTACCCATTTTGATAAATGAACTGGTCCAAATGTAATTTTCTTATTAATTTATTGGTCTGAAAATATCATGCACCAGTCCATGTCAGTTACTTGGTGTTGAATGGGTTAATGTTTGAGTGTTTTTTTTGATGAATAAATAATTTCTGAAATCTGAATATAATTGGCCAAAGTTCAAGGTCATTTGATTAGCTATCATGCAGTGGATAAGTAGTCGCCATATCTATCCACCTCCATAGATATTACTGGGACTACATGAGATTCTGGCCTTTATTATGAAAATGGTTTGGCTACTACATCGTCAATGTATGTCGTATTAGTAATGGCGTCAAAAGGTGCTTCTATGAGGGAAAGGGTTAATAAACTGATGCTGGCCTAACATTCATTTTTAAAGACATTACAATCCCCCCATTAAAATATAAAACAAAACATTTGAGAGTACCATCCAATGCTGAATTCAAAAATCTATTCATCAACTGTCTAGGTGATTGTACTTCAATTGTTTCAATTATACCTGTCTGTAATTTACCAGCAAGAGATCTACACTTAATTACACAAATAAACACTTAGTTAGACTCCATTGTGCTGTATAATGAGTTGCTGCAGAAATTGAAAATGAATCATGCATGTAGTTCCATACAGGGATCATTCTTGAGGGCGATGTGGGCGAAATTGTCGCCCTAGGGACCCTGACTTCTCCCTAATTAAAAAAAAACAAAAAATATATTATTTTTTGGTTTTTACGATTTTCAAACAAAATTTTGTCTAGTAAGATACACTGGCCCATTATAAAACACTCCTTCTATTCAAATGTTGTATTTAATGGTTGTACTGTGCATTTTTTTAACCCTATTTTGCAGAAGTATAATAAAGAACACCATTTAAGGAAGCGATCACGCGCATTCTCACTTCTCCCAAAATTCTGACCTAGAATGAACCCTGCCATACAAAAATTGATGTGCATTTTCTGCTTTCATTGTTCCAGAGTGTTCCAGAGTGTTGAAGTTTCAGTGTTTGGGTTCTCTGGGGTGAGAATAGTGTTGGGAGAGCTGTCCGATTAATTAAGCGCAGTTGTTAGCACGCTCGCTTCTCACCCGGATCGGGAAGTATGTGAGATTAATTATACCGTCTCCGTGGCCTAGTGGTTAAGGCATCCGCCTACGGTGCGGGAGACCGATGGTTCGAACCTCGTCAGGGGTAGGGATTCGTTCTGATATGGCCGGTTGTTGAGATGCCAGCTTGTACTATTGATAATGAGGTTACCAATTGGTGCCTGGTCTTCAAGGATAGGATTTGGGAAGTATTGTTCATGAAAAAAGGTGTCTCATAGTCAGTAATGGCTGGCCCTTTCAATAAGGGTGACATTATAATAAACAAGCACTTTACTTTACTTATATATGGTTGTCGCTCGCTTAATCAGACATATTGGATTTCCTCCCACGCTAAGGACCACATAATTATTCACTTTCATCTCCTCGCCAATAATGAGCATAAGTTGTTAAAGTTGGTTTCATAATCGTAAAGAAAATAAAGTTTACAGTATTCACAGTTCTTGCCCCATAAGTTGGTTTCATAATCGTAAAGTAAATAAAGTTTACAGTATTCACAGTTCTTGCCCCATAGTTTGCACAATCAAGCTTCTTGAGTGCCTTTTGTGATAAAAATGTTTCATGAAGACAATAAATGATATATGATTCAAACAGCTGGGATGGATGTTCAGATAGAGTAGAAACATGTGACCAGCTGGTGTGGAATGTTTGTACTGTATGCGTGGAATTTTTGTACTGTGTGTGTGAAATGTTTGTAGAAGAATTTTGAAATTTTGGCTCTTATTGGACCTAGTGGTGTAGTTTTAAAAACATAGTGACATAATTTGAGAAATATTGAAAGCAGCTCACCTGCCGGATCATTGCAATGAAGATTCCAGGTAATTGGACCAGTGGTTCAGGAGGTGTAGTTTGAAGCAAAATGCTAATGGCATAGGACAGCAGACAATAGCAAACACAAAGCTCAATTTGAACACTTGTGGTGATATGTTTGTTTTTACGTTTATTTATCTTGACCAACACTACCAGTTGCCCAATATGAGCACTGCCTCCTGAAGAGATTATTCATTTTAGATTTGTGGAAGATGGTGTAATGAAACAGACCATTCCAGAATCTCTTTTGGTTTTTATGTGCATGGTGTAAAGCACCGACACAAGACCTCAGTTTAAAGTCCCATCTGAAAGACCGTTAATTAACTACAGATCCGTCTGTAAATTAGAATTTAGAACAGCCACCATTGTAAATTAGAATTTAGAACAGCCACCATTGTAAATTAGAATTTAGAACAGCCACCATTGTAAATTAGAATTTAGAACAGCCACCATTAGAATTTAGAACAGCCACCATTGTAAATTAGAAATTAGAACAGCCACCATTGTAAATTAGAATTTAGAACAGCCACCATTGTAAATTAGAATTTAGAACAGCCACCATTGTAAATTAGAATTTAGAACAGCCACCATTGTAAATTAGAAATTAGAACAGTCACCATTGTAAATTAGAAATTAGAACAGCCACTATTGTAAATTAGAAATTAGAACAGCCACCATTGTAAATTAGAATTTAGAACAGCCACCATTGTAAATTAGAATTTAGAACAGCCACCATTGTAAATTAGAATTTAGAACAGCCACCAGACTATAGGAAGAGTTTGATTTGGAGGATATTAAGATGGTTTCTTTTACCTCTCACCTCAATACAGACGGATCTGTAGTCCAGTGGTAACACGCTGGACTGGTAATCCAGAGATAATAAAATTAACAGTCTTTCAGATGAGACATTAAACCGAGGTCTCATGTCGGTGCTGTACATCGTGCACGTAAACGAACCAGAGAAGACTCTGGAATGGGTCTCTGTCTGTATCATTTCACTATCCTCCACAAATCTAAAACGACTAATTTCTTCAGGAGGCGTCGCTCATATGGGCAACCGGTAGTGATGATAAATAAACATAAAACACACAATTCTAATTAGCATACGGTAGTACCCTTGTCTCCCCGGTTAGAAAGATTTATCTCACACCCCCAAAACGGCAGAAAACCCTGTCTATAATTGAGAACATATTATGTAATGAAATGTTATGTAATGCGTGATGAACTATTGTGTTGTGAAAATGCACCGTACATTTGCGATATTAGCCTATTATATATTAGATTTCGTCATGTACCAAACCGTGGCAAACATTTACCTGACCTTGGCAAACATATACCTGATCTTGGCAAACATTTACCTGACCTTGGCAAACATTTACCTGATCTTGGCAAACATTTATCTGACATTGGCAACATTTACCTCACTTTGGCAAACATTTACCTGACCTTGGCAAACATTTACCTGATCTTGGCAAACATTTACCTGACCGTGACAAACATTTACCTGACCTTGGAAAAAAAAAAAACATTTACCTGACCTTGGCAAACATTTACCTGACCTTGCAATATACAATGTAATGAGTATTTGCATATTTGGTTTTGTCTCTATAGTTCTTCACAATATTCAGAGGCACACCCAGTGCACCCCACTGTATTGAGTTCGAGCCCTGCTGGAGCCGTTAACGATTATGCCCCTAGGCAAGGCAATTAAATTACTCATTGCCTCTTCTCTCTCCCTCGTGGCGATTGATTCCATCAGAAATTAGGTCTCGAGAATGATTAATATAAGTTGTAAGAACTTGTTTTGCAATCAAGCTAAAATAAATTTGTATAAACTATTTAAGTGCACCCCACTAATTTACTCAGAAGAAAGGGGGCACCGGATGCTCTCTCAAAATTATGTGTCTCCCACCCCCTTCCAAATATTTGTCAGTTAGCCTTTCCCCAATACCCACTCCCCCTACCTCCCACTCCCCCTACCTCCCACCACCACCTATTCAAATTCATGGATGTCGCTGCTCCAGGCATGACTTGTGGAGCCTCCGTGGTGCAATGAATATGGTGTCCACCTTGTAACTGAGAGGTTGTGAGTTCAATCACCCTCAGAACCATACATGGTGCTGGTGCCCTTAGGTAAGATAAGATTAATTGCTCTCGAGACCTCAGAAAACGAGACCTCATTTCTGATGGAATTCTTTCCCACGAAAGAGAATTCTGATGGAATCCATTGCCACTCAGGGAGAGGGGGAGGGAGAGGAGAGGGGGAGAGAGAGGAGAGGGGGAAAGAGGAGAAGAGAGGGGGAAGTAGAGTAGAGGCGAGGAGAGGGGGAAGGAGAGGAGAGGAGAGGGGGGAAGAGAGGAGGGAGATGGAGAGGGGGAGGAGAGAAGGAGGAGAGGGGGAAGGAGAGGATAGGGAGAGAGGAGAGGAGAGAGAGAGAGAAGAGAGAGAGAGAGAGAGAGAGAAAAGGCAATACATGTAAAAGTTTTTACAACATTAGATTAATTGCTCGAGAGAGAGAGGGAGAGGGGGAGAGAGAGGAGAGAGAGGGAGAGAGAGAGAGGGAGAGAGAGAGAGGGAGAGAGAGAGAAAGTAAAAACTATTTGTTTTGCACATTGTTGCTAAAATAAATTTGCATAATTTTTGTTCAGGGTCTCGGAAATGTTATTAGATATGAGGCTGAGGGTGGCCTTCTAAACAGACTGTACTGTATAGTTGCAATGAATCTTGTAATATATCACTAAAAAGTGTGCTTACAGGAATCAATGATGCATGTGGCCATTTCTTGAATTTCTGTCACAAAATGGCAAGACAGTAATTAGTGTATTATGTTATTGATATGTATTGATGTAAACCAGTAATCAATACAAGATCCACAGATAAGTTGTAAACTGTTTATATGAGCACCAGACATCATCACTACGCAAGATTAATGTGAAAAGTCGCCATTTTCTTGCAACGTTAGTTTTTAGTTTATACAAATTTATTGTAGCTTGATTGCGAAACAGGTTGATACAAAGTTAGTTTTTACTTTATGCAGATTTAGTTTGCCTGATTGCGAAACAAGTTGTTAAAAGGTTAGTTGTTAGTTGATGCAAATTTATTTTTGCTTGATTGTGAAACAAGTTCATGTGGGGGATAATGTCCATCATGTGGGGGATAATGTCCGCCTGTGTCAAAACACACAGGGACCCGGGGATTATGTCCTGCACTCCTGTTATTTGCATTTATCCTACCTCCATACGTAAGAATGGTCAAGCTGTAGCCGTTACGATTGTTAAATATCACATTGCCTCTTCTCTCTCCCTCATGGCAATGAACTTGTTTAAATGAAACACAAATAGAGTACTAAGCTTGCTGCAATTTTAACTTTCTTTGTAAATCAATTACAACATTCTGACCTATTAGCTAAGTGGTGCAGTTCTTATATTTAATGTTATATTTCTGTTCAAAAGCATGTCATTTCGGGAAGGGCCATAATGTTGCTAGAATTTGTGGCCCCAACCTGTTTGCCTTTATTTAATTTGTCGTGTGTGTTTTACGTTTATTTATTGTCGCTACTGGTTGCCCATATGAGCGGCGCCTCCTGAAGATATTAGTCATTTTAGATTTTGGAGGATAGTGAAATGATACAGACAGAGACCCATTCCAGAGTATCCTCTGGATCTTTTACGTGCACGGTGTAAAGCACCGATACGAGACCTCGGTTTAACGTCCCATCTGAAAGACTGTTAATTTTATTAGGGTCAGACGGGGAATCGAACCTGCGATCCCTGGATTACCAGTCCAGCATGTTACCACTAGGCTACAGATCCGTCTTTATTTAATTTGTCATGTTTTGTATTCACATGTATATGTAAAACGAATCGAGCAATAAAATATGATTAAACTAAACATGTAATTGCACTACATGTGAGTGTCCAATATTTCAAGTCAGCAATTTGAACAAAACATGCTAAAAGTGATGTACGAACATTAATTTCATTGCTATAATGATTCTGTTACGTAGAAATGGAGCTACGAAGTGAGACAAACTAAATGAAGACCATTCCAGTCGTAATTTACATTATATAATAATGTTTCAAGTACATATTAACCCGTAGGCTGTCCGATTAGAGCAGTGGTTAGCGCGCTCGCTTCTTACCGATGTAAACCAGGTTTGATCCTCGGACCAGGAAGTATGTGAGATGGTACGGTGGTCGCCAGATCGGACAGGTGGGTTTTCTCCGGGTACTCCGGTTTCCTCCCACACGAATGACCACATTTACGCTTTCATCCGCCCCAACGAGAGTGATTAATATAAGTTGTTAGAACTTGCTTTGCAATCATAAGATCGTAAAATAAATAAAGTTTAAACTTTATTAACCTGTTACACGCTAGCGGCAGATAAAATCACTTCTGCAAACAGCATAAAGCCAGATCAGACGGAACAGAACATGCTGTCTGATCAGGCTCTATGCTGTTTGCTATTCGGATAGTGGAGTTAAAACACATGTCTCAGAATAGCAAACAACATATATCCTGATCAGACGCGGCATTATGCTGTGGCTGATCTGGATATATGTTGTTTGCAAATGTAATTGGGTTGAAAAAAGGGTTGGATTTCTTTACTGAAGAGTGTGGGTAATACAGGTTGTGTAGCAAAATAGAATTGGGTGAATACCCTGTAGAAATGATGACGTGTATTTCGAACAGGAAGATGACTTTAAGACAGTAGCTAAGTAATAATTTAAAATACATGACTTTTTATTAATATATTTGTAACCGAGTTGTCAGACAGGAGGGAGGACTGTGTAATTATGTGTCTCAATTGGTCCATCAGAGAGTGTCACGATCAATACAGAATCAACATCAACGTGCTTTCCCTGTTAGATAAAAGTACACCGCAATCAATATCAATAGAGAACCATAGTCTAAAAGCCAAAAATATTACTTCCAAAGTCTGGGTGTTGCAAAGATATCATTGCTTGGATAATATATTTATGTCTTATTCCGGGTAATTTACTGGGAAATGAGGAGTGGATATCCCCCATATCAGTAAGTGTTTATTTTTAGATAGTAGAAACTCTAGCTGTCAGGTTTTGTGACTTTCTTAGCTTTGCATGCTGGGTAAAATAAAGGCTAGGAATAATTTTGATTCATTAATGTGATTTTCTTATTTGTGACTTGAAAACTCATGAAATATTAATATAAAGGGGCTTGCAAGCTTTCTTTGCTGCGATACAATGAGAGACATTACTGGTTTTTCTATTACCTCCCAGGGATCATTCTAGAGGGCGATGTGGGCGAAATAGTCGCCCTAGAGACCCTGACTTCGCCCTCTGGGGGCCCCCCACTTCTCCCTTATAAAAAAATTGGTTTTTACGATTTTAAAACAAAATTTTGTCTAGTAAGATACACTGGCCCATTATAAAGCACTCCTTCTATTCAAATGTTGTATTTAATGGTTGTAATATGCATTTTAACCCTATTTTGCAGAAGTATATTAAAGAACACCATTTAAGGAAGCGATCACGCGCTTTCTCACTTCTCCCAAAAATTCTGACCTAGAATGAACCCTGACCTCCCTTGATGGATAAAGTCAGATTTATCCCTAAATGTATATTGTCCTTTCAGTTGGAATCCTTTGTTTTTACTGTTGTCGTCTAAACAGATGTTGCGTTAGGATAAATGTAATTTTATCAAAATCGTGTTAATTAATTGAACCAATTTTTACAGTAAGGTATCCATTGGACATGCTAAAGGATATCTGTCGAGATTTAATAATTTCATAATTATAAGACGCGAATACGGATAAGAATGGAAAACATGTGGTGCAAAGGAAACAGCGATAAAAACAGAGGAAACCAATTAAGAGGACCAATATACTATTCGGAGTATTCAGGGGCAGTAACTCACTAATGTTTCTCATTCTAATGAAATATTTCTCTGTTACCTTCACCGACTGCGTGAAAAGAGTTTACGACGGGTTTCTTATTAGTTGGTCTTCACACATTACCAGTAATTGTAACCTTCTGTATTTTGATTTCAGACAGTAACCTTTCTCTCCTAGAGACAGATAGGCGTAGATACTTGCAGATTCATTCATGTGGCCTGACATTTACCTATCATGATCAATGTACTCTAGGCAGTCTGCATACTTACCCCACCCACATAGAAATTACTGGCAATGTTTACGGGTTGTATTCACTATGTCACTCTGACATTTATTATGGGTGTTTCTGTTCAGTTTATACAAATTATTTAACTCGAGACCTCATTCCTGATGGAATCCATTGCCACGAGGGAGGGAGAAGAGGCATGTGGAAATTAAATGCCTTGCCTAAGGGCACAATCGTAATGGCTCCAGCTGGACGCAAACTCTGGGCCTTTCGCACCTGAAGCGAACATACTACCACTGTGCTATCACGACTTCCACCTGCGCTATCCCGAAAAAAGGGGGGAATGAATATAATGGCGTTGAGAGGCGTTTTCAGGGATCATTCTAGAGGGCGATGTGGGCGAAATAGTCCACTCCCTAAAAAAAAAAAAGAATATATATATTTTTTGGTTTTTACGATTTTCAAACAAAATTTTGTCTAATAAGATACACATTATAAAGCACTCCTTCTATTCAAATTTAATGGTTGTACTGTGCATTTTAACCCTATTTTGCAGAAGTATATTAAAGAACACCATTTAAGGACGCGATCGCGCGCTTTCTCACTTCTCCCAAAAATTCTGACCTAGAATGAACCCTGTATTTTATGTAGGAAAGAGTTAACTCATTCAATACAAGTAATAGACATGGACTGGTCCATGATACTTTTAGACGAATCAATTGATCAAAAATATTACATTTGGACTAGTTCATTTATATCAAAATGGGTACGTTTTACTAAATATAGTAAAATTACTAGCAAAAAGTGCAGATTCTGATTGCCAGACGGCTCATCTGGATCTACACTTTTTGCAAACCTATTTCATGGTCTGTAGTGTTGAAATGGTTAATTAAGTAACGTTCTATATTTTGGTTTCAGACATTAGACAATTTTCTAGTCAGTTTCTTGATAAAGGCCTGCAAACGTTCTTCATTCAAATGTTTAGACCAGTAACATTTTAGGTAGTTGGTTTTTAGACAAATCTGTTTCTTGATTCGGATCTCGGTTAATAGTTTCCATTGGGGTATTACTTGTTTTTTTATCATGTCACGGCTATAACAGACAATGACAATTTGGAAAGTGATTTATTAGGGACAAATTTAAGACAGGTAAGGCTTGTGATCTACGAGTAACATCATGTTGGGAAATTAAATATGCCTATATGGTCAATATACGTTATGTCAAACTTGTGTTACCTCGAGGTATTTTGTTCGGTCAGACGGAATTCGACATAGCGGATTGTAGACTATATATGAATTTTGCCTTATTTGACAAGCGATCGTAACATGCGCTTCCATAATACATAACACTAACACGGAAATCCCCATCCATTCTTCCTTAACCCATTCAACCCCAAGTAACTGACATGGACTGGTCCATGATATTTTCAGACCAATAAATTAATAAGAAAATTACCTTTGGACCAGTTCATTTATCAAAATGGGTAATTTTATCTAAAAATAGTAATAATTATTACTGGCAAAAAAGTGCAGATCCTGATGAGACAGCCGTCTCATCTGGATCTACACTTTTCATTAGCCTATTTAGAGGCCTGTGGGGTTGAAAGGGTTAAATAACGTTTTATAAAAACTTAATATATAAGAGTACGAGTTTATGAGAAGACATTGTATCTTGTTGTTTGTATATATATTTGTATCTTGTTGTTTGTATATATATTTGTATCTTGTTGTTTGTATATATATTTGTATCTTGTTTGTATTTATATTTGTATCTTGTTGTTTGCATATATATTTGTATCTTGTTGTTTGTATATATATTTGTATCTTGTTTGTATTTATAAATTGGTATCTTGTTGTTTGTATGTATATTTGGATCTTGTTGTTTGTATATATATTTGTATCTTGTTGTTTGTATATATATTTGTATCTTGTTTGTATTTATATTTGTATCTTGTTGTTTGTATGTATATTTGTATCTTGTTGTTTGCATATATATGTGTATCTTGTTGTTTGTATATATATTTGTATCTTGTTTGTATTTATAAATTGGTATCTTGTTGTTTGTATGTATATTTGGATCTTGTTGTTTGTATGTATATTTGTATCTTGTTGTTTGTATTTATATTTGTATCTTGTTGTTTGTATGTATATTTGTATATTGTTGTTTGTATTTATATTTGTATCTTGTTGTTTGTATTTATATTTGTATCTTGTTGTTTGTATGTATATTTGTATCTTGTTGTTTGTATTTATATTTGTATCTTGTTGTTTGTATGTATATTTGGATCTTGTTGTTTGTATGTATATTTGTATCTTGAGGTTTGTATTTATATTTGTATCTTGTTGTTTGTATGTATATTTATATATTGTTGTTTGTATTTATATTTGTATCTTGTTGTTTGTATTTATATTTGTATCTTGTTGTTTGTATGTATATTTGTATATTGTTGTTTGTATGTATATTTGTATCTTGTTGTTTGTATGTATATTTGTATCTTGTTGTTTGTATGTATATTTGTAACTTGTTGTTTGTATGTATATTTGTATCTTGTTGTTTGTATGTATATTTGTATCTTGTTGTTTGTATTTATATTTGTAACTTGTTGTTTGTATGTATATTTGTATCTTGTTGTTTGTATGTATATTTGTATCTTGTTGTTTGTATGTATATTTGTAACTTGTTGTTTGTATGTATATTTGTATCTTGTTGTTTGTATGTATATTTGTATCTTGTTGTTTGTATGTATATTTGTATCTTGTTGTTTGTATGTATATTTGTAACTTGTTGTTTGTATGTATATTTGTATCTTGTTGTTTGTATGTATATTTGTATCTTGTTGTTTGTATGTATATTTGTATCTTGTTGTTTGTATGTATATTTGTATCTTGTTGTTTGTATGTATATTTGTAACTTGTGTACTTAACCCTTTCAACACTACTGGCCTCTAAATAGACTTACAAAAAGTGTAGATCCAGATGAGCTGGCTCGTGATGAGCCGTCTCATCAGGATCTGCATTTTTTGCCAGTAATAAATAATACTATTTTTAGATAAAATTACCCATTTTGATAAATGAACAATAAAAATATCATGCACCAGCCCATGTCAGTTACTTGGTGTTGAATGGGTTAAATGAATAAAAAACAGAAAAACAAAAACAAAAAAACAAAAACACATGCGCTTCCATTCCCCTTTTGATCAGCCCCCTTGATAAATTGTCGAATATTGATTTATATAAATGGGCTTATTTTAACATGTGACACACTAACTGACCGACTGACTGGTGCACTGGTTACATATGGAATGTCTCCATTCTACCTGATATTTGAAATCTTCGATACATGATAATTACCACACTAAACTTGTTGATTGGCTGAAAATGGATGAAAAACTGAACACCATCGTGATCAAGCCCTGGCACCAAGGTTATAAAACTTTTCTCCGATCTCAAACTCAGACTCAAGCTTCTGATTGGTTCAACTGAGTGTAAAACTCAGACTCAACCAATCAAGTTTCTTGAGCTTGAGAAGATTTATAACCTTGGGGCCTGGATCTGTGAGTTGTCATCCATTTCTAGAGATTTTATATTAAAGTCCTTGGTTGAATGCTCAATCATGGTGCAGACATAGTGGCCTTGTCACAGTATGGACATAGTGACCTTGACCCATCACAAACATGGCCTAGTAACGATTATTAAACTTAGGTTGAATATAAAGAAATAGAGAAACATACATTTACTATGAGGTCCTTGTATTGGCAGAGTTTGCCCAGAATAAAATGTGTATTGATCTCCAAATGTAGTTTGACATGCATGAAAAATAAATAAATTAAGAAATTTAAGAAATGAATGACCATATATATGCTTTCATCCGAGCCAACGAGAGTGATTAATATAAATTGTTAAAACTTGCTTCGCAATCGTTGTAAAATAAATAAAGTATTAAAAAAAGTGCTTAATAATATTTCTATCTTTAATTTTGACGTCTGTGTTCTAATGCAATATTTCATAGAATTCCAGGCATATGAAAACTCTGACACCACCACTGTCCATCTGACACCACCACTGTCCATCTGACACCACCACTGTCCATCTGACACCACCACTGTCCATCTCACACCACCACTGTCCATCTCACACCACCACTGTCCATCTGACACCACCACTGTCCATCTGACACCACCACTGTCCATCTCACACCACCACTGTCCATCTCACACCACCACTGTCCATCTCACACCACCACTGTCCATCTCACACCACCACTGTCAATCTCACACCACCACTGTCCATCTCACACCACCACTGTCCATCTCACACCACCACTGTCCATCTCACACCACCACTGTCCATCTCACACCACCACTGTCCATCTCACACCACCACTGTCCATCTCACACCACCACTGTCCATCTCACACCACCACTGTCCATCTCACACCACCACTGTCAATCTCACACCACCACTGTCCATCTCACTCCACCACTGTCCATCTCACACCACCACTGTCCATCTCACACCACCACTGTCCATCTCACACCACCACTGTCCATCTCACACCACCACTGTCCATCTGACACCACCACTGTCAATCTCACTCCACCACTGTCAATCTCACTCCACCACTGTCAATCTCACTCCACCACTGTCTATCTCACACCACCACTGTCAATCTCACACCACCACTGTCAATCTCACACCACCACTGTCCATCTCACACCACATCTGTCGATCTCACACCACCACTGTCGATCTCACACCACCACTGTCTATCTCACACCACCACTGTCCATCTCACACCACCACTGTCCATCTCACACCACATCTGTTGATCTCACACCACCACTGTCTATCTCACACCACCACTGTCAATCTCACACCACCACTGTCAATCTCACACCACATCTGTTGATCTCACACCACATCTGTCGATCTCACACCACCACTGTCAATCTCACACCACCACTGTCAATCTCACACCACATCTGTTGATCTCACACCACATCTGTCGATCTCACACCACCACTGTCAATCTCACACCACCACTGTCAATCTCACACCACCACTGTCGATCTCACACCACCACTGTCGATCTCACACCACCACTGTCAATCTCACACCACCACTGTCCATCTCACACCACCACTGTCTATCTCACACCACCACTGTCAATCTCACACCACCACTGTCCATCTCACACCACCACTGTCCATCTCACACCACCACTGTCCATCTCACACCACCACTGTCCATCTCACACCACCACTGTCCATCTCACACCACCACTGTCCATCTCACACCACCACTGTCCATCTCACACCACCACTGTCAATCTCACACCACCACTGTCCATCTCACTCCACCACTGTCCATCTCACACCACCACTGTCCATCTCACACCACCACTGTCCATCTCACACCACCACTGTCCATCTCACACCACCACTGTCCATCTCACACCACCACTGTCCATCTCACACCACCACTGTCCATCTCACACCACCACTGTCCATCTGACACCACCACTGTCAATCTCACACCACCACTGTCGATCTCACACCACCACTGTCCATCTCACACCACCACTGTCCATCTCACACCACCACTGTCAATCTCACACCACATCTGTCGATCTCACACCACCACTGTCAATCTCACACCACCACTGTCCATCTGACACCACCACTGTCAATCTCACTCCACCACTGTCAATCTCACTCCACCACTGTCAATCTCACTCCACCACTGTCTATCTCACACCACCACTGTCAATCTCACACCACCACTGTCAATCTCACACCACCACTGTCCATCTCACACCACATCTGTCGATCTCACACCACCACTGTCGATCTCACACCACCACTGTCTATCTCACACCACCACTGTCCATCTCACACCACCACTGTCCATCTCACACCACATCTGTTGATCTCACACCACCACTGTCTATCTCACACCACCACTGTCAATCTCACACCACCACTGTCAATCTCACACCACATCTGTTGATCTCACACCACATCTGTCGATCTCACACCACCACTGTCAATCTCACACCACCACTGTCAATCTCACACCACATCTGTTGATCTCACACCACATCTGTCGATCTCACACCACCACTGTCAATCTCACACCACCACTGTCAATCTCACACCACCACTGTCGATCTCACACCACCACTGTCGATCTCACACCACCACTGTCAATCTCACACCACCACTGTCCATCTCACACCACCACTGTCTATCTCACACCACCACTGTCAATCTCACACCACCACTGTCCATCTCACACCACCACTGTCCATCTCACACCACCACTGTCCATCTCACACCACCACTGTCCATCTCACACCACCACTGTCCATCTCACACCACCACTGTCCATCTCACACCACCACTGTCCATCTCACACCACCACTGTCCATCTCACACCACCACTGTCCATCTCACACCACCACTGTCCATCTCACACCACCACTGTCCATCTCACACCACCACTGTCCATCTGACACCACCACTGTCAATCTCACACCACCACTGTCGATCTCACACCACCACTGTCCATCTCACACCACCACTGTCCATCTCACACCACCACTGTCAATCTCACACCACATCTGTCGATCTCACACCACCACTGTCAATCTCACACCACCACTGTCCATCTGACACCACCACTGTCAATCTCACTCCACCACTGTCAATCTCACTCCACCACTGTCAATCTCACTCCACCACTGTCTATCTCACACCACCACTGTCAATCTCACACCACCACTGTCAATCTCACACCACCACTGTCCATCTCACACCACATCTGTCGATCTCACACCACCACTGTCGATCTCACACCACCACTGTCTATCTCACACCACCACTGTCCATCTCACACCACCACTGTCCATCTCACACCACATCTGTTGATCTCACACCACCACTGTCTATCTCACACCACCACTGTCAATCTCACACCACCACTGTCAATCTCACACCACATCTGTTGATCTCACACCACATCTGTCGATCTCACACCACCACTGTCAATCTCACACCACCACTGTCAATCTCACACCACATCTGTTGATCTCACACCACATCTGTCGATCTCACACCACCACTGTCAATCTCACACCACCACTGTCAATCTCACACCACATCTGTTGATCTCACACCACATCTGTCGATCTCACACCACCACTGTCAATCTCACACCACCACTGTCAATCTCACACCACATCTGTTGATCTCACACCACATCTGTCGATCTCACACCACCACTGTCAATCTCACACCACCACTGTCAATCTCACACCACATCTGTTGATCTCACACCACATCTGTCGATCTCACACCACCACTGTCAATCTCACACCACCACTGTCAATCTCACACCACATCTGTTGATCTCACACCACATCTGTCGATCTCACACCACCACTGTCAATCTCACACCACCACTGTCAATCTCACACCACCACTGTCCATCTCACACCACCACTGTCCATCTCACACCACCACTGTCCATCTGACACCACCACTGTCAATCTCACACCACCACTGTCGATCTCACACCACCACTGTCCATCTCACACCACCACTGTCCATCTCACACCACCACTGTCAATCTCACACCACATCTGTCGATCTCACACCACCACTGTCAATCTCACACCACCACTGTCCATCTGACACCACCACTGTCATCTCACTCCACCACTGTCAATCTCACTCCACCACTGTCAATCTCACTCCACCACTGTCTATCTCACACCACCACTGTCAATCTCACACCACCACTGTCCATCTCACACCACCACTGTCCATCTCACACCACATCTGTTGATCTCACACCACCACTGTCTATCTCACACCACCACTGTCTATCTCACACCACCACTGTCTATCTCACACCACCACTGTCTATCTCACACCACCACTGTCAATCTCACACCACTTATATCGGGGACTTGGCATCAAACTATTCTATCTGCATTCTTCATCTATATGCACTTATAACAGTTTCCCACTAATCCCACAATATGCTATCAGCCTATCATCATATTTTATCCTACCTTCATGCTTAACCCATTCAACCCCAAGTAACTGACATGGACTGGTGCCTGATATTTTCAGACCAATAAATTAATAAGAAAATTACCTTTGGACCAGTTCATTTATCAAAATGGGTAATTTTATCTAAAAATAGTAATAATTATTACTGGCAAAAAAGTGCAGATCCAGATGAGACGGCTCGTCACGAGCCGGCTCATCTGGATCTACACTTTTCATAAGCCTATTTAGAGGCCTGTGGGGTTGAAAGGGTTAATAATGGTATATATTATTATATGAATAATTATTCAGTGCCTAATCAACCTTTCTTGACGTCATAACATGTATGACGTCATATGTTCACAGATGGTATGATAAACTTCAGGTCATGAATATTAGTAATCTTTCCTTTCTAAAACTCTCTAAAACTTTCTTATTAGAAGATATGATAAATAGTATATTGGGTTACTGTCTTATAAATTTTAAATTATTAGGCTTGTCTCCAATTACATACAAGGCTGGATAGAGCCTCGCTGTGTATATTTTCTCCAACTACCCTAAGAAATTAAAATTGATAAGACTTTAACTCTTTCAACACCACAGGCCTCTAAATAGGCTTATAAAAAAGTGTAGATCCAGATGAGCCGGCTCGTGACGAGCCGTCTCATCAGGATCTGCACTTTTTGCAAGTAATATTACTATTTTTAGGAAAACAATTACCCATTTTGATAAATGAACTGATCCAAATGTAATTTTCTTATTAATTTATTGATCTAAAAATATCATGGACCAGTTCATGTCAGTTACTTGGTGTTGAATGGGTTAACCTAATATTCTCTATTTCTAAGGGATTAAACATTTGGATTTCAAGCAGTATCAGCTGGTTTGCGGAAGATCATTGGTTCTACAGATGTCTGAAATAAGCAGCAAGACTTTAACTTTGCTCACATCTCGGATATAGCTTGATGAATGTTATTAACTGGTAGCCTCGACTGCAAATAACTAGGAAGCTAGAGATTGAGCTTGAGATTAGAGGAAAGTTTCATAACCGGGGGAGGGGGGCTTAGGGGGGGTCAGGTGCAGACCTCCATCATACCCAGACCACTTGGCTATATAAATATCTGAAGACAAATAAAACTTGCCTCTTTTTCTATTTCATTGAAAATAGAGGTATACAAATTTATTTTTGCTCGATTGCGAAACAAGTTCTTACAACTTATATTAATCACTCTCGAGACCTCATTCCTGATGGAATCCATCGCCACAAGGGAGAGAGAAGAGGCAATGTGGAACTTACATGCCTTGCCTAAGGGCACAATCGTAACAGCTCCAGCGGGGCTCGAACTCCGGGCCTTTCGCACATGAAGCGAACGCGCATCCACTGCGCTATTACGACTTCCAAAATAAAGGTTAACATTTGTTGGACGCTATTAGTGGTAATATGTTGCTGTTATAGATTTCATCAGCAAATCATAACTCATTAATCATGAACATAAGCCATTAATCATGAACATAAGCCATTAATGTTGTTTGCTACATAGCCAAGTGTCTTTAACAAGATCATCTGAATAGCAAACAGCATAGAGCCTGATCAGACGGCACATTCCGTGGCGGCTGATCTGGCTCTATGTTCTTTGCAAATACTGTTTAAACTCTACCCAGAATCAAATGGGTTACGGTTAAAGGTACAGATATTATTAGCAGACAAACTATATCATCACTTTATGCGAAACATCTGAACAATTTACCTGGCAGTCAGTCTGGTAAACCGTTGAACCTTTAATTACCAGACTTGAACTTTTACAAGATGTAATGAAATTAAACTGAACCAATAAAATTCTGTTATTCATCAATTGTATACTGATTTAGTATCTCAGGAGCACTGTATACACTTAACCCTTTCAACCCCAAGTAACTGACATGGACTGGTCCATGATATTTTTAGACCAATAAATTAATAAGAAAATTACATTTGGACCAGTTCATTTATCAAAATGGGTAATTTTATCTAAAAATAGTAATAATTATTACTGGCAAAAAAGTGCAGATCCTGATGAGACGGCTCGTTACGAGCCGGCTCATCTGGATCTACACTTTTCATAAGCCTATTTAGAGGTCTGTGGGGTTGAAAGGGTTAATAACCATGATCAATAATAACATAGACACATACTCTCCTGATGAAGAGATTATCGTAAATTTTGCCTTTTCAGTTTTACAGATTTAATTAAGGTCATGACAATCCATTTTGCAATCTTCCTTTATTACTGATTAACACTGATGGGCATTCTATTTTAGCTGCACATGTTCAATCAATACTTGCAACTGTTCACTTTACAAACCATTTGCTTGGTTTATTGGGAGCTCATTGAAAAATATGTCGTTGTGACCAATATAATTATATGGGAAAGTGCTCAGAATTGGCCTACAAGTGGCTGAAATAAACTGAAGCAAAATTCTTTGTTTGTTCTTTGTCTGTGGAAATAAACTGATAAATTTGAATAAATATGATTTGCTAACCAACAATATAAGATGCTAAATAAACAGAAATACAAAAGCAATCGTTGCTGAACAACTCCGATCGGCTCGCGAAAATATGTGACAAAACATCTTGTGTACCTGGTACCCATAATGCAAACAATACAGTGTTGTAAAGCGCTATAAACTAGATAAAGCTGGGAACTAAACACCTGGTGTATCCCGAGAACAGCACATGTGATAATTGGAAATGCCTGTCTAAAACGCTGACGCCTCGACATTTTACCAGACATGTGAGAGAAATGCAAATTTTGTTAGTCTGACCATTTATTTACCATCAGTACCAGCGATCCGAACAGCGATCCGAAGGTATTTCGGGAAGAGTGCGACATTTTGCTTATTAATAGTTGCAGAGCTTTTTGATATCTGTGTACACACACGCCTTTGGTGTACCAGTTGAAAGCCTAGCAACATTGATAGTACCATTTTGAACTTGTTGCAATACATCAAGAATGCCAAATGCGGCCATGACTTATTTATCTCTTCACAGATTTAGTTCATAGTCGTTTATAATACCCATAGTCATTAGTACATCACATTAACCTTGGTTTATTTTAAAAACGTTCCCGCTGGCATTTTCAAGAATGTTTCAAGAAATATCCTGGAATTGTTGAAGAACACAGTTCCATGAATTGTTCAAGAGCACAGTTCCATGAATTGTACAAGAGCACAGTTCCATGAATTGTACAAGAGCACAGTTCCATGAATTGTACAAGAACACAGTTCCATGAATTGTTCAAGAGCACAGTTCCATGAATTGTACAAGAGCACAGTTCCATGAATTGTTTAAGAACACAGTTCCATGAATTGTTCAAGAGCACAGTTCCATGAATTGTTCAAGAGCACAGTTCCATGAATTGTTCAAGAGCACAGTGCCATGAATTGTTTGTTCCATGAATTGTTCAACCGATACTCAAGTTGGATGCATTTACTTGCTCTACTGTAGTTTACTTTGGCACATTAATTGAAGGTATGAAATAAACGCAAGATTCGTTGGTGTTGTTTAGATGTGTTCCATATGAAATCACCAGGTTTGTTTGCCTAAAATAACACAAGAAGAAGAAACCGATTCTGAGAATATTTCAAGGGAATATTGTGATTTATAATTGGGAAACAATACAGCAATATGTTTGCCTGTTAGCTAGATGTTTACCTAGACTTCATGCCCTTCGTTTCTAGTGAAAGGTTTTGGCCGGGTACCAAGCTTGTTAGTATGCTCTTTAAAAGGCTGGCAGTTTCTAAGTTGGATAATTAACACCTCTTTCCTATTGTACAGTTTGTGTCAATTAAAAGCAATGATTGGCTGGCGATGATGTTTCTCTAAATGTTTGAGTTTGCTAATTATCTTGTTCAGACTCACTTCACAGATTTGTCAGAGTGTCTGCTTTACCATGATGATATGATAAATGTTATTATATATATTCCCAGCTATAAGTCGAGGGTCATATTTTGGCTAGAAAATCTTTTTTTCCCCAAAGTTGAGATTATGTAAATTGTGGGCTTATGACATTCATTATGAAAATCATTTTTCTTTCATTATTGAAAGAAATTTGGATGAAATTTTTGTTTTTTTTACGTTTATTTATCGTCGCTACCGGCTGCCCATATGAGCGACGCCTCCTGAAGATATTAGTAATTTTAGATTTTGGAGGATAGTGCAATGATACAGACAGAGACCCATTCCAGAGTCTCCTCTGGTTCTTTTACGTGCACAGTGTAAAGCACCGACACGAGACCTCGGTTTAACGTCCCATCTGAAAGACTGTTAATTTTATTAGGGTCAGACGGGGGATCGAACCTGCGATCCCTGGATTACCAGTCCAGCTGGTTACCACTGGACTACAGATCCGTCTGGACAGGTTAAACACGTGACCACACATTATATATGGTACTTACTGGTAGTTCTTATCACCCTCGTTATACGATGTGAAATCGACCATCTTAAAGGATGGGTTGCCAGTTTGTTCTCCGAGTTACCGGTTTGTTCTCCATGCACAATGGATGAAATTGAAATATGTGTTTGTCTTTATTCCATTATAAATCATTAAATATGCACTGTTGCATAACAATACTTTATGAAGTTTATGTAGCTGTCTGCTGTGGTTTGTAAGTAATTGTCTGATCCAAATGTTATATTAAACCAAATATCACAGACAAGCAGACTTGAAGTTCCAACATATTTTAATAAGCATGTTATTGTAGACATGCATCATTTATCTAATCAATTTATTGAATAACCACAGTAAAAACTGTTTTCACAGTTTATTATCATATAGTTATTTTAAATTTTTTAAAACATTTTTTTGGTTTGTTTTTCGGCCATTTGTTGTTACTATCATCATATTTCGTGATGATGCATAGGTTGACTCGTCGGGGAATATATGGTAATAATAAGTGATTTCATACAGATCTGCACATATTTAACCCAGCCCGATATACTCTCCACTTTTCAATTGATATCATCAGCAGAGTTTTAATCGACAGTTGATATTTTTGCTATTTCAGCCGATTTTTGCATACTTTTCTTATTTTGCCATTTCTGGTGTTATTTATTATCTGCCGAGTTTTATGACAATTTCTATATTTGCCACAACAGTTGATATATTTGCCACAACAGTTGATATATTTGCCACTTCAGTTGATATTTTGGCAGAGGTTTTACACAGAAGTTGATATATTTGCCACTTCAGTTGATATTTTGGCAGAGGTTTTACACAACAGTTGATATATTTGCCACTTCAGTTCATATTTTGGCAGAGGTTTTACACAACAGTTGATATATTTGCCACTTCAGTTCATATTTTCGGCAGAGGTTTACACGACAGTTGATATAGGTATTTGTCATTTCAGTTGATATTTTCGGCCGAATACACGAAAGCGATGGATCAGAATTATCACAAGGATCACTTGGCGTGCAAGAACTGCGACAAGAAGTTGATAGCATGCCGCTACATCCTGAAGGAAGAACATCCGCACTGTATACCGTGCTACCAAGAACTTTTCGCTCACAACTGTGAGGAATGCAAGAAACCAATCGGTCCGGATTATAAGGTACAGACATTGTATAAATGTATAAACTCTTTGCATGCTGGGTAAATATAAACGCTATAAATAGTTGAAATAATTGTAGCAGATGACGATTCATTAATGCGTTTTTCTTATTTGTAACTGGAAATGTGTCGTGGCATTTCATTAGAATTGTGTCACTACGGTCATCATGACACAATTCCAATGAAATTGCATGACATGATTGACTGTTATTTTCACCGCGAGCATGTAAAGGGTTACGGGCCTTTACTCCACATAGATGCGTTTCCCATCTACATCTATGTTTTCAAACTGTTCTACATTGTTATCTATTCCAATAGATATTGATTATTTAGTACGTAGTAGGTCTACAGTGGCCAGATGCAAATTTCAACTGATGCAATCTAGGGGGGTCCGGGGGCATGTTCCCCCTTAAAATTGTTTGGGTATAGAAGCGATTTCCTGCGTTTTCTGATTTAATGAGTTTAGATGTATAATTATGCACTGACCTTTCAGCTCTAGCAGTCAACATTTTATACAGCAAAGGGATATTTTTGGTGGCATTTTATTTATTTAATTTTTCATTTATTTTTTTGGCTTTGGTAATTTTAACCGAGGCAACTGCCTCGGTGTGTGCCTCAGTGTGGCTACGGGCCTGAGTGTGCCTATTGCTTGTCAGCAGTATGGAGATAGAATGAGTGATTCACCTCTTCTGTTGAAGAGGTGAGTTGAATGGCATCCACTGTTCATTTATACAATGCTGTTTGTAGTGCAGTATATGTCAGTTATGCGTATAAGCAAAAATATATAGAAATTCGTCTCTGTCTTGATCATCCACGGGAATTTGTCTACATTGATCATCCACGGGAATTTGTCTACATTGACCATTCACGGGAATCTGTCTGTATCGACCGACCATCCATGGGAATCTGTCTACATTGACCATCCCCGGTAATCTGTCTGTATCAACCAACCATGGGAATCTGTCAACATTGACTATCATGTGGATCTGCCTGTATTCGACCATCCACGGGAATCTGTCTATATCGATCATCCAAGGGAATCTGTCTATGACATCATCCATGGGTATATGTGGATTATGGCAAAAAACCAATTTGATGTGAGATCTAATTGGTTTTTTGATGTGAGATCTAATTGGTTGTTTGATGTGAGATCTAATTGGTTGTTTGATGTGAGGTCTAATTGGTTGTTTGATGTGAGATATAATTGGTTGTTTGATGCGAGATCTAATTGGTTGTTTGATGTGAGATCTAATTGGTTGTTTGATGTGAGATCTAATTGGTTGTTTGATGTGAGATCTAATTGGTTGTTTGATGTGGGATCTAATTGGTTGTTTGGTATGAGATCTAATTGGTTTTTTGATGTGAGATCTAATTGGTTGTTTGATGTGAGATCTAATTGGTTGTTTGATGTGAGATCTAATTGGTGGTCTTGGAGACATGTTTGTGAGACAGTGCTTGGCACAGGTTGAATAGTATTCAGTTTTATGTCTCACCTGACCTTTGTCTGGAAAGTATCTTAGGATCTGGAATCATCTATTTCGGTTTAGTTTTGTTCCTATGACATTGACATTAACATCTTGCTATCTCAATGTGATACACAGTAATTGTTCCAGTAACGTCATCCTTTATGAACATTGTATGAGAAGAAAGGGGTGCTCAAAAACTACACTTCTTTCTTGGAATTGGAGATGAATAACAATGAAGGAATGTTGAATTTGTATGTAGATATACTTAATACCTGACGTTATGTATTGTACCGCCTTTAATCGATTGAGCTAACAAACCAGGGGCGTAGCTCCTATAAGGCCTCAGATTGCCACAGAAAATGTAAAAACCAAATAGGCCAAAAAATACAATAAAACGTTGAGTGGGTATTAGCATGTCTGTATGGTATAGAATCTAGACCAGCAGTCATATATCTCACTGTATGGTATAGAATCTAGACCAGCGGTCATATATCTCACTGTATGGTATAGAATCTAGACCAGCAGTCATACATCTCACTGTATGGTATAGAATCTAGACCAGCGGTCATATATCTCACTGTATGGTATAGAATCTAGACCAGCAGTCATATATCTCACTGTATGGTATAGAATCTAGACCAGTGGTCACATATCTCACTGTATGGTATAGAATCTAGACCAGCGGTCATATATCTCACTGTATGGTATAGAATCTAGACCAGCAGTCATACATCTCACTGTATGGTATAGAATCTAGACCAGCGGTCATATATCTCACTGTATGGTATAGAATCTAGACCAGCAGTCATATATCTCACTGTATGGTATAGAATCTAGACCAGTGGTCACATATCTCACTGTATGGTATAGAATCTAGACCAGCAGTCATATATCTCACTGTATGGTATAGAATCTAGACCAGCGGTCACATATCTCACTGTATGGTATAGAATCTAGACCAGCAGTCATATATCTCACAATGTGATCGTATAATATTAGGGTCAATGTTATATTTCATTTTTATGTATAGCAATTTATTACATCGAAATTGAATGTCTAAAATTTACATTAAATTGCATCATGAGAGTGCACTTCACCATCAACACTCTAGCATTCACAATTTTCCAGGGAGAGTATGCCTCCAGACCCCTCCAGCACCACTGTACCTTCTGTGCTCAATTTATTAGTCGGTCTTACAAATTAAAAACTGCTAGCTACGCCCTTGCAAACCTGTTGTATGTATTTAAGAACTTCTTTTTGTTAGATCTGGAAACATACCGGTACTCCTTTGTGGTACATACTTGTTGAACCAGAGTGTAAACTGTTCATAAAATGTTTTGTTTTAAATAACAACTTAAGCAACTCTTGCACCAGCCCTCACCAATACTTGTTGGCGACCCCTTGGATGGGATGGGGCAACCCATTTTCCCATCCGCTGTCACAAGTGTTTGATATTGCAGTTGCACGAGCAATCTTTCTCTCGATTATTCCAGTGCATGTTTCCAATTGACACACGTGAAGATTTTCACTTTTTTATATTTTTTTTATTATTCTTTTGTACTTAATTTGATAATATTTTATTGTATATGTATGCACAATCAAGCAAGCAACAATCGTACCAAGTATTACATACATACACAAATGGGTTGAACCACAAGTTATTATTAGATTCAGTCCTCCCCACTGCATCAGATATACAAGCTATGCTTAGATTCACTCCCCACTGCATCAGATATACAAGCTATGCTTAGATTCAGTCCTCCTCACTGCATCAGATATACAAGCTATGCTTAGATTCAGTCCTCCTCACTGCATCAGATATACAAGCTATGCTTAGATTCATTCCTCCCCACTGCATAAGATATACAAGCTATGCTTAGATTCAGTCCTCCCCACTGCATAAGATATACAAGCTATGCTTAGATTCAGTCCTCCCCACTGCATCAGATATACAAGCTATGCTTAGATTCAGTCCTCCCCACTGCATCAGATATACAAGCTATGCTTAGATTCATTCCTCCTCACTGCATCAGATATACAAGCTATGCTTAGATTCAGTCCTCCTCACTGCATCAGATATACAAGCTATGCTTAGATTCAGTCCTCCCCACTGCATAAGATATACAAGCTATGCTTAGATTCAGTCCTCCTCACTGCATCAGATATACAAGCTATGCTTAGATTCATTCCTCCCCACTGCATAAGATATACAAGCTATGCTTAGATTCATTCCTCCCCACTGCATAAAATATACAAGCTATGCTTAGATTCAGTCCTCCCCACTGCATAAGATATACAAGCTATGCTTAGATTCAGTCCTCCCCACTGCATCATATATACAAGCTATGCTTAGATTCAGTCCTCCTCACTGCATCAGATATACAAGCTATGCTTAGATTCAGTCCTCCCCACTGCATCATATATACAAGCTATGCTTAGATTCAGTCCTCCCCACTGCATCAGATATACAAGCTATGCTTATATTCAGTCCTCCCCACTGCATCAGACATACAAGCTATGCTTTATTTTGTACTTATTCCCTCCTTGTCTCACTGAAAGCAAATTTTGCTTTTATTATGAATTTCATCTGTTTACCTTGTTATTGTGAATTTCACCTGTTTACCTTGTTATTGTGAATTTCACCTGTTTACCTTGTTATTGTGAATTTCACCTGTTTACCTTTTTATTATGAATTTCATCTGTTTACCTTTTTATTGTGAATCTGTCTATCTATTTTCGTTTATGACTATACTGTCCCCCCAAAAAATTCCACAACATTGTTTTTTATTATTTGTTTTAGTCTATACAAATTTATTTTAGCTTGATTGCAAAGCAAGTTCTTACAACTTATATTAATCACTCTCGAGACCTCATTCCTGATGGAATCCATCGCCATGTGGGAAAGAGAAGAGGCAATGTGGAATTTAAATATGCCTTGCCTAAGGACACAATCATAACGGCTCCAGCGGGGTACAAACTTCGGGCATTTCACACCTGAAGCGAACGCGCTACCACTGTGCAATTACGACTGTTTTTTTACTAGATCTTGGCTATTCAATCTATTACATACATCTAAATGCAATCGAATAATGAAATAACAAAATGAAAACTCTTTCACCAGCCCTCGCCATTCCAATATAATAACATTTGCCAGGCAGCCTCTCAGTGGGTATCTGGTAATTAATAATTACATGAATATTACATACCAACATCAGCAGATATGTGGCGGGTGAGGCATCCCAGACAGACATATGTGTACCATTGTCTCTCATTCCTCTAAGAATGTCAAAACATTCATGCAAATGCATTTTAACTTGATGGGTAAAATATAGGCTATAAATAGTTCAAATAATTTTAGCAGCCGACAATTTCATTATTTTTAGCTGAACAAATTTGGAAGTTATGACACAAAATTGTAATGAAATTGCAAGGCATATTTGATTATATATGTTCACCGCTACATTGTAGCATGCAAAGAGTCAACGTCATATTCTGTCTAGAAATACGAAATTATACTGTATGCAAGTGTTCCATTTTGTATACCAGCAATATTAACCCTAGCACACTGCAGGCTAAATTAGCAGATAATCAGTACGATTTCAATGAAATGTCAAGCCTTACTTTCTAGGAAAAATAAGAAACATATTACACATTTGTTATCTGCTCATTTCGTCTACAGGGTGCTAACGATTAATAAAACATGCTAAACATAATTTACACACATTCATTTCTTTGCTGTTAGGATCTGTTATTGAGAAATGAAGTGAAAGATCTATTTGACTTCTGTAGGTCAGGATCTAGTGAAAGTTCTATATGACCTCTGTAGGTCAGGATCTAGTGAAAGATCTATTTGACTTCTGTAGGTCAGGATCTAGTGAAAGTTCTATATGACCTCTGTAGGTCAGGATCTAGTGAAAGATCTATATGACCTCTGTAGGTCAGGATCTAGTGAAAGTTGTATATGACCTCTATAGGTCATAGGTTATGACCAGGATCTAGTGAAAGTTCTATATGACCTCTGTAGGTCAGGATCTAGTGAAAGATCTATATGACTTCTGTAGGTCAGGATCTAGTGAAAGATCTATATGACTTCTGTAGGTCAGGATCTAGTGAAAGTTGTATATGACCTCTATAGGTCATAGGTTATGATCAGGATCTAGTGAAAGTTCTATATGACCTCTGTAGGTCAGGATCTAGTGAAAGATCTATATGACTTTTGTAAGTCAGGATCTAGTGAAAGTTGTATATGACCTATAGAGGTCATAGGTTATGACCAGGATCTAGTGAAAGTTCTATATGACCTCTGTAGGTCAGGATCTAGTGAAAGATCTATATGACTTCTGTAGGTCAGGATCTAGTGAAAGATCTATATGACTTCTGTAGGTCAGGATCTAGTGAAAGTTGTATATGACCTCTATAGGTCATAGGTTATGATCAGGATCTAGTGAAAGTTCTATATGACTTCTGTAGGTCAGGATCTAGTGAAAGTTGTATATGACCTCTGTAGGTCGTAGGTTATGATCGGTTAGTGAAAGTTCTATATGACTTCTGTAGGTCAGGATCTAATGAAAGATCTATATGACTTCTGTAGGTCAGGATCTAGTGAAAGTTGTATATGACCTCTGTAGGTCAGGATCTAGAGAAAGATCTATATGACCTCTGTAGGTCAGGATCTAGTGAAGTTGTATATGACCTCTGTAGGTCGTAGGCTATGATCTAGTGAAAGTTCTATATGACTTCTGTAGGTCAGGATCTAATGAAAGATCTATATGACTTCTGTAGGTCAGGATCTAGTGAAAGTTGTATATGACCTCTGTAGGTCAGGATCTAGAGAAAGATCTATATGACCTCTGTAGGTCAGGATCTAGTGACGTTGTATATGACCTCTGTAGGTCGTAGGCTATGATCATGATCTAAGGAAAGTTCTATATGACCTCTGTATGTCGTAGGTCACCACCAGGATCTAGTGTAAGTTCTAAACAGTATAGCATCTGTCAGTTAGTAATACAAAAGTTACCTCCCTTATTTCAAGTATTTTATTTGTAATTGACCAGGTTGTAAATAGCAGAAATTTAAGTTAATCCTGCAGAATGTCTGTGGTTCTACCTGGGTGCCCCTCTGTGCCTGAAATACTGTTCGGAGGTACACAATGGGTCTTCATCCACCAATAACAGCTGAGGAGTCGCTGCTGTTTATGACTGAAAACTGCAAAAAAACTAAAAACATCAACATAAACAGCAACCACAGGCTGTTAATGTGAAGGACTCCTGCTGTTATATGCTGATTCATGATGATCATTAGAAGGTGTCTATATTGGATCAGGCTTCATATGTCAAACATTGCATCAGTTCAAAAATGGCTGACTCAACATATTGTCTGCCAAAACATTCAAACATGATGTTTTTCATAGGTAACTAGCTTGGATCCTATCCTAGATTATTTTTCACAATTTTCTTATCAAGATTTCCTAGAATTACCAACTATGCTTCCTCATTCTTGTCTTGTCAGTTATATGTGGTTGGGAGGTTGTGTGGGTAGCTGGCAGAGAGTGGAGGTTGTGAACTGGAAACTGATAACAATATAATTGTAAATTTCACTTCTTGCTGTGACTTAGCTTAATATGATTGTAAATTTCATTTCTTGCTGTGACTTAGCTTAATATGATTGTAAATTTCACTTCTTGCTGTGACTTAATTAGCTTTGGTGTCCGGAAATCTTAGTCATATTCCTGATAAAAAAAAGCAAAATTACAGCAGTGTATGCGAGTGACCCATTCTTATGCCAACCATTTTAATAAAACATGGTAAAAGTTATTTTACCCTTAACCTCATAGAAGCACATCTTGACGCCATTACCATTACAACATACATTGACAATGTAGTAGCCAAAGCAATGTTCATAATAAAGGCCAGAATCTCATTTAATCCCAGTAATATCTATGGAGTTGGGATAGATATGGTGACTACTTATCCACTGCATGATAGCTAAATGGCTGTCGTTTGTATGGAGATATAATAGTATATTAACCTAAATCTCTATGTAGGAAAGGATTTAAAGCACAATAATTTCATTGTTGTTATGATTTGTTAGGTAGAATTGTACGAAGACGGTTGAATGAAAAAATAAATTGGCTAGTCAAAATAAGATTATATATTTATAAATAATGGGAATGAACCGGATGATCATATACAAACATATATATGGCAGATATGGAAGTTGAGGGCCGATATCGCATGCTAGGGTAATAACCGATGAACGACTGACATGAATATTGAGAAACTATAACATAAATAGCAATCAATATCTGTAGAAAATATATGTATAGAACTAAAAAAAAAAAAAAAAAAAAAAAAAAAAAAAAAAAATTAGATTATATATTTTTCAACAGTATTCAAGTATATTAAAATGTTAAAAATGTTTGATTTTTTACTGCAAAACTTGGGTAGTACTTGTTTTGTAATGAATTTATTTGTATGGTAACAACCTATTTAGAAATTGAAATTGTAGCAGTTTTTTGAACAGTTGAGGTGAAAAAGCCTCCTCCGAGTCCACTGTAGTTCATCTTGAGGCAGAGAGGATGTCAATTTTCATGTTGTGCCAACTGGGAGGCACCACATAGGTTTGTCAAAAAGAGGAGACTGTGCTGGCAGTGACGATTTACACATTCTTTTTTCATTAAACATGAGCCAATGGTTGAGGCTGCAAGCAGATGATGTCAAGCACACCAAAGTCGAGTCGTGTGTACCCTTAAATAGAACAGAATTTGCTGCCAACATGAGCAAATAGGAAGGACAAATGAGGATAGGCTGTGTGCCACTAAATTAAAGGACCTGAAAATAGGCATCACCCCACTAATAGAAGAGTATATGGTTAGGCTGTGGGTCACTAGATTTAAGGACCAGAGGATAGGGTACACGCCACTTATAGAAAAGTACATGGATTGGCTGTGTACCACTAAATCTAAGGACCAGATAATAGGCTGCGCACCACCAATAAAAGAGTATATGGATAGGATGTTTGTTACTAAGATCAAATGAAAACCACTATATTTAAAAATGTTTCTCCTGTGAAGTAAAGAGACTCCATGCTAACTAATGATATATTGGTGGAAAAACCTCTAAATTACTCGGTTATGAACATGAAAGTGATATCGTGATCAGATATCTCACTTTAACATATGTTTACATACCTGTTAATGCAATAACTCACTTTAACATGTTTACATACCTGTTAATGCAATAACTCACTTTAACATGTTTACATACCTGTTAATGCAATAAATGAGATAATGGGGTTATATCTTAATGATCTACCTTACAAAACCCAGCATAAGGAAGAGGTGGTAGAACCAGAGCAGAACTGAGGCTGTCTTCTGCTGCAACGTTATGTAATCCTACAGTTCTTGGGGAATATTCCATCAACATGCTACCTATCAATTCCAACTGAGCGAAAACAGAGAATATGCACATTATAACACACTGTGAACTTCTAACTGCATGCTATACCAACTTTGTTTAGTTTACAACTGTTATGAGTCTGCCTCTGTAGTCTAGTGGTTAAGGTCGCTGATTTGTAAATACTGTAATACTGTAACCTATCATCACTGATGGTCGCGGGTTCGAGCCCCGCTCAGACCGTGTCTATTTATATGAAAAAATTGGCAGTTACTTACAGAAGTTGAGCACCAAGTATTGGTTAACCGCTGGAGCCTGCCGAGGAAAGGTGTTGTTAGGTAAACTGCCTACCGGCAATATAGCCCAAAATGGTGCTGATGAAGGCATAAAACTCAAACTAACAAACAAGCAACGATTGTGAAGCAAGCTTTAGCAACTTATATCTATCATGCTCATTGGTGCGTATTAAAGCGTATTTATTAAGCTTCAATGCAATTTCCAGCATTTTGATTGGATAACCTTGCCATTAATATATTGTGATTGTTCCAGTCTATATCGCGATTCTTAAAGATTAGAATGAAAGCTGCCCATACGATTAGACTATGCGCAATGCATCTGTACAAGTTGCCGAAAAAATATGAAGATAATTCTTCTATATCTATACAATATGAGAATCTATTGGACAATTACGGGATACCAAAATCTGGACATGCCGGTGTCACGGTAAAAATCACTCATTCGTGAAATTACTCAACTGGGTAAAAAAGATGAACCAAAATCGATGACACTCCTATTTAAGCTGAAAGCTGAAAACAAGGTTTTGAGAGTAATAAAATTGTTATTATTTGACAGGGTATATGAGTATATAGTGCCGGCCAGGAGTAATATTCCCCGAGCCTGTGGCTCTATTATACTCGTATGACCTGTTAACAAACCAAATAACATATATGTGGTTGTCTGAGTGGAAGGAATCCAGAGTACCCAGAGAAGACCCATATTGCTGTCCCATCTGAAAAGCACCATACCATCTCCCACACTTCACGGTCCTAAGGTTGTATCCGGGTTGCATTGGTGAGAAGCGAGCGTCCTTAAAACACAGCATTAATCGGACAGCAAGCAATTAAAACAAACTACACAGTCTAAAGTTTTACCTGAAAACATTAACAATATAATAATCTATATACTCATGCAGCTTAGCAGTGAAAATAACAGTCAAAATGTCATGGAATTTCATTAGAATTATGTCATAATTCAAATGAAATTCTATTGACAGATTTCAATTACAAATAAGAACACATTCATGTATTGTTGTCTGCTACATTTATTTGAACTATTTATAGCCTTTATATTACCCAGCATGCAAAGAGCTAATAGACTATACAAATAAATGCTAACAGAACCAGCAGATAAATAAATACAGAGCATACTCTGCAAGTTCAGGTTGGACAAACATGGTTCAAATTGATCACTTCATGCATATCCAATCTTCCATTGTTGTGCACATCCTAGTCTGATCTGTTGTTGTGCACATCCTAGTATGATCTGTTGTTGTGCACATCCTAGTATGATCTGTTGTTGTGCACATCCTAGTATGATCTATGGTTGTGCACATACTAGTCAGATCTGTTGTTGTGCACATCCTAGTATGATCTGTTGTTGTGCACATCCTAGTATAATCTGTTGTTGTGCACATCCTAGTATGATCTGTGGTTGTGCACATCCTAGTATAATCTGTTGTTGTGCACATCCTAGTATAATCTGTTGTTGTGCACATCCTAGTATAATCTGTTGTTGTGCACATCCTAGTATAATCTGTTGTTGTGCACATCCTAGTATGATCTGTGGTTGTGCACATCCTAGTATAATCTGTTGTTGTGCACATCCTAGTATGATCTGTGGTTGTGCACATCCTAGTATGATCTGTTGTTGTGCACATCCTAGTATGATCTGTTGTTGTGCACATCCTAGTATGATCTGTGGTTGTGCACATCCTAGTATGATCTGTGGTTGTGCACATCATAGTATAATCTGTTGTTGTGCACATCCTAGTCAGATCTGTTGTTATGCACATCCTAGTATGATCTGTGGTTGTGCACATCCTAGTATGATCTGTGGTTGTGCACATCCTAGTATAATCTGTTGTTGTGCACATCCTAGTATGATCTGTGGTTGTGCACATCCTAGTATGATCTGTTGTTGTGCACATCCTAGTATGATCTGTTGTTGTGCACATCATAGTGTGCATATCAAAAATGAAAAGGACACTTGTATCTTCCAATTGCCATGTATACATGTTAGGTAGAGCACTCTGGTCATAAGGACACTTGTATCTTCCAATTGCCATGTATACATGTTAGGTAGAGCATTTGGGTCATAAGGACACTTGCATCTTCCAATTGCCATGTATGCATGTTAGGTAGAGCACTCTGGTCATAAGGACACTTGTATCTTCCAATTGCCATGTATACATGTTAGGTAGAGCACTCTGGTCATAAGGACACTTGTATCTTCCAATTGCCATGTATACATGTTAGGTAGAGCACTCTGGTCATAAGGACACTTGTATCTACCAATTGCCATGTATACATGTTAGGTAGAGCAATTGGGTCATAATGACACTTGTATCTTCCAATTGCCATGTATACATGTTAGGTAGAGCAGTCTGGTCATAAGGACACTTGTATCTTCCAATTGCCATGTATACATGTTAGGTAGAGCACTCTGGTCATAAGAACACTTGTATCTTCCAATTGCCACCAATTGCCATGTATACATGTTAGGTAGAGCACTGTAGTCATAAGGACACTTGTATCTTCCAATTGCCATGTATACATGTTAGGTAGAGCACTCTGGTCATACGGACACTTGTATCTTCCAATTGCCATGTATACATGTTAGGTAGAGCACTCTGGTCATAAGGACACTTGTATCTTCCAATTGCCATGTATACATGTTAGGTAGAGCACTCTGGTCATAAGGACACTTGTATCTTCCAATTGCCATTGTGTATACATGTTAGGTAGAGCACTGTAGTCATAAGGACACTTGTATCTTCCAATTGCCATGTATACATGTTAGGTAGAGCACTCTGGTCATACGGACACTTGTATCTTCCAATTGCCATGTATACATGTTAGGTAGAGCACTCTGGTCATAAGGACACTTGTATCTTCCAATTGCCATGTATACATGTTAGGTAGAGCACTTGGGTCATAAGGACACTTGTATCTTCCAATTGCCATGTATACATGTTAGGTAGAGCACTCTGGTCATAAGGACACTTGTATCTTCCAATTGCCATGTATACATGTTAGGTAGAGCACTTGGGTCATAAGGACACTTGTATCTTCCAATTGCCATGTATACATGTTAGGTAGAGCACTCTGGTCATAAGGACACTTGTATCTTCCAATTGCCATGTATACATGTTAGGTAGAGCACTTGGGTCATAAGGACACTTGTATCTTCCAATTGCCATGTATACATGTTAGGTAGAGCACTCTGGTCATAAGGACACTTGTATCTTCCAATTGCCATGTATACATGTTAGGTAGAGCACTTGGGTCATAAGGACACTTGTATCTTCCAATTGCCATGTATACATGTTAGGTAGAGCAGTCTGGTCATAAGGACACTTGTATCTTCCAATTGCCATGTATACATGTTAGGTAGAGCAGTCTGGTCATAAGGACACTTGTATCTTCCAATTGCCATGTATACATGTTAGGTAGAGCAGTCTGGTCATAAGGACACTTGTATCTTCCAATTGCCATGTATACATGTTAGGTAGAGCACTTGGGTCATAAGGACACTTGTATCTTCCAATTGCCATGTATACATGTTAGGTAGAACACTTGGGGCATAAGTCTATTACTGCACATTGTCAGATATTGTCTGGTCTGCTTCTGGGAAACTCCCATGGTTCTAACATAATTATCAGAATCACATCCTTTAAATCACCACGCGGTATGAAATGGATTTTCGACAATACCATCAGCTGATCTATATGCATTAAAATGCTGCGGAATATTATATTTGGGATGAAATGTCCAGACCGTTGCATGATTCAATTCATCTGATGGCGTGGAAAGCTAGATGAAATACAATTTTCAGTGATATGTATCCTTTCACAGCGGATAACCTGAGAAGTTATAATAAACTATATTCATATTATATATCAAAGTATGGCATAGATCAATAGTAGCATATTTGGGTCCATTTGAATACCAAAGAAACATTTGCATGTAATTTATATGATGAAATGATAAACATTTTATTTGCAAACGTTTTCTTTGTTTTCTATGTCCAGCATAATTATACAAAATGCATTTTTTTGGTTTGTTAATTGTTGGCACTGCAACACAATGAGAGCTATTGGTGAGTTAGCCCCTGAATACTCCCTAAAGGTAGATAAATCCTATTAAGTGTTTTCCTCTTTTTTTATTGTTGTTTCCAACAACATGCTATGATTATTGAATTACTATATCTCGATAGATCTCCTACAGTATAATTATGCAATGGGTACTGTAAAACAATGTTATCAGTTAATTAACATGATTTTGATCAAATAACATTTATCATACCGCAACATCTGGTTAGGGAACAACAGCAAACACAAAGGATTCCAACTAACAGGACCTATTTACATTTTGGGATAAATCAGACTTTATCTGCCAAGGGAGGTAATAGAAAATTAGAGATGTCTCTTATTAGTGTTATATAGAGGATCCCTTGAGATAGTTGAGACAGATTGTTTTAGATACAGAGGAGATACACTGGAGTGATACCCAAGTCTAGTTGAATACTTCCTCTGAATTGTCCTTGTGTCTGTATGAAGCACAATATAATTGTGCTCATTACAAAATAATACGTGCTCATTTTCCACATCTTTGTGTTCATTTCTACATCTTTGTGTTCATTAGATACATTTACTTACTTCAGTTTATGGTCTCCTGGTTGGTCAAGATTTGGTTATTTTACATCCATGTCTGAAATCATGTGTTACTACTCATATACTACCACCACCTAGTTTGTGAACAAGTTTTGGATTGAATCTTATTGATAAAGAACATGTTGTCTGTACATTTATACTGCACTTTAGAATAGTCATTGAGGATATCTGTATTCAGCATTTTAACCCTTTCCCTCATAGAATCACCTCTTGATGCCATCACCAATATGACTTACATTGACAATGTAGTAGCCAAACCAATGTTCATAATAAAGGCCAGAATCTCATGTAGTCCCAGTAATATCTATGGAGGTGGGATAGATATGGCGACTACTTATCCACTGCATGATAGCTAAATGGCTGCCGTTTGTATGGAGATATAATATTATATTAACTTAAATCTCATGTAGTCCAAGTAATATCTATGGAGGTGGGATAGATATGGCGACTACTTATCCACTGCATGATAGCTAAATGGCTGCCGTTTGTATGGAGATATAATATTATATTAACTTAAATCTCATGTAGTCCAAGTAATATCTATGGAGGTGGGATAGATATGGCGACTACTTATCCACCCCATGATAGCTAAATGGCTGCCGTTTGTATGGAGATATAATATTATATTAACTTAAATCTCATGTAGTCCCAGTAATATCTATGGAGGTGGGATAGATATAGCGACTACTTATCCACTGCATGATAGCTAAATGGCTGCCGTTTGTATGGAGATATAATATTATATTAACTTAAATCTCTATGAAGGAAAGGGTTAAATGGCTGCCGTTTGTATGGAGATATAATATTATATTAACTTAAATCTCTATGAAGGAAAGGGTTAAATGGCTGCCGTTTGTATGGAGATATAATAGTATATTAACTTAAATCTCTATGAAGGAAAGGGTTAAATGGCTGCCGTTTGTATGGAGATATAATATTATATTAACCTAAATCTCTATGAAGGAAAGGGTTAAATGGCTGCCGTTTGTATGGAGATATAATATTATATTAACTTAAATCTCTATGAAGGAAAGGGTTAAATGGCTGCCGTTTGTATGGAGATATAATATTATATTAACTTAAATCTCTATGAAGGAAAGGGTTAAATGGCTGCCGTTTGTATGGAGATATAATAGTATATTAACTTAAATCTCTATGAAGGAAAGGGTTAAATGGCTGCCGTTTGTATGGAGATATAATATTATATTAACCTAAATCTCTATGAAGGAAAGGGTTAAATGGCTGCCGTTTGTATGGAGATATAATATTATATTAACTTAAATCTCTATGAAGGAAAGAGTTAAATGGCTGCCGTTTGTATGGAGATATAATATTATATTAACTTAAATCTCTATGAAGGAAAGGGTTAAATGGCTGTCGTTTGTATGGAGATATAATATTATATTAACTTAAATCTCTATGAAGGAAAGGGTTAAATGGCTGCCGTTTGTATGGAGATATAATATTATATTAACTTAAATCTCTATGAAGGAAAGGGTTAAATGGCTGCCGTTTGTATAGAGATATAATAGTATATTAACTTAAATCTCTATGAAGGAAAGGGTTAAATGGCTGCCGTTTGTATGGAGATATAATATTATATTAACCTAAATCTCTATGAAGGAAAGGGTTAAATGGCTGCCGTTTGTATGGAGATATAATATTATATTAACCTAAATCTCTATGAAGGAAAGGGTTAAATGGCTGCCGTTTGTATGGAGATATAATATTATATTAACTTAAATCTCTATGAAGGAAAGGGTTAAATGGCTGTCGTTTGTATGGAGATATAATATTATATTAACTTAAATCTCTATGAAGGAAAGGGTTAAATGGCTGCCGTTTGTATGGAGATATAATAGTATATTAACCTAAATCTCTATGAAGGAAAGGGTTAAATGGCTGTCGTTTGTATGGAGATATAATATATTAACTTAAATCTCTATGAAGGAAAGGGTTAAATGGCTGCCGTTTGTATGGAGATATAATATTATATTAACCTAAATCTCTATGAAGGAAAGGGTTAAATGGCTGCCGTTTGTATGGAGATATAATATTATATTAACCTAAATCTCTATGAAGGAAAGGGTTAAATGGCTGCCGTTTGTATGGAGATATAATATTATATTAACTTAAATCTCTATGAAGGAAAGGGTTAAATGGCTGCCGTTTGTATGGAGATATAATAGTATATTAACCTAAATCTCTATGAAGGAAAGGGTTAAATGGCTGCCGTTTGTATGGAGATATAATATTATATTAACTTAAACTCTATGAAGGAAAGGGTTAAATGGCTGCCGTTTGTATGGAGATATAATAGTATATTAACCTAAATCTCTATGAAGGAAAGGGTTAAATGGCTGTCGTTTGTATGGAGATATAATATTATATTAACTTAAATCTCTATGAAGGAAAAGGTTAAATGGCTGCCGTTTGTATGGAGATATAATATTATATTAACCTAAATCTCTATGAAGGAAAGGGTTAAATGGCTGCCGTTTGTATGGAGATATAATATTATATTAACCTAAATCTCTATGAAGGAAATGGTTAAATGCGGTATTAAAATGTGTATTTTAATTTTCCCTAATTGTGTGGGGGTAGCTAGGTAACCTGGATCAGAGTTCTATGAAAAGAACCAGGGGAGGTAATACGAAGGATATCAGGGATATCACTTTTTCCTAGTAAAGATGTCTTGTTGTATCTGGTTGTATGGAATGCTACATAACCGACAACATGTAGTGTTGTGGCTCCAGTGTGCATTCTGTAGCCGTAAGAAATTCCTGACTGTAACAGGAATGGCATCGGGCAGGTGTGTGCACTAACTGTGTTATCTACTGACAGTTGTAACCATCAACATGCCAAATTCTTGTAGTTTTGTTTTATAGAGCATGTTTACTTTAAGATTGGAACATGTAAATATTTAATCTCTCATCTTGTTTTCTCTTATTCTTGTGCTTTCTTTTCATGTTAAGACATGTCAAATAGTTGTGTCAATTAGTTGTTGATAAGACATGTCAAATAGTTGTGTCAATTAGTTGTTGATAAGACATGTCAAATAGTTGTGTCAATTAGTTGTTGATAAGACATGTCAAATAGTTGTGTCAATTAGTTGTTGATAAGACATGTCAAATAGTTGTCAATTTGCTGTTGATAAGACATGTCAAATAGTTGTGTCAATTAGTTGTTGATAAGACATGTCAAATAGTTGTGTCAATTAGTTGTTGATAAGACATGTCAAATAGTTGTCAATTTGCTGTTGATAAGACATGTCAAATAGTTGTGTCAATTAGTTGTTGATAAGACATGTCAAATAGTTGTGTCAATTAGTTGTTGATAAGACATGTCAAATAGTTGTCAATTTGCTGTTGATAAGACATGTCAAATAGTTGTGTCAATTAGTTGTTGATAAGACATGTCAAATAGTTGTGTCAATTAGTTGTTGATAAGACATGTCAAATAGTTGTCAATTTGTTGTTGATAAGACATGTCAAATAGTTGTGTCAATTAGTTGTTGATAAGACCTGTCAAATAGTTGTGTCAATTAGTTGTTGATAAGACATGTCAATTAGTTGTGTCAATTAGTTGCTGATAAGAGATGTTAAATAGTTGTGTCAATTAGTTGTTGATAAGACATGTCAATTAGTTGTGTCAATTAGTTGTTGATAAGACATGTCAAATAGTTGTGTCAATTAGTTGTTGATAAGACATGTCAATTAGTTGTGTCAATTAGTTGCTGATAAGACATGTTAAATAGTTGTGTCAATTAGTTGCTGATAAGACATGTCAAATAGTTATTGATAAGACATGTCAATTAGTTGTTGAAATTAGTTGTTGATACGACATGTCAAATAGTTGTGTCAATTAGTTGCTGATACGACATGTCAATTAGTTGTTGAAATAAGTTGTTGATAAGACATGTCAAATAGTTGTGTCAATTAGTTGCTGATACGACATGTCAATTAGTTGTTGATAAGACATGTCAATTAGTTGTTGAAATTAGTTGTTGATAAGACATGTCAAATAGTTGTTGAAATTAGTTGTTGATACGACATGTCAATTAGTTGTTGAAATTAGTTGTTGATAAGACATGTCAAATAGTTGTGTCAATTAGTTGCTGATACGACATGTCAATTAGTTGCTGATAAAACATGTCAATTAGTTGCTGATACGACCATGTCAATTAGTTGCTGATAAGACCATGTCAATTAGTTGCTGATAAAACATGTCAATTAGTTGTTGATAAGACATGTCAATTATTTGCTGATAAGACATGTCAATTAGTTGCCTATAAATCATGTTGAAACTGTATGAAGACCTATGTTAGCCCCTGACCTATACAAAGACCTATGTTAGCCCCTGACCTATATGAAGACCTATGTTAGCCCCTGACCTATACGAAGACCTATGTTAGCCCCTGACCTATACGAAGACATATGTTAGCCCCTGACCTATACGAAGACCTATGTTAGCCCCTGACCTATACGAAGACCTATGTTAGCCCCTGACCTATACGAAGACCTATGTTAGCCCCTGACCTATACAAAGACCTATGTTAGCCCCTGACCTATACGAAGACCTATGTTAGCCCCTGACCTATACGAAGACCTATGTTAGCCCCTGACCTATACGAAGACCTATGTTAGCCCCTGACCTATACGAAGGCCTACATCGGCTCCTGTTCATTGCGGCATGAAGTGGGACTATAGAAACTGCAGTTTCTATATTGAGGGAATAGAGCAAACACCACAGTACAGATGGATCTGTAGTCCAGTTGTAACACGCTGGACTGGTAATCCAGGGATAGTAGCTTCGATCCCCCATCAGACCCTAATAAAATTAACGGTCTTTCAGATGGGACTTTAAACCGAGGTCTTGTGTCGGTGCTTTACACCGTGCACGTAAAAGAACCAGAGGAGACTTTGGAATAGGTCTCTGTCTGTATCATTGCACTATCCTCCAAAAATTTAATATGACTAATCTCTTCAGGAGGCGTCGCTCATATGGGCAACCGGTAGCGACGATAAATAAACGTAAATCATAGACAAAACAGCACAGTACCGGCGTTATATATCTCCTTTTGCATTCATAATGAGTCTGTCTCCTGTTGCATTCATAATGAGTCTATCTCCTGTTGCATTCATAATGAGTCTATCTCCTGTTGCATTCATAATGAGTCTATCTCCTGTTGCATTCATAATGAGTCTATCTGTGAGCATGATATATGTATGGCATGGAATTTATTACATATGTTTTATCATATTGGAGGCGCTCGTACATACATTGATCCTTCATTATTATCATGAATCAATCAGAATATTTGGAATCAGTCCAGCAGAATATTACCACTCTATCAGCATATCAGCATATCAGCAACCAGTCTAAACCTGTTACTATAATTATATATAATATCGTATATGTCCTGTATTCACTGCATGCAGATATGATTCAACTGTTACTATATATAGTGTCAGAAATGTATTGTAAATATCTCCCCTAATTATATATAATATCGTATATGTCCTATATTCACTGCATGCAGATATGATTCAACTGTTACTATATATAGTGTCAGAAATGTATTGTAAATATCTCCCCTGCGTGCAGGTATTTAGTTATTTTTACCCCCCCCTCCTTGTTAATCGGTGCGATGCCTCCATATGTGTATTAACTATTTTATATTCTGGAGAATCGTGCAAGATATAGAAAACACTCCAATTCCAGAAAAACATCCTTAGTTCATTTACATGCCTGGTGTATAGCACGTGCTATACTGATAGCACTGCTATACTGATACATGATGCCTCAGTTTATAGTCCCATCTGAAATGTTTATGTCAGACTGGTTATCAAAGCTGCAATTCCTGAATTTAATTGTTAAACAGCGGGACCACTGACTACAATAGCATGCAGTAATGATTCAACTGTATCTATATATAGTATCAGAGATGTAGTGTATGCATGTGATTCAGTCTACAGGGTGGGAAGTAATGAACATAACCATGTTATGTATTTTGTATCCTTGTTTTATTGTTTCCTCATGAAGATGATGTGGTCTGCTTGCCGCTATATATGGTGTGGCGAGCAGCAGAACACACCTGTAGCTATCATGTCAGTAAGGTGCCATGTTAGTGAATTGTCACATTGCCATATTTGTGAATTGCAATATAGGTCAGTTGCCATATTGCCATATTGGTGAATTGCCATTTTGGTCAGTTGCCATATTGATGAATGGTCACATTGCCATATTTGTGAATTGCAATATAGGTCAGGTGCCACATTGCCATATTGGTGAATTGCCATTTTGGTCAGTTGCCATATTGGTGAATAGTCGGTCACATTGCCATATTGATGAATTGCCACATTGCTATATGGGCAAATTGGCACATTGGTTAATTGTTGCATTGCCATCTTGGTGGTTTTGACACTGTTGTTTCAGGACATTCAGTAATTCAATATTTTTCTGTTTCAGGATTTGTCTTACAAAGACCATCATTGGCACGAGTTTTGCTTCAAATGTGTGGAATGCCAGAAGACCTTGGTAGACCAACCGTTTGCACCGAAGAACGAAAGCATATATTGCGCCGACTGTCATGACAACAACTTTGCTGCTCGATGTGACGGGTGTACTCAACCCTTTAAGGGAGGTAAGTGCGGTTCAGTTTTGCAGGGTAATATAATATTCTGCTGAAATACATAGATTGTAATCACGTGACCAAATACCATGTGATGCAAATTCACAATTTCAATTTTACAAATTAACAATTTCAATTTTACAAATTAACAATTTCAACTTCGTGAATTCACGATTTTAACTTCATGAATTTACAATTTCAACGTCACAAATTAACAATTTCAATTTCACAAATTAACAATTTCAACTTCATGAAATTCTTAAGAGTTGAAATATGTGAAGTTGAAAGCATGAATTTGAAGTCGTGAAATTATGAAATAGCAATTGTGACCACCAGTCTTTCATAACTATAGTAGTAATAATGTTTTGTTTAGCTTACATTTTAGAAATGTGTCTGTATGGGAGTATAGATAAATTACTTTTATGACCGTGTTCACGTGCAGGTATGAAGAAGTTTGAGTACAAGGGCAAGCAGTGGCACGAGGAGTGTTTCACGTGCATGGTGTGCAATGAACCAATCAGAAACAAGAGTTTCATCCCACGCGAGGAGCAGGTTGTCTGTGTTCCATGTTATGAGAGGGATTTCGCTCAGAAGTGTACAAAGTGCACTGGGGTAAGGCTGAAAATATTTTTCACCAGACATCACTTCACCAAACTGTTGCTCACTGGATAATTGCTCACCAGACATCACCTCACCAAACTATTGTCCAGTCAACAATTGCTCACCAGCACCTAACCAAACTATTCCTCACTGGATAATTGCTCACCAGACAACACCTCACCAAACTATTGTCCAGTCAACAATTGCTCACCAGACATCACCTCACCAAACTATTCCTCACTGGATAATTGCTCACCAGACAACACCTCACCAAACTATTGTCCAGTCAATAATTGCTTACCAGACAGCACCTCATCAAACTATTGCCCAGTCAACAATTGCTCACCAGACATCACCTCATCAAACTATTGCCCAGTCAACAATTGGTCACCAGACAGGACCTCACCAAACTATTGCCCGGTCAACAATTGCTCACCAGACATCACCTCATCAAACTATTGTCCAGTCAACAATTGCTCACCAGACAGCACCTCACCAAACTATTGCCCAGTCAACAATTGCTCACCAGACAGCACCTCACCAAACTATTGCCCAGTCAACAATTGCTCACCAGACAGCACCTCACCAAACTATTGCCCAGTCAACAATTGCTCACCAGACAGCACCTCATCAAACTATTGCCCAGTCAACAATTGCTCACCAGACAGCACTTCACCAAACTATTGCCCAGTCAACAATTGGTCACCAGACAGCACCTCACCAAACTATTGCCCAGTCAACAATTGCTCACCAGACATCACCTCATCAAACTATTGTCCAGTCAACAATTGCTCACCAGACAGCACCTCACCAAACTATTGCCCAGTCAACAATTGCTCACCAGACAGCACCTCACCAAACTATTGCCCAGTCAACAATTGCTCACCAGACAGCACCTCACCAAACTATTGCCCAGTCAACAATTGCTCACCAGACATCACCTCATCAAACTATTGCCCAGTCAACAATTGCTCACCAGACAGCACTTCACCAAACTATTGCCCAGTCAACAATTGGTCACCAGACAGCACCTCACCAAACTATTGCCCAGTCAACAATTGCTCACCAGACATCACCTCATCAAACTATTGCCCAGTCAACAATTGCTCACCAGACAGCACCTCATCAAACTATTGCCCACTCAACAATTGCTCACCAGACAACACATCACCAAACTATTGCCCAGTCAACAATTGCTCACCAGACAGCACCTCACCAAACTATTGCCCAGTCAACAATTGCTCACCAGACAGCACCTCACCAAACTATTGCCAAGTCAACAATTGTTCACCAGACATCACCTCATCAAACTTTTGCCCAGTCAACAATTGCTCACCAGACAGCACCTCATCAAACTATTGCCCAGTCAACAATTGCTCACCAGACAGCACCTCATCAAACTATTGCCCAGTCAACAATTGCTCACCAGACAGCACCTCACCAAACTATTGCCCAGTCAACAATTGCTCACCAGACAGCACTTCACCAAACTATTGCCCAGTCAACAATTGCTCACCAGACATCACCTCATCAAACTATTGCCCAGTCAACAATTGCTCACCAGACAGCACCTCACCAAATGATTGCCCAGTCAACAATTGCTCACCAGACATCACCTCATCAAACTATTGCCCAGTCAACAATTGCTCACCAGACAGCACCTCAACAAACTATTGCCCAGTCAACAATTGCTCACCAGACAGCACCTCACCAAACTATTGCCCAGTCAACAATTGGTCACCAGACAGCACCTCACCAAACTATTGCCCAGTCAACAATTGCACACCACACACAGCACCTCTCCAAACTAGTTCCCACTCAACAATTGGTCACCAGACATCACCTCACCAAACTATTGCCCACTAAACAATTGGTCATCAGACAGCACCTCACCAAACTATTGCCCACTAAACAATTGGTCACCAGACAGCACCTCACCAAACTATTGTCCACTAAACAATTGGTCACCAGACAGCACCTCACCAGACTATTGCCCACTAAACAATTGGTCATCAGACAGCACCTCACCAAACTATTGCCCACTAAACAATTGGTCATCAGACAGCACCTCACCAAACTATTGCCCACTCAACAATTGTTCACCACACAGCACCTCTCCAAACTATTACCAGTGTGTGTAGGGCATAGTGTTGCTGAAAATTCCTTCTTAACTCTTTGCATGCTGGGTAAAATAATGGCCATAAATAGCAGACAATAATTTGTTGATGTGTTTTTCTTATTTGTAATTAATATGTCATGGAATTTCAGTAGAATTGTGTGGTAACGACACAATTATAATGTATTTGAATGTTAGCGTGCAAAGAGATAAGAACCCACATTCCCTTTCAAGAACCCAAATTCCCTCTTAAGAACCCAAAGTCCCACCTAGGAGAAGCCAAAATTCTCACTTGGGTTCAATGAAAGGTAGTAACATGTGTTTAACCGTTTCAACGCTACAGACCTCTAAATAGGTTTACAAAAAGTATACATCCAGATGAGCCAGCTCGTGACGAGCTGTTTCATCAGGATCTGCACTTTTTGCCAGTAATATTGGTTTAAACTGTATTCATTCCAATAAATTTACATGTATAACACAAAAAATGTTACAAATTACATAAATTGTGAATGGTTTGGATTGGAAAACAAGTTTTCAGTAATATTATTTTTAGATAAATGAACTTGTCCAAATGTAATTTTCTTATTAATTTATTGGTCTAAAAATATCATGCACCAGTCCATGTCAGTTAATTGGTGTTGAATGGGTTAATATTGGTACATATACCTGGCAATAAGTCAACTTTTCTTCTACAACGTGCTTTAGAATGGTCCGTCGACATACAACTGAGTATCCGGGTAATGTACCTGGTACATGTACTGACCAGCTGCAGCTGACAATCACTCGCATGTAGAAATAATTCCTGATTTTGCATCATGACAGGTTATTAACAAAGGAGGCGTGGCCTATAAGAACAGTCCGTGGCACAGGGAGTGTTTCACATGCACCAACTGCAGCAAGGAACTTGCCAAGGAGAAGTTTACGTCCAAGGATGACCAGCCTTACTGCGCTGATTGCTATGGAGATTTGTTTGCTAAGAAATGCTGCCGATGTTCTAAAGCAATTACTGGTCAGTATAAAACATAATTACGGGTCATTACAAAAACGAAAAACGCAAGGAGAGAAACTATATAAGCTCTGCTTCCGTTTTGATCCTTTCCTATTCTTTGATTTTGTGTGCATGTATTGTTTTGTGAATGTATATAGTGGAATAAATATGTTTAAACCAAAACCAAAGCCGATATTGGTGAGTACAGTAACAATTACAGCTGAATATCAACATTAATTCCAAGTGAATATACGCTACATGGATACACATTACGTCCACTTTGCTTCCCATTTGATTGCTTGCATCACTGACAGTGAGCTCACATATTTTCTCACATATATTGCTGGAAATCCTTGTTGCACGTGTTTTGGATAGTTATGCTTTATTGTTGTATTTGCCATCACAATTCTTGTGCACTCAATTTATGCCTGCTTTTATAATGTTTAGCTGGTCGTGGCATAAGTCCGGGAGCTATGACAATAGCCCCAAGGGTCGGTAGACATATACCGTTCCGTTACCGCAATGTGTCTGTCCTTAGGCCCGTAGCCACACTCAGGCACGGGTTAAAATTTCCAAAAAAATAAAGGGAAAAAGGTAATAAATAAAATGCAAACAATATCCTTTGCTGTATAAAATGTTGACTGCTGGAGAGGTGAAAGGTCAGTACATAATTATACGTCTAAACTCACTAAATCAGAAAACGCAAGAAATCGCTTCTATACCCCAACAGTTTTAAGGGGGAACATGCCCCAGACCTCCCTAGATTGCCTCGGTTGAAATTTGCCTCTGGCTACAGTACTGACAGAGGCGGTTCTGGGATTTAGAGGGAGTGTAAGATTCATTTGGTCAAATTTTCAAGCCCATGTCGCACCTTGTAAAATTCATAGGTAAATTTTAAAAAAGTTGCATTATTTTCGAAAATAAAAACACAGCATATGGCTTGATTTTGATGAACCAATTATTGGATTTTAAAGTTATACAATATTTGGTCGGGTATCATTCAGTTGGGCACGTGCTGGTTGAATGTATGCCCCCGTCCCCCCTCAGTATTTGCTGTTGTGATGTGGATAAAAATGATGACTTTTTAAATAGAAATGTTACTATATAAGATGTCTTGAAACAACAAACAGCATTTTATATAGAAATTAATCTCTGTTGTGAAAGCTGTAGATGATGTTCTAATGAATCACTCTGCTGCATGATGTAATGGTTGATATGTACAAATTAATCTCTGTTGTGAAAGCTGTAGATGATGTTCTAATGAATCACTCTACTGCATGATGTAATGGTTGATATGTACAAATTAATCTCCAAGCTGTAGATGATGTTCTAATGAATCACTCTGCTGCATGATGTAATGGTTGATATGTACAAATTAATCTCCAAGCTGTAGATGATGTTCTAATGAATCACTCTACTGCATGATGTAATGGTTGATATGTACAAATTAATCTCCACGCTGTAGATGATGTTTTTAAGCTGTAGATGATGTTCTAATGAATCACTCTGCTGCATGATGTAATGGTTGATATGTACAAATTAATCTCCACGCTGTAGATGATGTCTTAATCTCCAAGCTGTAGATGATGTTCTAATGAATCACTCTGCTGCATGATGTAATGGTTGATCTGTACAAATTAATCTCCAAGCTGTAGATGATGTTCTAATGAATCACTCTGCTGCATGATGTAATGGTTGATATGTACAAATTAATCTCCAAGCTGTAGATGATGTTCTAATGAATCACTCTGCTGCATGATGTAATGGTTGATATGTACAAATTAATCTCCACGCTGTAGATGATGTCTTAATCTCCAAGCTGTAGATGATGTTCTAATGAATCACTCTGCTGCATGATGTAATGGTTGATCTGTACAAATTAATCTCCAAGCTGTAGATGATGTTCTAATGAATCACTCTGCTGAATGATGTAATGGTTGATATGTACAAATTAATCTCCACGCTGTAGATGATGTTCTAATGAATCACTCTACTGAATGATGTAATGGTTGATATGTACAAATTAATCTCCAAGCTGTAGATGATGTTCTAATGAATCACTCTGCTGCATGATGTAATGGTTGATATGTACAAATTAATCTCCACGCTGTAGATGATGTTCTAATGAATCACTCTGCTGCATGATGTAATGGTTGATATGTACAAATTAATCTCCACGCTGTAGATGATGTTCTAATGAATCACTCTACTGCATGATGTAATGGTTGATATGTACAAATTAATCTCCACGCTGTAGATGATGTTCTAATGAATCACTCTGCTGCATGATGTAATGGTTGATATGTACAAATTAATCTCTGTTGTGAAAGCTGTAGATGATGTTCTAATGAATCACTCTGCTGCATGATGTAATGGTTGATATGTACAAATTAATCTCCACGCTGTAGATGATGTTCTAATGAATCACTCTACTGCATGATGTAATGGTTGATATGTACAAATTAATCTCCACGCTGTAGATGATGTTCTAATGAATCACTCTGCTGCATGATGTAATGGTTGATATGTACAAATTAATCTCTAAGCTGTAGATGATGTTCTAATGAATCACTCTGCTGCATGATGTAATGGTTGATATGTACAAATTAATCTCCAAGCTGTATATGATGTTCTAATGAATCACTCTACTGAATGATGTAATGGTTGATATGTAGATAATATCAGGATGCTCTAAAACTATCACTTCCTAGTACTGTATTGCATACTGTGAAATCTTGTTGTTTGTTTATTATAGTAACATGATGTATTCCTTGCAATACTAGTACCGGTATGTAAATAATAAATTATTTAGCAAGATCTACTCCAGGATTGATGTACAGTAATTTTGTATTTTGATACATACCCAACATAATCAGCCAAAAACAATAAACCCCACCCTGTTTCTAATGTGGCGTGTAATAATGCTGATGAAAGCAACCACTTGTTTCTTACCCATCACTCAATCAGATGATCTAGCATGCAGTCTGCAGGAATTAGTTGCATTTGTACGAATGTTATGATATAGTCTGCAACATGTTTCATGAAGTGTTTATAGATGTGTTTATTGACTTAGCAGCAGTGTCAGGGGGATTGGAGAGAGCCGGTGCAATAGAGAGAGAGAGAGAGGGGGGAGTGAGAGAGAGTGTATTCGTGTGTGTGTGTGTGGTAGGTATGGTATACATGCACATACCATAGATAGCAGTTTTGAAAAACAAGGTATAAGATTTTTGCCCAAAACAATCGTGTTCAAGTGACTGGAATCAGATTAAACCACCAGCTTTAGCTTTCTGCAGTGTGTGTTTCAGATGTCTTTGATATTGGACATTGTGTATTTTGTTTGTTTCAGGCTTTGGAGGCACTAAGTTTATCTCCTTTGAAGAGCGCCATTGGCATAGTGACTGTTTCGTCTGCTACAAGTGCGACGCATCAATGGTTGGCCGTGGCTTCCTTGTCAATGAGGGTGACATCCTGTGTCCAGACTGTGGAAGAAATTAGATAGTCTTAACATATTGATTAGGTGATAATGTAATAAATAGGTTATTTAAATATATTACCCAACCCAATCTATTGAACACATGGTCCCAGTGAAAATATCACAATAGTTTATTTTTGTGTTAAAATCTGTAATGACCTATATTTTCTGGAGAGAAAAAACTTTCTAAATTGGACAGCCATTAAATAATAATAAAGTGTTAGTTACATGGTGTCTGAATTTTATCAAAATTATTCATATTTAAAAATTATTTAGTTACCATGTAAAACCTAGTTATTGCTTTATAAGGAAATAATTAGTAATTAGTTAAAATGTGTGTATATTATTGTTTAGTGTTTACAGTGTTAACTTATTACTGTAAGCATATTATTTTATTTTAACCCTTAAAATGCTAATCACAACTAAAATTGCTTTTGCAAACAGCATCGAGCCAGATCAGATGGCACCTCGGATCATGGAGCTAAAACAATTGGCAGAATAGCAAACAACTTAGATCCTGATCAAACGTGGCGTTACACCGCAGCTGATCTGGATCTATGTTGTTTGCACATTCTTTTCAATTTATTCGGCATTTTAAGGGTTAACTACAGTCCGGTAAATCAAATGCTTTATACATGGATTGTGTTGTTTATGATGGTGAGTTTTACAATTGTGATCAAAGTTTTATTTGTTATGTCTTTCAACATAGTTTTGAATCTCTTCCTATATATTTATCCTCATACATCAGACTTGTAGGTTTAAACAATTATTCTTAATCACAAGTATTCTGGTTGGCTGTACATGTAACAATCTCAAACATTCTGATTTGCTGTAACTCCAACAGTCACAAACATTCTGATTTGCTGCAGCTCCAGCAGTCACAAACATTCTGATTGGCTGTAGCTCCAAGTCACATACATTCTGATTTGCTGCAGCTCCAGCATTCTGATTGGCTGCAGCTTTCCAGGAAATGATGTGGGTATCTAGCAGTAAATGATGTATGAGGTATCGGAATACAAAACACATGTATGCTGCTACATTGTGTACTGTTTGTATGTTTTATACATCAATTTGTTTTGCTTATATTCTGAAGATGTTTTTGTAATTTTTAGACCTTGTTATTAATGTTATTTAAATACTGTTTACCACACCATAATAAATACCGTTTTCAAGACTTCGCTAATTATCACATATTCTGAAATAAAGTTGGTGTAGTTTTACTGGTAACCATTCAATAAAAGGAAACAGATTTCGGACACATTTCGTACATGATCGCAGGAATTAGTAATTGAGAACTATGTGATCTCAATATCAATGAGTGTATATAAAATCCACGTACAGCTTTAGGAAGCTGTGATATCGCAGTGGTAGCTTGTTCGTTTCAGGTGCAAGAGTCCCAGCGTTTTCGCCCAGCTGTACCTGTTACGATTGTGCCCTTAGGCAATTACAAGGCACTTATATTCCACATGGCTTCTCTCTTTCTGGGGTTGAGTGTATCCCAAATTGAAAGAAAGGGACCTGCCAGTCATCAGACATTTGTTTGGCAGGTTATAAATTGAGTAGGAAAAAATAGACACAAATCATGTTTATACTCGATTGCGAGCATTTCTCCAGCATGCTCTTTTCGCTACATTCTAAGCTTTGGGTTTAATGTGGCCAGTAATTTGTAGATGTTATAAAATGTGTACATACTAGATAGGTGTTATATTATAATCCAGTTTGTTATGGTATTGTACAGCAGGTCTGTTGAGATTTATTGATTACTAGGTAAGATATTTTATTGCTATGTAGCGTAAGTAGATTTGGAATGATCCGTGTGAAAAACTCATTTATTCATCATTAGAATATAGGAAGAACATTTGTTTGTTTTATGAATAAGGAGACATAGAGTGTCTATGCTAATTGATTTACACACAAAAATTACCATAATTTGGGTATAGATTAATCATATTTTATTGCACTCTAAAATTAATATTCAATGTACAATACGAAACTAATGAACAAACTTGTATAATTAAATATGATATATGATTCATAGCATTGTTTGCACAAGAATTGCCCATATGTGTTGAAGCAAATTGGTTGGACCACACGCTTTAACCCTTTCAACACTACATACCTCTAAATAGGCTTACAAAAAGTGTAGATCCAGATGAGCCGGCTCATACAAGCCATCTCATCAGGATCTGCACTTTTTGCCAGTAATATTACTATTTTTAAACAAAATTACCCATTTTGATAAATGAACTGGTCCAAATGCTATTTTCTTATTAATTTATTGGTCTTAAAATATGATGGAGCAGTCCATGTCAGTTACTTGGTGTTGAATGGGTTAACAACATTAGTTATGGCCCTCCCCAAATTCAGGTATGACGAGCAATGCCAGTGATTATAGCTACATACTCTATGTCATATTGGGAAATATAATTATGCAAACCATGGTATTGTCAAATCTCGTGTTTTCGTTCCCTACCTGTTTTCGAATTTGTTTGCGATAGACGTCATCGCTGTCAGGTGCTTGGTTATTATGGTACACGCTAGAACTGTCAAACAGGATAATGAGCAAACAACAGATAAATATTCACTTTAAAGTGAACCATACCGTATTACATACCAAATTTTGAGAAATTATGTCACATGACCACTGCAACCATATACCGGTATGATGATCGCATGATGATGGATTTCAATCTAAAAATAGATACAAATACACAAAAGTTTAATACTTATAATAAAAGAAGTATTCTGTCAAAAAGCTGCTAGTTGTTGAAATCGTGTGTGAATATTTATCGAAGAAAATGAAGTGTAAATAAATTTGTATTTGCTTGTGGCAGTGATCTCCCCTTAGGGAAACTGAAGAGCATAAAAAGGGAGATAACTGTATCAGAATTTGATTTCGGTCATTATCAACAGAAAGATGTTGACAGTGATGTAGAGAATAGAGATATTGTAGGCAAAAACAGTTGTCAGTATAAATGTGCATAGCCCATTACCACATAAAACCATGCAACCAGTGTCACTACTAGGTAGGAATGGGTTCATACACACACTGTTGTTTCTCTATATTACCCTTGGTTTCTCGATGTTGCCATGGTTTATCGATTTCGCCATGGTTTCTTGATGTTGCCATGGTTTCTCTATGATGCCATAGTTTCTGTTTGTTACAATGGTTTCTCTATGTTACCATAGTTCCTCGATGTTGCCATAGGTTATCTATATTACCATGGTTTCTCAATGTTGCCATAGGTTATCTATGTTGCCATAGGTCCTCGATGTTGCCATAGGTTATCTATATTACCATGGTTTCTCAATGTTGCCATAGGTTATCTATGTTACCATGGTTTCTCAATTTTATCAGTGTTGTCATGGTTTCTTGGTACTACAACAATAATTTCTCTATGTTGCCATGGTTTCTCGATATTACCATGGCTTCTCTATGTTACAATGGTTTCTCTATGTTGCCATGGTTTCTCTATTGTTACCATGGTTTCTCTATTGTTACCATGGTTTCTGTATGTTGCCATAGTTTCTCGATGTTCTGAATTCAAATTGTTTATAATATAATTATATGCACTAGTTGTGTTAAGCATATCAGTTCAAGTTTTATTGTGCAATAATTGTTGCTTTGTATGTTTACTACTAGTGTGTTTCTATTTCTTATATTAAACGGGTCAAGTAGATAGCGCATTACCCTTATTTATGCGCAACAACAATATATTTGCAGTAAATATTTGTAAATTATATGCCCAATTATATGTAACTGTCTCCATGGCCTAGTGGCTATGCCTACGGAGGTCGAAGGTTCGACCAGGTTCATTAGATGTGGCCGGTTTGTGAACCGCCAGCTAGTTAGATATTGGTTACGGATTGCCTGTCAGCCTGGTACCTGGACTGCAAGGATAGGAATAAGGAAGTATTGATGTCCATACATGTAAGAGGTGTCTCAAAGTCAGAAATGATTGGCCATTTTAATAGATGTGACACTATAATAAACTAACACTTTACTTTTTGTATATGTGCAAAAGTTAGCCGGTTTGTTTTCGTCCGGGAACTGTACACGTATAAAAGTTATAACGGTATTGATATGGTCAGTGTGTCATCTACTCGACCTGCTTCTATGGAGACACAAAATAATGCATATACTGAAATTTGTGTGTTACACATATTAACTCTTTGCACGCTAGGGGTAAAAATAATAGGCAAAGATCTCCTGGAATTTCATTAGAATCGTAACGACACAATTCTAATGAAACTCCATGACATACATGTATTGCCAGAGTTTTCAGTTTCAAATAAAACACATTACCCGGTAATGAATTGTCGTCTGCTACAATTATTTCAACACTGTAAAGCCTTTATTTTACCCAGCATGCAAAGAGTTAAATAACTAGTTGTAGTAAATGTGTGTGTGTTGTACCACTGCATGATCGTTACAGGTAACTACTGAGAGACATTGAGAGTTACTGCCCCTGAATACACTTTAAGGAGGATAGGCCTTTTTAATTGGTTTCCTCTCCTCCAATTTATCGGTTTCCCTTTAAACCAAACGCTATTAATTTCCAACCGTTTATTTCTCATCTTATACAATGTAATTATTAAATCTCTACAGGCATCCATCCTACAGTATATCCAATAGATACTTTACTCTCAAAATATATGAACATGATTTTGATAACAATCACATTTATCTCACTGCAACATCTGGTTAGGGAACAACAGTAAAAACAAAGGATTCCAACATAAAAATGATCGATATATATTTCGAAATAAATCAGACAAGGGAGGTAATAGACCAACAATGTCGCTCATTAGGGCTGAACACTTGGTTTTACTACAGCTCTGATTCCAGCAGATGTAAAAGTTTTGGTTTCATATATCATATTTTTTATTTAAATGATATGTGGACCCACAATGTTCAATCCTGTATGGCAAATATAGCCTGCACTTTGCCGGTGTGCCAGAAAACCCAACTTGACAATAATTAATATTTTCATTTTATTTTGATCTTTTGCTGATCAAAACTACAAAAACCAATTTTTTACTCTTGGAATTTTTTTTAATTAATAGTACCGGTAGTTTGCATGCAAATACATGATTGTCTGTACTACTTGTATTTAGGTTTTTATACGTGTTTTTGTGAGATAAAGCATAGAACGGTACAGATTAAACGCATCTACATGTTTTATGAGAGAGCGTTGAACCGTATAGATTGCATGTTTCATGAGGCGTAGATATACTGTATGGTTTTTTTCTGAAATTCTGCATTTTCGCCATGTATTAAATTTATGGAGACATCATTTCTGAAAATAATAGTGCCATAATATATAAGTTCAATATCTCCCATTCCAATAACAATAAATTGTGCAGTTTCATTACCACGATTAATGTGAAATTAAGACACAAGCGAAAAATACTACCCATGATGCAGTCTGTTTCTAATGTAATCAGTAATATATTTACTAGAGCTGAAGTTTTGCCCAAATATTATATTTTCCGATATTAATGTTCGATCATAAATTTAGCTAGGAAGATGTTGTTGCACCTGTTTATTTTATTAGGATAGTGTGGAATTATTACAAATAGTAAGCACATATTTTGTACACGTGCACATGTTTTGTACACATGCACATGTTTTGTACACGTGCTTTGCACATGTTTTGTATACATGCATTGTACACATGTTTTGTATACATGCATTGTACACATGTTTTGTATACATGCATTGTACACATGTTTTGTATACATGCATTGTACACATGTTTTGTATACATGCATTGTACACATGCACATGTTTTGTATACATGCATTGTACACATGCACATGTTTTGTATACATGCATTGTACACATGTTTTGTATACATGCATTGTACACATGCACATGTTTTGTATACATGCATTGTACACATGCACATGTTTTGTATACATGCATTGTACACATGCACATGTGTTGTACACGTGCACATGTTTTGTATACATGCATTGTACACATGCACATGTGTTGTACACGTGCACATGTTTTGTATACATGCATTGTACACATGCACATATTTTGTACACGTGCACATGTTTTGTACACATGCATTGTACACGTGCACATGTTTTGTACACATGCATTGTACACGTGCACATATTTTGTACACATGTTTTGTATACATGCACATGTTTTGTACACGTGCACATGTTTTGTACACATGCATTGTACACGTGCACATGTTTTGTACACATGCATTGTACACGTGCACATGTTTTGTACACATGCATTGTACACGTGCACATGTTTTGTACACGTGCACATGTTTTGTATAACTCTCGTATTTTTGTCATCTTACCCGTGTGCTTCCATTTTTCCGATTATAATTTTTTAGTTTCTAAATACATGATTATTATGTCTTCCATCGTGTGCATTTACATCATCAGATTGTCTCACCTAAAGTATCGGCGATCATTCAAGAGGAAGTATCCGGTAGTTTAACGTTTATCAAACTTCGACATTTGTCCGGTAGTTCCACTTCAATGCATCCATCGGAAGTACTAGAAACCTTTGAAATGCCGTTGCAAGATGAATTTTCATAAACCTTGGATCAGTAGCGTCGTTACATCAACTTTCTCATAAGCTACTTGCTGGATGTTCATCAAAGTTGGTCTGCTCTGAGTAAACTTTCTCCGCTATTCAACTGATTCTGCTTCAGTGCAATGGAAACCTGCCAGAGCTAATAATAGAACAAATCGTAAATGACTTATTCTCGTCTTTCAGTGAGCATTCGGGGTGGTCATGCGAAATAGATGTGTTTACCTTTTCAACTTGGAAGCAGACGGGCTGCCATTGTAATGTTGACCGTCAAAAACACAACTTGGAACGTTCTGCTTAACCCGATTGTTGATCAGGTTCAAATTAATTCTCACGATTGTTGTTTTTGTTGTCCACGGCGTGGAGAAGTCTGGCAACTATAGTCCAGTGGTAGAGAATCTGAATTGGAATCGAGGGGTCCCAGGTTCAATACTCATTCAAGGCACATATCCTTCAGCAAGGCACCTTGCATACATTGCTTAGTACTGGTCAAATGCTTAAATGCAGGAAAATGTGTCTAGGTCCCTGTTAGAGGTTTTCATAATAGAGAATGGACTAAAATAGAATAGATATATCGGTAATAATCCTTTCGTGCTGAAAATCTGTTCTCATTATATATATAACCGTCTCTATGGTTGAGGAGTCCGCCTACGGAGCGGGAGGTGAAGGTTTGAACCATGTCCGGGATTCATTATGAAATGGTTGGTTGGTGCTAGGATAGGACTTGGAAAAGTACTGATATTCATAAGGGGTGTTTCATAAGTCAGAAATGACTGTTCCCCTTTCAATTGGGGTGACACTATAATAAACATGGGGTGACACTATAATAAACAAACACTACTTTTTATAGAATGTGTCATTGTTCAGTCAAGGATGGCAATTTTGTTTCTGTAAACTTTGAGAGATATAGTTTTCATCCAAATTGTGTGACATAGCTACTTTAATTTGACACCAGCAAACACCGGTGTCAAATTGAAGAGTTTGTAGCTTGTGCCAGCCGGCTAAGTGTTGATTCTTCTGTAATAGATGTGAACAACTGAAGCATCTGGCAGAAGAATATTAGATATATCGCTTAGATATACAACATAGTTCCTCTCATTCATAATGCAGTGGATTGTATGGGGAAATAACTGACAAAAATGTTTTTGTTGCAATACAGAGTTACTCCCCTGGCAAAATATCACTTAAAAAAATGAAATTATTTTTTTAATAAATTTGACTTTGAAATCTTATATATGTACAAGAAAATGACTAATATTATATAAATATTGCATTCTGAGTGGGCAATATGAAAAATATCACCCTGAGAACGTGAATATTATCCAGGGCATCAGCCGACGTTAATATTCATGTTTTGAGGGGTGGTATTTTTCCTATTGCCCACTCAGGAATACAATTTTCTTTATTATACCAAACCCAGGTACAAGCATTTGAAAAGAAAACTGGTTACAGCAAACAATCAAGATTCAAGTTGTCTCAGTAAATCTATTATTTTTAGCAATATCCCAACGAGCGTCGTACTGATCCAGACTGGAAGTCAAAGGCAGTCAATATTAGCGTTCAATATTATCTCACGAGGTGAATAGTAAATAATATTGACTGTTGACCGATGGCAATTTTGCATCGAGCAGTCACATAAGGTATAACATATTGTTATATATCGGTAGTTTAATTTTCTTGAAATTTTAATACATATGTTTGATGATCATATCATTATTACAAAGTTTGTTCATGTTTGTCTACGTTTTTGCTTTACCCTAATGTATTGAAACGTTTTATTTTTTGTGCTTTACTAGTCTGACGTGCTTACTACAATTGCCCAGATCTAGATATTGAATTAGGAATAAAAATAAGAGAAAACGTCTTTAAGTGTTCCGTGTCCTTTATACCACGATCCAACTATTCCAGTGCCATAGCCTCATAATTGAGATGTTGCGAGTTCGAAATGACGGTGATCGTATCCTTGATCCAACTATTCCAGTGTGGAGCCATCGCCTCGTAATCCAGATGTTGCGAGTTCGAAACCACGGTGATCGTGTCCATGAGCCAACTATTCCAGTGTGGAGCCTTTGCCTCATAATCCAGATGTTGCGAGTTCGAAATGACGGTGATAAGTGTCCTTGAATCTACATTGACTTATTATTATATTGCTCGGGATCCACTATGTATAAAGCCTGATGGGGAACCTAATCTCATGCCCAATCACACCTCCACAATCCAACATGCACACTTACTGATGCCCAATCACACCTCCACAATCCAACATGCACACTCAATGCCCAATCACACCTCCACAATCCAACATGCACACTCAATGCCCAATCACACCTCCACAATGCATACTTACTGATGCCCAATCACACCTCCATAATCCAACATGCACACTCAATGCCCAATCACACCTCCACAATCCAACATGCACACTTACTGATGCCCAATCACACCTCCACAATCCAACATGCACACTCAATGCCCAATCACACCTCCACAATCCAACATGCACACTCAATGCCCAATCACACCTCCACAATCCAACATGCACACTCAATAATGCCCAATCACACCTCCACAATACAACATGCACACTTACTGATACACAATCACACCTCCACAATCCAACATGCACATTTACTGATTCCCAATCACACCTCCACAATCCAACATGCACACTCAATAATGCCCAATCACACCTCCACAATTCAACATGCACACTTACTGATACACAATCACACCTCCACAATACAACATGCACACTCAATGATGCCCAATCACACATCCACAATACAACATGCACACTCAATAATGCCCAATCACACCTCCACAATTCAACATGCACACTTACTGATACACAATCACACCTCCACAATACAACATGCACACTCAATGATGCCCAATCACACCTCCACAATACAACATGCACACTCAATGATGCCCAATCACACCTCCACAATCCAACATGCACTCAATCACACATCCACAATCCAACATGCACACTCAATGATGCCCAATCACACCTCCACAATCCAACATGCACACTCAATGATGCCCAATCACACCTCCACAATTCAACATGCCCAATCACACCTCCACAATCCAACATGCACACTCAATAATGCCCAATCCTCCATAATCCAACATGCACACTCAATGCCCAATCACACCTCCACAATCCAACATGCACACTCAATGATGCCTAATCACACATCCACAATACAACATGCACACTCAATGATGCCTAATCACACATCCACAATACAACATGCACACTCAATGATGCCCAATCACACCTCCACAATACAACATGCACACTCAATGCCCAATCACACCTCCACAATCAACATGCACACTAATGCCCAATCACCTCCACAATCCAACATGCACACTCAATGATGCCCAATCACACCTCCACAATACAACATGCACACTCAATGATGCCCAATCACACCTCCACAATCCAACATGCACACTCAATGCCCAATCACACCTCCACAATCCAACATGCACACTCAATGATGCCCAATCCTCCACAATCCAACATGCACACTCAATGATGCCCAATCACACATCCACAATCCAACATGCACACTCAATGATGCCCAATCACACATCCACAATACAACATGCACACTCAATGATGCCCAATCACACCTCCACAATACAACATGCACACTTACTGATACACAATCACACCTCCACAATACAACATGCACACTTACTGATACACAATCACACCTCCACAATACAACATGCACACTTACTGATACCCAATCAAACCTCCACAATCCAACATGCACACTTACTGATACACAATCACACCTCCACAATACAACATGCACACTTACTGATACACAATCACACCTCCACAATACAACATGCACACTTACTGATACACAATCACACCTCCACAATACAACATGCACACTTACTGATACCCAATCAAACCTCCACAATCCAACATGCACACTCAATGATGCCCAATCACACCTCCACAATACAACATGCACACTTACTGATACCCAATCACACCTCCACAATCCAACATGCACACTCAATAATGCCCAATCACACCTCCACAATACAACATGCACACTTACTGATACACAATCACACCTCCACAATCCAACATGCACACTCAATGATGCCCAATCACACCTCCACAATCCAACATGCCCAATCACACCTCCACAATCCAACATGCAAACTCAATGCCCAATCACACCTCCACAATCCAACATGCACACTTACTGATACACAATCACACCTCCACAATACAACATGCACACTTACTGATACACAATCACACCTCCACAATACAACATGCACACTTACTGATACACAATCACACCTCCACAATACAACATGCACACTTACTGATACCCAATCACACCTCCACAATCCAACATGCACACTCAATGATGCCCAATCACACCTCCACAATACAACATGCACACTTACTGATACACAATCACACCTCCACAATCCAACATGCCCAATCACACCTCCACAATCCAACATGCACACTCAATGATGCCCAATCACACCTCCACAATCCAACATGCCCAATCACACCTCCACAATCCAACATGCAAACTCAATGCCCAATCACACCTCCACAATCCAACATGCACACTTACTGATACACAATCACACCTCCACAATACAACATGCACACTTACTGATACACAATCACACCTCCACAATACAACATGCACACTTACTGATACACAATCACACCTCCACAATACAACATGCACACTTACTGATACCCAATCACACCTCCACAATCCAACATGCACACTCAATAATGCCCAATCACACCTCCACAATACAACATGCACACTTACTGATGCCCAATCACACCTCCACAATCCAACATGCACTCAATCACACATCCACAATACAACATGCACACTTACTGATACACAATCACACCTCCACAATACAACATGCACACTTACTGATACACAATCACACCTCCACAATCCAACATGCCCAATCACACCTCCACAATCCAACATGCACACTCAATGCCCAATCACACCTCCACAATCCAACATGCACACTTACTGATGCCCAATCACACCTCCATAATCCAACATGCACACTCAATAATGCCCAATCACACCTCCACAATCCAACATGCACACTTACTGATGCCCAATCACACCTCCATAATCCAACATGCACACTCAATAATGCCCAATCACACCTCCACAATCCAACATGCACACTCAATGCCCAATCACACCTCCACAATCCAACATGCACACTCAATGCCCAATCACACCTCCACAATCCAACATGCAAACTCAATGCCCAATCACACCTCCACAATCCAACATGCAAACTCAATGCCCAATCACACCTCCACAATCCAACATGCACACTCAATGCCCAATCACACCTCCACAATCCAACATGCACACTTACTGATACCCAATCACACCTCCACAATCCAACATGCACACTCAATGATGCCTAATCACACCTCCACAATCCAACATGCACACTCAATAATGCCTAATCACACCTCCACAATCCAACATGCACACTCAATAATGCCCAATCACACCTCCACAATTCAACATGCCCAATCACACCTCCACAATCCAACATGCACACTCAATAATGCCCAATCCTCCATAATCCAACATGCACACTCAATGCCCAATCACACCTCCACAATCCAACATGCACACTCAATGATGCCTAATCACACATCCACAATACAACATGCACACTCAATGATGCCTAATCACACATCCACAATACAACATGCACACTCAATGATGCCCAATCACACCTCCACAATACAACATGCACACTCAATGATGCCCACTTACACCTATTAATACATATTTGGATCTTAGCTCCATTCAATCATACATGGGATCTTAGCTCCATTCACACATACATGGGACCTTAGCTCCATTCAATCATACATGGGACCTTAGCTCCATTCAATCATACTGGGGACCATTCAATCATACATGGGACCTTAGCTCCATTCAATCATACATGGGACCTTAGCTCCATTCAATCATACTGGGGACCTTAGCTCCATTCATTCATACTGGGGATCTTAGCTCCATTCAATCATACTGGGGATCTTAGATCCATTCAATCATACTGGGGACCTTAGCTCTATTCAATCATACATGGGACCTTAGTTCCATTCAATCATACTGGGGATCTTATCTCCATTCAATCATACTGGGGACCTTAGCTCCATGCAATCATACTGGGGATCTTAGCTCCATTCACACATACATGGGACCTTAGCTCCATTCACACATACATGGGACCTTAGCTCCATCCACACATACATGGGATCTTAGCTCCATTCAATCATACTTGGGACCTTAGCTCCATTCAATCATACTGGGATCTTAGCTCCATTCAATCATACTGGGGACCTTAGTTCCATTCAATCATACTGGGGATCTTAGCTCCATTCAATCATACTGGGGATCTTAGCTCCATTCACACATACATGGGATCTTAGCTCCATTCACACATACATGGGATCTTAGCTCCATTCAATCATACTGGGGATCTTAGTTCCATTCAATCATACTGGGGATCTTAGGTCCATTCACACATACATGGGATCTTAGCTCCATTCAATCATACTGGGGATCTTAGCTCCATTCACACATACATGGGATCTTAGCTCCATTCAATCATACATGGGATCTTAGCTCCATTCACACATACATGGGATCTTAGCTCCATTCACACATACATGGGATCTTAGCTCCATTCAATCATACTGGGGATCTTAGCTCCATTCACACATACATGGGATCTTAGCTCCATTCAATCATACTGGGGATCTTAGCTCCATTCAAGCATACTGGGGATCTTAGCTCCATTCACACATACATGGGACCTTAGTTCCATTCAATCATACTGGGGATCGTAGCTCCATTCACACATACATGGGACCTTAGTTCCATTCAATCATACATGGGATCTTAGCTCCATTCAATCATACTGGGGATCGTAGCTCCATTCACACATACATGGGACCTTAGTTCCATTCAATCATACATGGGATCTTAGCTCCATTCAATCATACTGGGGATCTTAGCTCCATTCAATCATACTGGGGATCTTAGCTCCATTCAATCATACATGGGACCTTAGCTCCATTCAATCATACATGGGACCTTAGCTCCATTCAATCATACATGGGATCTTAGCTCCATTCAATCATACTGGGGATCTTAGTTCCATTCAATCATACTGGGGATCTTAGGTCCATTCACACATACATGGGATCTTAGCTCCATTCAATCATACTGGGGATCTTAGCTCCATTCACACATACATGGGATCTTAGCTCCATTCAATCATACATGGGATCTTAGCTCCATTCACACATACATGGGATCTTAGCTCCATTCACACATACATGGGATCTTAGCTCCATTCAATCATACTGGGGATATTAGCTCCATTCACACATACATGGGATCTTAGCTCCATTCAATCATACTGGGGATCTTAGCTCCATTCACACATACATGGGACCTTAGTTCCATTCAATCATACTTGGGATCTTAGCTCCATTCAATCATACTGGGGATCGTAGCTCCATTCACACATACATGGGACCTTAGTTCCATTCAATCATACATGGGATCTTAGCTCCATTCAATCATACTGGGATCTTAGCTCCATTCAATCATACTGGGGATCTTAGCTCCATTCAATCATACATGGGACCTTAGCTCCATTCAATCATACATGGGACCTTAGCTCCATTCAATCATACATGGGATCTTAGCTCCATTCAATCATACATGGGATCTTAGCTCCATTCAATCATACTGGGGATCTTAGCTCCATTCAATCATACTGGGATCTTAGTTCCATTCAATCATACTGGGGATCTTAGCTCCATTCAATCATACTGAGGATCTTAGCTCCATTCAATCATACTGGGATCTTAGTTCCATTCAATCATACTTGGGACCTTAGTTCCATTCAATCATACTTGGGACCTTAGCTCCATTCAATCATACTGGGGATCTTAGCTCCATCACACATACATGGGATATTAGCTCCATTCAATCATACTGGGGACCTTAGCTCCATTCAATCATACTGGGGATCTTAGCTCCATTCAATCATACTGGGGACCTTAGCTCCATTCAATCATACTGGGGACCTTAGCTCCATTCACACATACATGGGATCTTAGCTCCATTCAATCATACTGGGGACCTTAGCTCCATTCAATCATACTGGGGACCTTAGCTCCATTCAATCATACTGGGGACCTTAGCTCCATTCAATCATACTGGGGACCTTAGCTCCATTCAATCATACTGGGGACCTTAGCTCCATTCAATCATACTGGGGACCTTAGCTCCATTCACACATACATGGGATCTTAGCTCCATTCAATCATACTTGGGACCTTAGTTCCATTCAATCATACTTGGGACCTTAGCTCCATTCAATCATACTGGGGATCTTAGCTCCATCACACATACATGGGATCTTAGCTCCATTCAATCATACTGGGGATCTTAGCTCCATTCAATCATACTGGGGATCTTAGCTCCATTCAATCATACTGGGGACCTTAGCTCCATTCAATCATACTGGGGACCTTAGCTCCATTCACACATACATGGGATCTTAGCTCCATTCAATCATACTGGGGACCTTAGCTCCATTCAATCATACTGGGGACCTTAGCTCCATTCAATCATACTGGGGACCTTAGCTCCATTCAATCATACTGGGGACCTTAGCTCCATTCAATCATACTGGGGACCTTAGCTCCATTCACACATACATGGGATCTTAGCTCCATTCAATCATACTGGGGACCTTAGCTCCATTCAATCATACTGGGGACCTTAGCTCCATTCAATCATACTGGGGACCTTAGCTCCATTCAATCATACTGGGGACCTTAGCTCCATTCAATCATACTGGGGACCTTAGCTCCATTCAATCATACTTGGGACCTTAGCTCCATTCAATCATACTGGGGACCTTAGCTCCATTCAATCATACTGGGGACCTTAGCTCCATTCACTCATACTGGGGATCTTAGCTCCATTCAATCATACTGGGGACCTTAGCTCCATTCAATCATACTGGGGACCTTAGCTCCATTCAATCATACTGGGGACCTTAGCTCCATTCAATCATACTGGGGACCTTAGCTCCATTCAATCATACTGGGGACCTTAGCTCCATTCAATCATACTGGGGACCTTAGCTCCATTCAATCATACTGGGGACCTTAGCTCCATTCAATCATACTGGGGACCTTAGCTCCATTCAATCATACTGGGGACCTTAGCTCCATTCAATCATACTGGGGACC
>CM026387.1:62859479-62930127 GCA_014843695.1 Archivesica marissinica | reverse complement strand
CAGTCTACACCAGTCAGTACCAGGGCTCTTCTAACCTCTGAATAAACCAGTCTACACCAGTCAGTACCAGGGCTCTTCTAACCTCTGAATAAACCAGTCTACACCAGTCAGTACCAGGGCTCTTCTAACCTCTGAATAAACCAGTCTACACCAGTCAGTACAAGGGCTCTTCTAACCTCTGAATAAACCAGTCTACACCAGTCAGTACCAGGGCTCTTCTAACCTCTGAATAAACCAGTCTACACCAGTCAGTACAAGGGCTCTTCTAACCTCTGAATAAACCAGTCTACACCAGTCACTACCAGGGCTCTTCTAACCTCGGAATAAACCAGTCTACACCAGTCACTACCAGGGCTCTTCTAACCTCTGAATAAACCAGTCTACACCAGTCAGTACCAGGGCTCTTCTAACCTCTGAATAAACCAGTCTACACCAGTCAGTACAAGGGCTCTTCCAACCTCTGAATAAACCAGTCTACACCAGTCACTACCAGGGCTCTTCTAACCTCGGAATAAACCAGTCTACACCAGTCAGTACAAGGGCTCTTCTAACCTCTGAATAAACCAGTCTACACCAGTCACTACCAGGGCTCTTCTAACCTCTGAATAAACCAGTCTACACCAGTCACTACCAGGGCTCTTCTAACCTCTGAATAAACCAGTCTACACCAGTCACTACCAGGGCTCTTCTAACCGCGGAATAAACCAGTCTACACCAGTCAGTACAAGGGCTCTTCTAACCTCTGAATAAACCAGTCTACACCAGTCACTACCAGGGCTCTTCTAACCTCTGAATAAACCAGTCTACACCAGTCACTACCAGGGCTCTTCTAGGTCATAATTTTTGGGAGAAGTGAGAAAACGTGCTATTGCATCGTTAAATTGTGTTATTCAATCAATTTTAACAAAATTGGGTTAAAATACACAAAATCACCATTAACCCTTTCAACCCCACAGGCCTCTAAATAGGCTTATGAAAAGTGTAGATCCAGATGAGTCGGCTCGTAACGAGCCGTCTCATCAGGATCAGCACTTTTTTGCCAGTAATAATTATTATTATTTTTAGATAAAATTACCCATTTTGATAAATGAACTGATCCAAATGTAATTTTGTTATTAATTTATTGGTCTAAAAATATCATGGACTAGTCCATGCCAGTTACTTGGGGTTGAAAGGGTTAAATACATTTTAATAGAAGGAGTGCTTTATGTTGGGCCAGTGTAGTTTACTGATCACAATTGTGTATGAAAATTATAAAAAAAATATTTTTGGAAGAAGTGGGCCCCCCAGGGGGCGAAGTCAGGGTCCTTAGGGTGAATATTTCGCCCTCTAGAATGAGCCCTGCCATACTAGACACAAACATTACACGACACATTGTCACCAGTATGTAACCTACATTAATATATTTCGCACTTTTCCCATTAAAGCAGATGTTAAACATGCCTAGCTCCTCCCCATTGCTCGTCAGCCAATGCCAGATAGTACAGTGATCGCCGATTCACAGGCAGAATTTCACCGGAAACCGCAACTTTCCAACACGATGACAACATAATTATACTCTTGCATCAAAACCAACGCAGGTGATATTTGTTTTGCAATCGTTATAAAATAAATAAAGTCTAAATTGTTTCCATATTACACAACTTGACAATGTAAAAATGTTCCTTGGCCATACCGTAAATCACATTAATATTCGAAAAATGTCCCCCCCCGCGATTTTTCAATTCGGATATTTAGGCAAGGCATTTAAATTCCACATGCCTCTTCTCTCTCCCTCGTGGCGATGGATTCCATCAGGAATGAGGTCTCGAGAATGATTAATATAAGTTATAAGAACTTGTTTCGTAATCATAAAATAAATTTGTATAAACTAGATGACAAGTATATCCTAGCGAAATATTGAACTCGCAAGGCATTTCATTCACGAATTATCGTGAAAATAAAACACAAAAATAATTGCTTACAATAATCTTAATTTAACATAGTATGCTTGTCATAAATGTTTCGTCTTTGTTCCTGCACTGTGCTCTTCCATCGCTTCTGTTCATCAGATACGTAGTTGATGACAGACTTCTGTCTATTCATGCGTGGCCGTGACCCACTTTCAAACTGCGGCACCTGGGACACGGACTGGTCGTCCTGAAAGGTCAAGAACAGATAACTCCATGATAATTTGTGCATTATTTTATTTTTTAAGAGGCAAATGGGTATTCATAGGAATTGTAGATAACGAACAGGGTTTTGAACAATATAGGGGTGGGCCAGTAGATAACAGTGTATAGTCATATAGGGGTGGGCCAGTAGATAACAGTGGATAGCCATATAGAGGTGGGCCAGTAGATAACAGTGTTTAGCCATATAGGGGTGGTTCAGTAGATAACAGTGTATAACCATATAGGGGTGGGCCAGTAGATAACAGTGTATAGCCAAATAGGGGTGGGTCAGTAGTTAACAGTGCATAGCCATATAGGGATGGGACAGTAGATAACAGTGTATAGCCATATAGGGGTGGGTCAGTAGATAACAGTGTATAACCATATAGGGGTGGGCCAGTAGATAACAGTGTATAGCCATATAGGGGTGGGACAGTAGATAACAGTGTATAACCATATAGGGATGGGACAGTAGATAACAGTGTATAGCCATATAGGGGTGGGTCAGTAGTTAACAGTGCATAGCCATATAGGTGTGGGCCAGTAGATAACAGCGTATAGCCATATAGGGGTGGGCAGTAGATAACAGCGTATAGCCATATAGGGGTGAGCAGTAGATAACAGTGTATAGCCATATAGGGGTGGGACAGTAGATAACAGTGTATAACCATATAGGGGTGGGCAGTAGATAACAGCGTATAGCCATATAGGGGTGAGCAGTAGATAACAGCGTATAGCCATATAGGGGTGAGCAGTAGATAACAGCGTATAGCCATATAGGGGTGGGTGTGGTGTTGGGGCGGGTCAGTACATAACTAACGGGGTCAGTACATAACTAACGGGGTCAGTACAAAACTAACGTGTTTAACCATATAGGGGCGGGTCAGTACATAACTAACGTGTTTAACCATATAGGGGCGGGTCAGTACATAACTAACGTGTTTAACCATATAGGGGCGGGTCAGCACATAACCAATGTGTTTAACCATACGGGTCAGTACATAACCAATGTGTTTAACCATATAGGGGCTGGTCATACATAACCAATGTGTTTAACCATATAGGGGCGGGTCAGTACATAACTAACGTGTTTAACCATACGGGTCAGTACATAACTAACGTGTTTAACCATATAGGGGCGGGTCAGTACATAACCAATGTGTTTAACCATATAGGGGCGGGTCAGTACATAACTAACGTGTTTAACCATATAGGGGCGGGTCAGTACATAACTAACGTGTTTAACCATACGGGGGTCAGTACATAACTAACGTGTTTAACCATACGGGGTCAGTACATAACTAACGTGTTTAACCATATAGGGGCGGGTCAGTACATAACTAACGTGTTTAACCATACGGGTCAGTACATAACTAACGTGTTTAACCATACAGGGGCGGGTCAGTACATAACTAACGTGTTTAACCATATAGGGGCGGGTCAGTACATAACTAACGTGTTTAACCATATAGGGCGGGTCAGTACATAACTAACGTGTTTAACCATATAGGGGCGGGTCAGTACATAACTAACGTGTTTAACCATATAGGGGCGGGTCAGTACATAACTAACGTGTTTAACCATACGGGTCAGTACATAACTAACGGTTTACAGGGGTCAGTACATAACTAATGTGTTTAACCATATAGGGGCGGGTCAGTACATAACTAACGTGTTTAACCATATAGGGGCGGGTCAGTACATAACTAATGTGTTTAACCATATAGGGGCGGGTCAGTACATAACTAATGTGTTTAACCATACGGGTCAGTACATAACTAACGTGTTTAACCATATAGGGGCGGGTCAGTACATAACTAACGTGTTTAACCATACGGGTCAGTACATAACTAACGTGTCTAACCATACGGGTCAGTACATAACTAACGTGTTTAACCATATAGGGGCGGGTCAGTACATAACCAATGTGTTTAACCATACGGGTCATTACATAACTAACATGTTTAACCATATAGGGGCGGGTCAGTACATAACTAACGTGTTTAACCATATAGGGGCGGGTCAGTACATAACTAACGTGTTTAACCATATAGGGGCCGGTCAGTACATAACTAACGTGTTTAACCATACAGGGGCGGGTCAGTACATAACTAACGTGTTTAACCATATAGGGACGGGTCAGTACATAACTAACGTGTTTAACCATACGGGTCAGTACATAACTAATGTGTTTAACCATATATGGGGCGGGTCAGTACATAACTAACGTGTTTAACCATATAGGGGCGGGTCAGTACATAACTAACGTGTTTAACCATATCGGGTCAGTACATAACTAACGTGTTTAACCATATAGGGGCGGGTCAGTACATAACTAATGTGTTTAACCATATATGGGCGGGTCAGTACATAACTAACGTGTTTAACCATATAGGGGCGGGTCAGTACATAACTAACGTGTTTAACCATACGGGTCAGTACATAACTAATGTGTTTAACCATATAGGGGCGGGTCAGTACATAACTAACGTGTTTAACCATACGGGTCAGTACATAACTAACGTGTTTAACCATACGGGTCAGTACATAACTAACGTGTTTAACCATATAGGGGCGGGTCAGTACATAACTAACGTGTTTAACCATATAGGGCGGGTCAGTACATAACTAATGTGTTTAACCATATAGGGGCGGGTCAGTACATAACTAACGTGTTTAACCATACGGGTCAGTACATAACTAATGTGTTTAACCATACGGGTCAGTACATAACTAACGTGTTTAACCATATAGGGGCGGGTCAGTACATAACTAACGTGTTTAACCATACGGGTCAGTACATAACTAACGTATTTAACCATACGGGTCAGTACATAACCAATGTGTTTAACCATATAGGGCGGGTCAGTACATAACTAACGTGTTTAACCATATAGGGCGGGTCAGTACATAACTAACGTGTTTAACCATATAGGGGCGGGTCAGTACATAACTAACGTGTTTAACCATACGGGTCAGTACATAACTAATGGGGTCAGTACATAACTAACGGGGTCAGTACATAACTAACGTGTTTAACCATACAGGGGCGGGTCAGTACATAACCAATGTGTTTAACCATATAGGGGCAGGTCAGTACATAACCAATGTGTTTAACCATACGGGTCAGTACATAACTAACGTGTTTAACCATATAGGGGCGGGTCAGTACATAACTAACGTGTTTAACCATACGGGTCAGTACATAACTAACGTGTTTAACCATACGGGTCAGTACATAACTAACGGGGTCAGTACATAACTAACGGGGTCAGTACATAACTAACGTGTTTAACCATATAGGGGCGGGTCAGTACATAACTAACGTGTTTAACCATACGGGTCAGTACATAACTAACGTGTTTAACCATATAGGGGCGGGTCAGTACATAACTAATGTGTTTAACCATATATGGGCGGGTCAGTACATAACTAATGTGTTTAACCATATAGGGGCGGGTCAGTACATAACTAACGTGTTTAACCATATAGGGGCGGGTCAGTACATAACTAACGTGTTTAACCATATAGGGCGGGTCAGTACATAACTAATGTGTTTAACCATATAGGGGCGGGTCAGTACATAACTAATGTGTTTAACCATAGGGTCAGTACATAACTAACGTGTTTAACCATATAGGGGCGGGTCAGTACATAACTAACGTGTTTAACCATATAGGGTGGTCAGTACATAACTACGTGTTTAACCATACAGGGGCGGGTCAGTACATAACTAACGTGTTTAACCATATAGGGGCGGGTCAGTACATAACTAATGTGTTTAACCATATAGGGGCGGGTCAGTACATAACTAACGTGTTTAACCATATAGGGGCGGGTCAGTACATAACTAACGTGTTTAACCATATAGGGGCGGGTCAGTACATAACCAATGTGTTTAACCATACAGGGGCGGGTCAGTACATAACTAATGTGTTTAACCATATAGGGGCGGGTCAGTACATAACTAATGTGTTTAACCATACAGGGGCGGGTCAGTACATAACTAACGTGTTTAACCATATAGGGGCGGGTCAGTACATAAATAACGTGATTAACCATACGGGTCAGTACGTAACTAACGTGTTTAACAATACGGGTCAGTAAGTAACTAATATAATTTTAACTTTATGCTCCAAATGGAGCGTGTGTCTTCTGTATCTTGTGCACTTTCCTCCATTAATAAGGATTAATATACTTCACTAGCAGGAAAGTAGACAGAGAGAGAGCCATTTTAACAGCACAAACCAATAGAAACCCCTGCCACAATACACTGCAAACGTTGTTGTTGCTTAATCCACGTGTTGCAGTATGAAGTTTGCTTTTATGTTTTCCAATGAATGATTGAGTTTTCTTGTATTTCGTCTTTGATGTACATGTAGTTGGTTTTGTTTGTAAAACTTAGTGTGTTTTACCTTTATTTATCGTCGCTACCGGTTACCCATATGAGCGACGCCTCCTGAAGAGATTAGTCATTTTAGATTTTTGGAGGATAGTGCAATGATACAGACAGAGACCCATTCCAGAGCCTCCTCTGGTTCTTTTATGTGCACGGTGTAAAGCACCGACACGAGACCTCGGTTAAAGTCCCATCTGAAAGACTGCTAATTATATTAGGGTTAGACGGGGGATCGAACCTGCGATCCCTGGATTACCAGTCCAACGTGATACCACTGGACTACAGATCTGTCTGTAATTTGTAAAAATGTGTAGTTTGTAAAACTGTATTTGTATGTACTTATATACTTGTATTTAATGCATTAATTCATGTATATCATGGCAAGGTGCAAATAAAGTGTATATAGTGGTAAATATAGTTCTAAAATAGTATGTTCTAATGAATTTGTTTTGTTTGCAATATTGATAGCAGACTAACTTAAATTATACCGGGCCTATTTTTTTTATTGCGAACGTTCACACTAACAAAAGTGGCACATGTAGTTGTGTATTGTAGTGAAATGAGGCTCCCGAAGGGGACGGTTAAAATGAATAAAATTAGATAACAAATATATAAGCCAAAATCATTGGAAATCATAAAAGAAAAGGATTTGTGTTTACTAGTGTAAGATAGGATTTTATTTCATCTCGTGATCACAGAAATCTGTTTTTCCACTTGTGGTTAATACCAGTCGTGGAAATACAAATTTCAAGGATCACTCGATAAAATAAATTCCAACTTACACTAGTAAGCACAAATAAATTTCTTCTATTGTCTCATGTTGCCAGGCGCTGCACAACCACCTATACCAACATGCAGTATGAAGTTTACTTGTATAGTCTCCTGTTGCAGGGCGCTGCACGACCACCTATACCAACATGCAGTATGAAGTTTACTTCTATAGTCTCATGTTGCAGGGCGCTGCACGACCACCTATACCAACATGCAATATGAAGTTTACTTCTATAGTCTCATGTTGCAGGGCGCAGCACGACCACCTATACCAACATGCAGTATGAAGTTTACTTCTATAGTCTCATGTTGCCAGGCGCAGCACGACCACCTATACCAACATGCAGTATGAAGTTTACTTCTATAGTCTCATGTTGCAGGGCGCAGCACGACCACCTATACCAACATGCAGTATGAAGTTTACTTCTATAGTCTCATGTTGCCAGGCGCTGTACGACCACCTATACCAACATGCAGTATGAAGTTTACTTCTATAGTCTCATGTTGCTAGGCGCTGCACGACCACCTATACCAACATGCAGTATGAAGCTTACTTCTATAGTCTCATGTTGCCAGGCGCTGTATGACCACCTATACCAACATGCAGTATGAAGCTTACTTCTATAGTCTCATGTTGCCAGGCGCTGTATGACCACCTATACCAACATGCAGTATGAAGTTTACTTCTATAGTCTCATGTTGCCAGGCGCTGCACGACCACCTATACCAACATGCAGTATGAAGTTTACTTCTATAGTCTCATGTTGCCAGGCGCTGCACGACCACCTATACCAATAGTTCAATACCTGAGCCTACATGACGTTCATTTGTACATGTAGTACAATTCGGTATAACAATACAATCGACATTCCATCACATGCGATGCCCATTACATGCCTGTTACATGCCTAGTACAAGTGAGTGTAGCAAATACATATGTGTAAAGTTAGAGGGCTTGTGTAAATCTAGCAAGAACATGCTTGTACTGTGCAATCAGTGTAAATCACCACACAAACAATTATTGAGCTCAAGTACAATATAGCAATCACCACACAAACAATTATTGAGCTCAAGTACAATATAGCAATCACCACACACACAATTATTGAGCTCAAGTACAATATAGCAATCACCACAAAATATATTATGTTATGATTCGGGTTTTACGCCTGCATCAGCACCATTTTGGGCTATATCGCCGGCGGGCAGTTTACCTAACAACACCTTTCCTGGGCAGGCTCCAGCGGTTAACCAGTACTTGGGTGCACCAACCTCCGTAAGAAACTGCCAACTTTTTCATATAAATGAGACATGGCCTGAGCGGGGCTCGAACCCGTGACCATCAGTGATGATAGGTTACAGTGGTATACAAGTCAGCGACCTTAACCACTCGACCACGGAGGCGGACTCAAGTACAATATAGCAATCACCACAAAAGCCAACTGGACTACATATAACTGACAATAAAATAGTAAAATAGAAGTCGTGATAGCGCTGTTGCCAAACATTAAACTTGTACAAAGTAACGTTACGTAAGCGTAGCCCATACCACAAGACAGGGAGTCAACTATACATAGGGTTCCCTCAGAAAACTGATGTATTTCCAGAATTTCATCCCTTTCTACCCACCCCACCCTCCATCTCTCCCTGATGCAGTCCCTTCAAATTAATTGAGAAAACATCTTGCCCATAATTATACCAAACAAAGTCATCAATTTGCAAAGGTCTAATAACCATGTTGATCTATTGACCTTAATGTTCAGCCCATTTACTGGATTTTCATGTTTGCATCGATGGTTAACCCCCCCCATGCCACAATCATAAGCAGCGGGTGAGAATAAAATATGAAGATGAGAGAAGTGTTAATGTAAACATGTAGAAATTGTGATAGCGGTGTTTCAGGTGCGAAAGGTCCGGAGTTTGAACCCCGCTGGAACCGTTACGATTGTGCCCTTAAGCAACAAGGCATTTAAATTCCACGTTGCCTCTTCTCTCTCCCTCGTGGCGATGGATTCCATCAGGAATGAGGTGTCGAGAGTGATTAATATAAGTTGTAAGAACTTATTTCGCAATCGAGCTAAAATAAATTTGTATAAACTAAACAGGTGATGAGTTTTCTGACTCGGCCAGATGTCCTCTATATATATATATATATATATATATACTATATGTAACCGCTTCTCTCGCAACTCCAAAAAAGGAGTCACCAAACCACCCTCGAGCTCAGGTCCTGTCAACCCTAGTCTGGGTCCCAGTCTGTCGATTTTTCAATTTTTAACTTCTGGAAAAATAACAGCCTGAGGAAACTGGATTTAGCGCCATCTACTTACACCCACTTTTATGAGGGTGTAGATTTGAAGAATGACAACTCTTCTCTACAAGATAATATCGCTAAATATAGAAATGGAATTCTATCGGAAATCGCCGAACAGGCACGATTATACACGATCATTTCCAAATGATCCCGTAGACTCATTAACATTGCAAACATATGATGTCCCGTTTCTGTGTTATATCGACGAGATGGCGGAATTTAAATATTACATTTAGATGGTAATGGATCAATTCGGCATAATTGAACAAAGGATGACTTAAATATTGAGTAAATATGTCAAATCAGACGCACAGTGTACTTTTTAAAACTATTTATCATTCCGTTGACCGCCAATTATACAGTGTTATCAACATTGCAGTGCCTCGCTTTCAATTCAAGTACGTCATTAATTAAGTCACGTGCTAATAGGCCTATTAATAGGGTTAATGTGAGTCAATAATTACACGGACAATCCCCCACTTTTCCCCAGATATGATCAGAAACTCAATACGGCCCAATTAATAGTCTCGTGTTAAAATATAGTTATTTGACTGACCAGGCAAAATATATCGACGCCTGTACCCAGGCTATGTCAACCCATTCAACACCAAGTAACTGACATGGACTGGTGCATGTTATTATTAGACCAATAAATTAATAAGAAAATTACATTTGGACCACTTCATTTATCAAAATGGGTACTTTTGTCTAAAAATAGTAATATTACAGGCAAAAAGTACAGATCCTGATGAGACTTTGTGATAAATTGAACAAGTACATGACACTATTCTACTACAACAATATTACAACACACATAGACCAGCTACCTTGAGATCTAGATCAATGCTAATGTAACTTTTCTTTAAAAACATTCAGGAATAATCTACTGGCAGTGAGAAAAGGTGTGTCTATCAACACAACACATGATGTTTGCAACTAATACAAATGTTTTATCAGGAATCTGAAGTTTCAGACTAGTCTTATGGCAGGGGTGGTATCATTTATGCTAGTTGGTATTACTTGTGCAAGTTGGTATCATTTATGCTAGTTGGTATTATTTATGCAAGTTGGTATTACTTGTGCAAGTTGGTATCATTTATGCTAGTTGGTATCATTTATGCTAGTTGGTATTATTTATGCTAGTTGGTATTATTTATGCGATTTGTGCAAGTTGGTATTATTTATGCTAGTTGGTATTACTTGTGCAAGTTGGTATTATTTATGCTAGTTGGTATTATTTATGCTAGTTGGTATTATTATGCAAGTTGGTATTACTTGTGCAAGTTGGTATCATTTATGCTAGTTGGTATTATTTATGCAAGTTGGTATTATTTAATATATTTATGCTAGTTGGTATCATTTATGCTAGTTGGTATTACTTGTGCAAGTTGGTATCATTTATGCTAGTTGGTATTATTTAATATATTTGTGCTAGTTGGTATTATTTATGCTAGTTGGTATTATTTAATATATTTGTGCAAGTTGGTATTATTTATGCTAGTTGGTATTACTTGTGCAAGTTGGTATCATTTATGCAAGTTGGTATTATTTATGCTAGTTGGTATTATGTATGCAAGTTGGTATTATTTATGCTAGTTGGTATTACTTGTGCAAGTTGGTATTATTTGTGCAAGTTGGTATTATTTGTGCAAGTTGGTATTATCTGTGCAAGTTGGTATTATTTGTGCTAGTTGGTATTATTTATGCTAGTTGGTATTATTTATGCTAGTTGGTATTATGTATGCAAGTTGGTATTACTTGTGCAAGTTGGTATCATTTGTGCAAGTTGGTATTATTTGTGCAAGTTGGTATTATCTGTGCAAGTTGGTATTATTTGTGCTAGTTGGTATTATTTATGCTAGTTGGTATTATTTATGCTAGTTGGTATTATTTAATGCTAGTTGGTATTACTTGTGCAAGTTGGTATTATTTGTGCAAGTTGGTATTATTTGTGCAAGTTGGTATTATCTGTGCAAGTTGGTATTATTTGTGCTAGTTGGTATTATTTATGCTAGTTGGTATTATTTATGCTAGTTGGTATTATGTATGCAAGTTGGTATTATTTATGCTAGTTGGTATTATTTATGCAAGTTGGTATTATTTAATATATTTATGCTAGTTGGTATCATTTATGCTAGTTGGTATTACTTGTGCAAGTTGGTATTATTTGTGCAAGTTGGTATTATTTATGCAAGTTGGTATTACTTGTGCAAGTTGGTATCATTTATGCAAGTTGGTATTACTTGTGCAAGTTGGTATTATTTGTGCAAGTTGGTATCATTTATGCAAGTTGGTATTACTTGTGCAAGTTGGTATTACTTGTGCAAGTTGGTATTATTTGTGCAAGTTGGTATTATTTATGCTAGTTGGTATTACTTGTGCAAGTTGGTATCATTTGTGCAAGTTGGTATTACTTGTGCAAGTTGGTATTATTTGTGCTAGTTGGTATTATTTATGCTAGTTGGTATTATAAAATGTTATGCAAGTTGGTATTACTTGTGCAAGTTGGTATTATTTATGCAAGTTGGTATTATTTATGCTAGTTGGTATTATTTGTGCAAGTTGGTATTATTTGTGCAAGTTGGTATTACTTGTGCAAGTTGGTATTATTTATGCAAGTTGGTATTATTTATGCAAGTTGGTATTATTTGTGCTAGTTGGTATTATTTATGCTAGTTGGTATTATTTATGCTAGTTGGTATTATTTATGCTAGTTGGTATTATTTATGCTAGTTGGCATTACTTGTGCAAGTTGGTATTATTTGTGCTAGTTGGTATTATTTATGCTAGTTGGTATTATTTATGCTAGTTGGTATTATTTATGCTAGTTGGTATTACTTGTGCAAGTTGGTATTATTTGTGCAAGTTGGTATTATTTATGCAAGTTGGTATTACTTGTGCAAGTTGGTATCATTTATGCAAGTTGGTATTACTTGTGCAAGTTGGTATTATTTGTGCAAGTTGGTATCATTTATGCAAGTTGGTATTACTTGTGCAAGTTGGTATTACTTGTGCAAGTTGGTATTATTTGTGCAAGTTGGTATTATTTATGCTAGTTGGTATTACTTGTGCAAGTTGGTATCATTTGTGCAAGTTGGTATTACTTGTGCAAGTTGGTATTATTTGTGCTAGTTGGTATTATTTATGCTAGTTGGTATTATAAAATTTTATGCAAGTTGGTATTACTTGTGCAAGTTGGTATTATTTATGCAAGTTGGTATTATTTATGCTAGTTGGTATTATTTGTGCAAGTTGGTATTATTTGTGCAAGTTGGTATTACTTGTGCAAGTTGGTATTATTTATGCAAGTTGGTATTATTTATGCAAGTTGGTATTATTTGTGCTAGTTGGCATTACTTGTGCAAGTTGGCATTACTTGTGCAAGTTGGTATTATTTATGCTAGTTGGTATTATTTATGCTAGTTGGCATTACTTGTGCAAGTTGGCATTACTTGTGCAAGTTGGTATTATTTATGCTAGTTGGTATTATTTATGCAAGTTGGTATTATTTGTGCAAGTTGGTATTACTTGTGCAAGTTGGTATTATTTGTGCAAGTTGGTATTATTTATGCTAGTTGGTATTACTTGTGCAAGTTGGTATCATTTGTGCAAGTTGGTATTACTTGTGCAAGTTGGTATTATTTGTGCTAGTTGGTATTATTTATGCTAGTTGGTATTATAAAATTTTATGCAAGTTGGTATTACTTGTGCAAGTTGGTATTATTTATGCAAGTTGGTATTATTTATGCTAGTTGGTATTATTTGTGCAAGTTGGTATTATTTGTGCAAGTTGGTATTACTTGTGCAAGTTGGTATTATTTATGCAAGTTGGTATTATTTATGCAAGTTGGTATTACTTGTGCAAGTTGGTATTACTTGTGCAAGTTGGTATTATTTGTGCAAGTTGGTATTATTTATGCTAGTTGGTATTACTTGTGCAAGTTGGTATCATTTGTGCAAGTTGGTATTACTTGTGCAAGTTGGTATTATTTGTGCTAGTTGGTATTATTTATGCTAGTTGGTATTATAAATTTTATGCAAGTTGGTATTACTTGTGCAAGTTGGTATTATTTATGCAAGTTGGTATTATTTATGCTAGTTGGTATTATTTGTGCAAGTTGGTATTATTTGTGCAAGTTGGTATTACTTGTGCAAGTTGGTATTATTTATGCAAGTTGGTATTATTTATGCAAGTTGGTATTATTTGTGCTAGTTGGCATTACTTGTGCAAGTTGGCATTACTTGTGCAAGTTGGTATTATTTATGCTAGTTGGTATTATTTATGCTAGTTGGCATTACTTGTGCAAGTTGGCATTACTTGTGCAAGTTGGTATTATTTATGCTAGTTGGTATTATTTATGCAAGTTGGTATTATTTGTGCAAGTTGGTATTACTTGTGCAAGTTGGTATTATTTGTGCAAGTTGGTATTATTTATGCTAGTTGGTATTACTTGTGCAAGTTGGTATCATTTGTGCAAGTTGGTATTACTTGTGCAAGTTGGTATTATTTGTGCTAGTTGGTATTATTTATGCTAGTTGGTATTATAAAATTTTATGCAAGTTGGTATTACTTGTGCAAGTTGGTATTATTTATGCAAGTTGGTATTATTTATGCTAGTTGGTATTATTTGTGCAAGTTGGTATTATTTGTGCAAGTTGGTATTACTTGTGCAAGTTGGTATTATTTATGCAAGTTGGTATTATTTATGCAAGTTGGTATTATTTGTGCTAGTTGGTATTATTTATGCTAGTTGGTATTATTTATGCTAGTTGGTATTATTTATGCTAGTTGGTATTATTTATGCTAGTTGGCATTACTTGTGCAAGTTGGCATTACTTGTGCAAGTTGGTATTATTTATGCTAGTTGGTATTATTTATGCTAGTTGGCATTACTTGTGCAAGTTGGCATTACTTGTGCAAGTTGGTATTATTTATGCTAGTTGGTATTATTTATGCAAGTTGGTATTATTTGTGCAAGTTGGTATTACTTGTGCAAGTTGGTATTATTTATGCAAGTTGGTATTATTTGTGCAAGTTGGTATTATTTGTGCAAGTTTGGTACCATTTATGCAAGCTTGGTATCATTTATGCAAGCTTGGTATCATTTATGCAAGCTTGGTATCATTTATGCAAGCTTGGTATCATTTATGCAAGCTTGGTAGCATTTATGCAAGCTTGGTATCATTGATGCAAGCTTGGTAGCATTTATGCAAGCTTGGTATCATTTATGCAAGAAGATTGAATCTACAGACTATCGACACCGACAGTTACTTTGTCCCTGTACAGTTTACTTGAAAAGATGGATGACAAAATATTTGCACACAATTCTCTAAATATATTACAAACTGAAAATTGCAAATGTAAAATGTGCGTATGTTACTATGGCTATGATGAATGCACCGCCCCTGCCAATGCAACCACATCGCAGTAACTGGTCTATTTGTTAGAAAGTATCAGGCTGCCCAAGCCATATAGGAGTGTTACCAAATTAACCACCTCATCCATGTGCTCCTGGTAGGCGCCCGGCCTGTGCGCGATCAGCGGGTCCAGACACAGCAGGAACATCATGTAGATGAGCAGCAGGGCTATCACGCAGATTATAATTATCACAACCACCTGAAAGAATACGAGTTCACATGCATTCAAGGGTAACTCTTCATGCTCGGTAAAATAAACATTATAACAGGGTTTCCGCTGTGTCGGTCGCCAATGGCGACAAAAAACAAATACTGGTGCTAAATTTTGTGAATTGGCGAAAATATTTGGTGCAACATTTTTATATTTAATTTTTTTCCCACATGTTTTGTCATGGCTTCAAATATTTATTTGTGAACTATATGGCTCTTAGTTGGCTCCAAATTGTTTAAATTGGCTCCAGTGTTTTTCAATTGGCGACAGAAGTGTTCAGACATTCAGACAGAGGGAACCATGTATAAATAGTTCAAATAATTGTAGCAGATGACAATTCATTAATGTGTTTTTCTTATCTGTAACAGAAAACTGTATGTAAAAAATATGTCATGGAATGGTATCATAATTGTGTCGTTATGACACAATTGTTATGAAATTCCAGGACATATTTGCATGTTATTTACATTTCTAGTGTGCAAAGAGCTACAACAGAAAATTTATACAAATTTATTTTAGCTCAATTGCGAAACAGGTTTTTATATATTGTTATATTTCGGGTTTTATGCCTGCATCAACACCATTTCGGGCTATTTCGCCGGCGGGCAGTTTACCTAACAACACCTTTCCTGGGCAAGCTCCAGTACTTGGGTGCACCAACCTCCGTAAGAAACTGCCAACTTTTTCATATAATGAGCAGGTTTTTAATGAGCAGGTTTTTACAACAACATTAAATTACTAGCTCTCAAGATCTCCTGATGGAATGCATCGCCATGAGGGAGAGTGAACAGTTAATGTGGATTTAAATGTCTTGTCTAAGGACATCACAATCATGGTTCAAATGAGACTCAAACTAGCATTGCACAATCTCTCGACTACAAGGCGGACACCATATATCCATTACAGCTTACCTTGATAGTGGTTGTGTTTCTATTTTCATACTTGCATTCACAACGATTGCAAAACTGCTGGTTAACAACATAGTCACAAGTGCTGAAGAAATCAATATCTTTACTATTAGACAAAATAGAATACCCCCCGTATGTCACCTATGTGATAAGAATGCTGTAGAAACTGAGTACCACTTATTAATGACATATAAAAAATAACTTGAATATATGTTATAAATATTTATACCATGGCCGAACATAAGAAAGTTTAATACTCTCATCATTGTCTGATAAACGTATTGTTGAACTATGTAAACATATTGTTGAACTATGTAACCATATTGTTGAACTATGTAAACATATTGTTGAACTATGTAAACATATTGTTGAACTATGTAACCATAGTGTTGAACTATGTAAACATATTGTTGAACTATGTAAACATATTGTTGAACTATGTAAACATATTGTTGAACTATGTAAACATATTGTTGAACTATGTAAACGTATTGTTGAACTATGTAAACATATTGTTGAACTATGTAAACATATTGTTGAACTATGTAACCATATTGTTGAACTATGTAAATTATTTAGGGATGGTAACGAATGTTCGAATATTCGTTCGAACATCCGAATATTCAAATGTTAAAATCGTATTCGAATATTAAAAAAATAAAATTCTATTTTTTTGTAATAAATTGCAGTTAAATCCTATAACTGTTTGTTTAAATTTCAATAAATTAAGATTCAAACACAATAATGACCCAATGTGGGTCCGAAGGTGCGAAAAGTTATCGCGAGTTGGGTCCAAATAACAAAGGCAGGTGATGACAAGTTGCTAATACTTACAGGTGCAACTAATTGATTAATGCAGTCTATTTGACGGACACAAACTGAAAAGCATTTGTTTTACAGATACTAATTGTAGCCCGTGAAAACATACAAAGTGAAAGAGTTTAATGATTCGCACTAAAACACGACGGTTCCTTGTCGGAACGTTTGATATCAACACATGTGCATGTAATTAAAGTTTATTAAATCTATTACTGTAGGCAAGCTTCAAAAGACGTTACACGACATCAATTGCAGTTTGTAAACACGCAGGTATATCTGCTCAATATTGAGTGCAATAATTGAGCAAATAAAATTTCTATTTCACTTTCGATTTGTAATTTGGCAATGCTGAAAGCTGTCACACACATGAATTCTACCATGTCACCGTGAAACGGTGTTACCTTGCAGCGACGAAAGTAAAGTGGAAATCGAAAGTTCAAGAAATTAGCCAATATTCGAATATTCGAATACCAAAATCACCATTCGTTGCCATCCCTAAAATTATTATAGGAAGCGGATCATGCGTTATAAAATTATATTCACTTATATTATACACATGTATAATATATTTATGAATTTACTGTTCATTAGCCAAAGGCATGTTCTACATGTAGTACAATGTATGTCGAATTGCTAAATAACGGTCAGGGTTCATTCTAGGCCAGAATATTTGGGAGAAGTGAGAGAGCACATGATCGCGTCCTTAAAAGGTGTTAATAAATTTCAACAAAATATGGTTAAAATGCACAGTATGACCATTAAATACAACATTTGAATACGAGTGCTTAATAATGGGCCAGTGTATTGTACTGGACACAATTTGGTATGAAAATTGTAAAAAAATATATATTTTAGGGAGAAGTGGAGAGGACGAAGTCAGGGTCATTTAGGGTGACTATTTTGCCAACATCGCCTTCTAGAATGATCCCTGAAACGTAAATGTTTTTGATGTTGGTGCAAGTCAGAATTGGTATTACATGTACAATTTTGACATGACTTTAAATTAAAAATAAGACAAAAACTACCACAGAACCAATGAGAACAGACACATAATTTAGTACAATAAATGTTGTAGTGAGCACTTACCACTTAGTTGGATCAGCATTTGGACTGATGTAAATGGTTTTATCAGTTACAGTACTGTTGTCATCTTTTCTAACCTTGGGACACACACATTTACACCTTGCATCTTCAAAACTTGTCTTAAAACTAGCAGTAGCCTAGAGAAAAAACAAAAACATCATTTTAAAGGTAACATTTATATATTTTAAAAACAGTAAAGTAAAAGTAAAGTGTTTGTTTATTATAGTGTCACCCCTATTTAAAGGGCCAGCCATTTCTGACTTATGAGACACCTCTTTTTATGAACATCAATACTTCCCAAATCCTATGCTTGTATGCCAGGCTGGTAGGCAATCGGTAACCATTATTTAACTAGCTGGCGGCTCACCAACCGGCCATATCAGAACGAACCCCTGACGAGATTCGAACCTTCGACCTCCCGCCAGGGCTGGGGTATTCGTATTCAGTATTCATCTGTATTCAAATACTGAAAAATCAGTATTCGTAAGTATTCAGTATTCATGACTTTTTTTTAATACAAGTATTCGTATTGTATTCGAATACATTTGAAATATTACTGTATTCATGAATACTTTTTGAATACATTTTGAATACTTTTGCATGTTACTTTTTAAACATCATAATTAAGTCATCTATGCAATAAAAAGTGACAATTAACAAAGTCTAATTTTAAAAGTATATATCTCTAGAAAATTACTATTTTTATTATTGTAGATTAGCAGACACTATAAATTAATCTATAATTTCTAAATATTTTTATTAGTACTATAAATAAATTGTTTAATTAATTGTCCTTGATAATTATTCTGTTAATATTTTAAAAGCAAGTGAGAAAATTGTGAAATTAGCTCCATAACATTTTAATTACAGAATCAGTGATTTTAAACTTTGCTGAGGAAATCTTATGATTATCTCCATTGAATTATTATATTATAGGAGTTAATCTTAAATGTCAAACAGCTAATATTCCTAAAAGGTATTAAAACATGAGTTCATCATAGGTGACCCTGGTCAATAGGTGAGCAGGTTTATGATAACACCTTCAATAATTCTATAGCATAATTACTAAAGATCAGAGCAATAACCACTGGGCCACGGAGACAGTTAAACATTAAGGTTCTTGTTTCAGATTCATGAAATGAACAATCATCAATGCCAACGTTGACTGCCGATTTTCACAACTTCAGTGTTGTTAGCAAATGTATCCCGGCTTGAAGAGTTTTCGCCTAACTGTGGGAATAGCAAGTCGCGAGAGATCACGCAATATTTCACGCTCCAGTTACCGGAATTATAAATAAACATACCTTGTGCACTTCCAATCTATTTCTAACCAATCATAGAGATCAGACAGGTAAATAAGCGGTGAAAACTTTAAACCTACCCCGGTTTTCACTAATTTCACTATATCCGTTTTATGTCACCATATAAATATCATTTTAAAAAGAAATTAGCAATTTTTTTCTCCAAAATGACATATTCATCGTCTGCCACGCCAATATATTTACGAATAAAAATGTCATTATAGTCTCACTGCTCCGAGTTTATGAGTTTTGTCCGTTATTACACACAAGGGGTCCTTATGAATAATATCGATTTTCGCCTTCAGGTCCATGTGTTGTCACAGAGGTTCTCCAACTGATATACATGGTTGGGTAAACCTAGTTATTCTCTGTTAGGCACTGTGTTATGTGTTCGATGGATGGGTCCACTTATGGTTCTGCACCCAGTCAGAGTAATTAGGAGGGGTGACGACTTCTTATGCCCAGTGTGTTTGTCTAAGTTAAACTAAATGTTAGTGTTTTAGATACAGTATATAGACAAAATGCTGTCCAACAAATGAATTTTGAGTGAAAATGATAAATTAAGCCTATTATTAATGCAAGTCTTCCTTATCTATATTGTTTTGTTAAGATGGAATAAGCCAATATAAGATTTTCAAACCAAATTTTGTTTAGTAAGATACACTGGCCCATTATAAAGCACTCCTTCTATTCAAATGTTGTATTTAATGGTTGCACTGTGCATTTTAACCCTATTTAGTAGAAGTATATTAAAGAACACCATTTAAAAAATTCTGACCTAGAAACCCTGCGTAATAACCAGAAAATTCAAAATGGAATGGTGAAACTCTCCCATGAAATTAGTTTATACAAATTTATTTTAGCTCGATTGCGAAACAAGTTCTTTCAACTGATATTAATCACTCTCGAGACCTCATTCCTGATGGAATCCATCACCATGAAGGAGAGAGAAGAGGCAATGTGGAATTTAAATGCCTTGCCTAAGGGCACAATCGTAACGGCTTCAGCGGGGCTCAAACTCCGGACCTTTCACACCTGGAGCGAACGCGCATCCACGACTTCCACATGAAATTTAAAAGTTGATTTCTTGTATAATATTGTGTCAAGACGTTATTACGGTTATAGACTGTGCAGAATTCAAAAAAACGGTATACATGCATGTTCATCTTTTTAGCAATTTTAATTTATAAAAACGGCTTTTTAGAATATAAAATATGCTACACGTAATTGAGGTTTAGCGTTTAGACTTTGAAAAATACCTGGATAGTAAAATGTTACATTTTTCAAGTCTAAATATTTGGACTAACTTCACTAAGGTCAACAATGGTCAAGTGTCAATGGTTTTTTTTATTTACCTCGCACTCCACAGGAAGAAATGATAAATAACTTAAAGCAACTACGAAACAGATAAGTGTTGGAAACAACTTGAACGTTGCCATTTTCTAATACTGGAATAAATCAATTTATTTTAGTATTCATAATTAACGTAAAAACCGGAACACAATCATTTGTATGCTTTTGCGTTTTACGTTCGATTTTTCATAACTTGTCAGGTCCGAGATAATGAAAGTATCAGTTAAACAGACTCAACGTTTCATAATGAAAGAAAAGACGCTCTTCTTTTCCGTTTCAGTTCTACGATGTGTGGCTTTTGACAGTATGTAAACGTCTGTGAGACATTAAAAAAACACCCCAAAAAACCAAGATCTCGTGCCAGTGCACGTATAAGAACCAGAGGAGAGGGTCTCTGTATGTATCATTAGTATATTTTAATCCCATTTAAACATTGAATTAAGAGTGTGTGGTTCACGTTTAATTCTAGTAGCTACCGGTTGCCCATATGAGCGATGCCTCCTGAAGAGATTAGTAATTTTAGAATTTGGAGGATAGTACAATGATACAGACATAGAGCCATTTCATAATTTCCTCTTGTTATTTTACGTACACGGTGTAAAGCACCGACACGCGACCTCGGTTTAATGTCCCATCTGAAAGACTGTTAATTATATTAGAGTCAGCCGGCGATCGAACCGTGGTGTGAATATTTCGTGCGCGACACTATAAGGAAGCATGAGCCAATGAAAACAGTCATCACCAAAAATTAACAAGTGACACCCTTGTATAAACCGTTACCCGAATTGGTAAAATTAGTAGGCTATGCTAACTACTTAAAACTAAAGTCTTAATTCAAAAATGTTGAACGAATTTTGTTTTCACCTCTGGAAAACTTTTACCCTCCCTCACTTGAAATCCCCTTATTTTAGCTTGCTTTAGCTTAAGTTTGCTTACTATTATTATATGATATATTGTGAACTAAGAATTACCATCGTATACTCTGTTCCTACGTTATTTCTGGTGAGGGCCGTTATCTAATGTTATCAAAACTTGTGGCCCAAACCATTTGCATTTTCATACTATGTATTGCACCGTTCTGTGCATAACATTAACTATTGATTTGCAATAAAATATGATTTAACTAAACTACATATTATACATGAGGATCCATGGTAATATTCTTGATATAAGGTTGTAGTGGTAGTTCTATTTAATTGACTGCTTCACAATGTGTCGGCCTATACATTATAATACGCTGGAAACATTAAATGTGTGCTATATCACATTCACACAAGTATTAACAACATTAAATTCGGTCCTCCCCAGTAACGTAATTTCGTCGGGAGGCATGTTGGCAACCGATAGCGACGATAAATAAACGTAAAACACACACTATTTGTCAATTAACACGCTGTTGCATAGCACTCTTAAAGCTCTCGATTGATGTGGCGCACGTTTGTTTACAATCCATGTGGTTCCAGTGTATAATAGTTAGTGTGGAATATCATTGTTTAAATTGTTCAACATTGCAGTGCATTGGTTTAATACACCTCTGATTGTTTGTAACCCGATTGTGACAATGTCAAAACTGTGTACCGATACACAATCAGTAAAGACGTTAGCGTGGACTCTACATTTGTGTCTGATAGGGGTAAGAAAGTCTGCCCAGGAAAATATACATAGGTCCCCGCAAACGGTTTGACACAAATACATTTTAAAAAACAACTGAGGTCAATGGGTTTTGAATTGTAATTGCGAATATTGTCGCAGTCACCGAAGAAGAAGAAGATGATGATGAAAGTTATTTGAATGAAAAGCGGATACAAGCCCTCGTTGGCCACCTTATAGAACCATGTAGGCCTATGGTTAGCAGGTGAAGGTCTTATAGCGTGCCATTTTACCTCAATCTGTAATTTTAACAATGAAACATACTGATTGGTGTTGTACTTTTCCCATTAAATGTGATATATTTCTGATAGTAGGGGGCCCAGACAATGGCGCTATAATGTAATGTTGAACGGATGAGAGCTAAATAAGTTGATTTCCAGCAGGTGTCAGAGAGGTGCTTCAAGAGTCCAAGGGAGGAGTTTGCTTTTTTGATAAATTTAGCAATATGGATATCCCAGTTTACATCTTTGGAAAGGGTGACGTCAATGTATCAGTTTTCTGATATGCATGTTAAAGTAAACGATTGTGCAGAGAGTGGAAATGTGATAATTTTGAGTTGAATCGTGTGCCCAATATGCATGCCCAATACGTCTGGGTCCGGTCCTCGAGAGTTTGAAGGTAGTGTTGGCATGACCATTGAAAGTATGGATTGCTCTATATACTAAACAGTCGTCGACGAAGAGCTCAATCTGAGACTTGACTATGTCTGGTAGGTCGTTGATATCGTATAGGAATACGAGTGGTCTGAGAACAGTTCCACTTGGGAAGGTTCTAGTGTCCAACCCACCCTCAACCACGACGTGCATGCACGTGACTCTGTGTAAGGTATTGTTGTAGCCATGTGTTGCTGTTGCTATGTATTCCATGTCTCCTCAGCGGATTAAGCATTTGGCAACATATGCTATGTTCTAGTATCTAACAGGAATCGTAATTAAGCGAGCGATACTGGGCTGTAGATTTCACAGATGGACATCTCCTTTTGGGAAGATAGGGATTACATTAGCATTCATCCATTCATTATAGATAGTTTTCCGGTGTCACTGGAAATCTGGTAGATTGTACTATGGCCAGGTGTGAGTTGGGTTGCGCAGTTATTTAATATTACGTTTGAGAGTTTATCTGTTCCGGTGTCCTTTCCTTGTTGGGTGCTATTGAGCAATTTATCAACGCATGTGCTGGTGAAGACGGAGCTGAACTGTCCAACTAGCATATGTGCTCGTCATTGCAGTTACTGACGAGGTTTCCAACTTTATCTTGTGAAGACGGAACTGTTCAACTAGCACATGTGCTTGTCATTGCAGTTACTGACGAGGTTTCTCACTTTATCTTGTGAAGACGGAACTGTTCAACTAGCATATGTGCTTGTCATTGCAGTTACTGACGAGGTTTCTCACTTTATCTAGTGAATACGGAGCTGAACTGTTCAACTAGCATATGTGCTTGTCATTGCAGTTACTGACGAGGTTTCTCACTTTATCTTGTGAAGATGGAGCTGAACTGTTCAACTAGCACGTGTGTTTGTCATTGCTGTTACTGTCGATGTTTCCCACTTTGCTCAAGAGAGGGACGTCGATATTATTCTTTTCTTGACTTTACCTAACGCCAGAGTGGGTTATATTGTTGTCCAAGCCTGCATCTTGTATGTAGCTTCCTCCAATGTCTGGAGAACCGTTCACCGACAGCAAGCGTAGTAGTGGTTCCTAGAAGAATCGTCGCGCACACGTATAATGTTCTAATTCGGTTGATATAGGCTTGAAAAAATGTGGGTGAATGGGGTTATAAATTTGGACCCTACTGACCCGACAGCGAATGACTTAACGTACTATTGAGTTCATTATTTCCCAAAATGACCGAGACTTATATACACTGGACGTGAGGATATACATTGTATTGTTACTGAAGTTTATTTCAGATGTTTTGAATTATCTTTTAGTCATTTTATGAAATTACGAGTTCATTGGTTGGTTTTCTTAGCATGTTTGTACAGTCTTGTTTTCCTTCTGGTCATTTTCTTAAGTATACGGTGACACAAAGGTAACGCCGGATTGTCGTTTCTCAAGTATTGTTGATGGTATGCTGGCATTCATAGTCCTAGATAAACCAGTTTTACATAATGTCCGCAGATCATACATTCTTCGTGGTATCACTGTGTCTGATATTAGTGGATCAATCAGGGTGTCTATATACAAGTGGTCCCAGTTTGCCTTTGTGAAAATAGAGCTTCTGTGGTATCATATATAAGTTTAGTTTGTTACTACCATGGTGCTATCGCTTATTCATGGTATTAATGTTTTGAGCGATGGGTTGTCCGTAAATACCAAATATATGTGGTCGTGTACTTGAGTTATACATTGTAGTATTCAGACATTGCAAATAATGTTTGATATCATTCATAGTCTGTAGCTTATACCAATGTAATTGCATATTTGTTTAATAGATTATAGAAACCATCTTTCGGGTCTTGTGTCCATCTATGACAATCCTTTATGGGCAGGATATTAGACGTTCTATAGTATGGCCTCATTCAGAGCTTGCTGTACATCTTGTTCGGATGATCCTGTTTTCACTAGGTTTGGCCAGACAATAGCTGCACAGTTGAAATCCCCGGCGAGTATAGGCTTGCTTTTTGAACTGCTATGGTGTGGAGATATAGTGAGGGAGTTATAGTGTGAAGATATGGTGGGCAATATATTGGGAGAGATAGTGAGGAAATGTAGTGCGAGATATAGGGGTGGGGGGCAAGATGGTGGGAATATATGGTGCGAAACTATAGTGGGGGAGATCTAATGTAGGGAGATACAGTGTGGGGAGACACAGTGTGAGGTGATAGTGTGCGAAGGTAGTGTGGGAGATATAGTGTAAGATGACATAGTGTAGGGAGATACAGTGTAGGGTGGTATAGTGTAGGGAGATACAGTGTAAGATGATATAGTGTAGGGAGATACAGTGTGGGGTGGTATAGTGTGGGAGATCTATACAGTGTAAGATGATATAGTGTAGGGAGGTATAGTGTGGGAGATCTATACAGTGTAAGATGATATAGTGTAGGGAGATACAGTGTGGGGTGGTATAGTGTGGGGAGATACAGTGTGGAGAGATACATTGTGGGGAGGTATAGTGTGGTGTGGTATAGTGTAGGAGATAGTGTGGGGAGATACAGTGTGGGTATAGTGTGGTGAGATATGGTGTGGTGTAGTGTGGGGAGCTACAGTGTGGGGAGGTATAGTGTGGGGAGATATAGTGTGGGGAGGTATAGTGTAAGATGATATAGTGTAGGGAGATATAGTGTGGTGTGGTATAGTGTGGGGAGGTATAGTGTGGTGTGGTATAGTGTGGGGAGGTATAGTGTAGGGAGATACAGTGTGGGGAGGCATAGTGTGGTGTGGTATAGTGTAAGATGATATAGTGTGGGGAGATATAGTGTGGGGTGGTATAGTGTGGGGAGATATAGTGTGGAGAGATATAGTGTGAGGAGAAACAGTGTGGAGGTATAGTGTGGGGAGGTATAGTGTAGGATGATATAGTGTAGGGAGATATAGTATGGGGAGGTATAGTGTGGGGAGATACAGTGTGGGGAGGTATAGTGTAGGGAGATATAGTGTGGGGAGGTATAGTGTAGGATGATATAGTGTAGGGAGATATAGTATGGGGAGGTATAGTGTGGGGAGATACAGTGTGGGGAGGTATAGTGTAGGATGATATAATGTGGGGAGATCCAGTGTGGGGAGGTATAGTGTAGGATGATATAGTGTGGGAAGGTATAGTGTGGGAGATATAGTGTGGGGAGATATAGTGTAAGATGATATAGTGTAGGAGATCTATACAGTGTAAGATGATATAGTGTAGGGAGATACAGTGTGGGGAGATACAGTGTGGAGAGATACATTGTGGGGAGGTATAGTGTGGGGAGATACAGTGTGGTGTGGTATAGTGTGGGGAGGTATAGTGTGGTGTGGGGAGATACAGTGTGGGTATAGTGTGGTGAGATACAGTGTGGTGTGGTATAGTGTGGGAGATAGTGTGGGGAGGTATAGTGTGGTGTGGGGAGATACAGTGTGGGTATAGTGTGGTGAGATATAGTGTGAGGAGATATAGTGTGGGGAGATATAGTGTGGGAAGGTATAGTGTAAGATGATATAGTGTAGGGAGATATAGTGTGGTGTGGTATAGTGTGGGGAGGTATAGTGTGGTGTGGTATAGTGTGGGGAGGTATAGTGTAGGGAGATACAGTGTGGTGTGGTATAGTGTAAGATGATATAGTGTGGGGAGATATAGTGTGGGGAGTATAGTGTGGAGAGATATAGTGTGAGGAGAAACAGTGTGGAGGTATAGTGTGGGGAGGTATAGTGTAGGATGATATAGTGTAGGGAGATATAGTATGGGGAGGTATAGTGTGGGGAGATACAGTGTGGGGAGGTATAGTGTAGGGAGATATAGTGTGGGGAGGTATAGTGTAGGATGATATAGTGTAGGGAGATATAGTATGGGGAGGTATAGTGTGGGGAGATACAGTGTGGGGAGGTATAGTGTAGGATGATATAATGTGGGGAGATCCAGTGTGGGGAGGTATAGTGTAGGATGATATAGTGTGGGGAGATATAGTGTAAGATGATATAGTGTAGGGAGATATAGTGTAAGATGATATAGTGTAGGGAGGTATAGTGTGGGAGATCTATACAGTGTAAGATGATATAGTGTAGGGAGATACAGTGTGGGGAGATACAGTGTGGAGAGATACATTGTGGGGAGGTATAGTGTGGGGAGATACAGTGTGGTGTGGTATAGTGTGGGGAGGTATAGTGTGGTGTGGGGAGATACAGTGTGGGTATAGTGTGGTGAGATACAGTGTGGTGTGATAGTGTGGGAGATAGTGTGGGGAGGTATAGTGTGGTGTGGGGAGATACAGTGTGGGTATAGTGTGGTGAGATATAGTGTGGAGATATAGTGTGGGAAGGTATAGTGTAAGATGATATAGTGTAGGGAGATATAGTGTGGGGTGGCATAGTGTGGTGTGGTATAGTGTAGGGAGATACAGTGTGGGGAGGCATAGTGTGGTGTGGTATAGTGTAAGATGATATAGTGTGGGGAGGTATAGTGTGGGGTGGTATAGTGTGGAGAGATATAGTGTGGGGTGGTATAGTGTGAGGAGAAACAGTGTGGAGGTATAGTGTGGGGAGGTAGAGTGTGGAGAGATATAGTGTAGGATGATATAGTGTAGGGAGATATAGTGTGGGGAGATACAGTGTGGGGAGGTATAGTGTAGGGAGATATAGTGTGGGTGGTATAGTGTGGGGAGGTATAGTGTAGGATGATATAATGTGGGGAGATAGTGTGGGGTGGTATAGTGTGGGGTAGTATAGTGTGGGGAGGTATAGTGTAGGATGATATAATGTGGGGTGGTATAGTGTGGGGAGATCCAGTGTGGGGAGGTATAGTGTAGGATGATATAATGTGGGGTGGTATAGTGTGGGGAGATCCAGTGTGGGGAGGTATAGTGTAAGATGATATAATGTGGGGTGGTATAGTGTGGGGAGAGCCAGTGTGGGGAGGTATAGTGTAGGATGATATAATGTGGGAAGGTATAGTGTGGGAGATACAGTGTGGGGAGATATAGTGTGGGGAGGTATAGTGTAAGATGATATAGTGTAGGGAGATATAGTATGGGGAGGTATAGTGTGGGGAGATAGTGTGAGGAGATACAGTGTGGGGAGGTATAGTGTGGGGAGATATAGTATGGGGAGGTATAGTGTGGGGAGATATAGTGTGGGTGGTATAGTGTGGGGAGATATAGTGTAAGATGATATAGTGTGGGGAGATATAGTGTGGGGAGGTATAGTGTGGGGAGATATAGTGTAAGATGATATAGTGTAGGGAGATATAGTGTGGGGAGATAGTGTGAGGAGATACAGTATGGGGAGGTATAGTGTGGGGAGATAGTGTGAGGAGATACAGTGTGGGGAGGTATAGTGTGGGTGGTATAGTGTGGGGAGATATAGTGTAAGATGATATAGTGTAGGGAGATATAGTATGGGGAGGTATAGTGTGGGGAGATACAGTATGGCGAGGTATAGTATGGGGAGATATAGTGTGGGTGGTATAGTGTGGGGAGATATAGTGTGGGGAGGTATAGTGTAGGATGATATAATGTGGGGAGATACGGTGTGGAGGTATAGTGTGGGAGATATAGTATGGGGAGATAGTGTGAGGAGATACAGTGTGGGGAGGTATAGTGTGGGTGGTATAGTGTGGGGAGATATAGTGTGGGGAGGTATAGTGTAAGATGATATAGTGTAGGGAGATATAGTATGGGGAGGTATAGTGTGGGGAGATACAGTATGGCGAGGTATAGTATGGGGAGATATAGTGTGGGTGGTATAGTGTGGGGAGATATAGTGTGGGGAGGTATAGTGTAGGATGATATAATGTGGGGAGATACGGTGTGGAGGTATAGTGTGGGAGATATAGTGTGGGAAGGTATAGTGTGGGAGATACAGTGTGGAGGTGTAGTGTGGGAGATACAGTGTGGAGGTATAGTGTGGGGAGGTATAGTGTGGGAGATATAGTGTGGGGAGATATAGTGGGGGAGATACAGTGTGGAGAAATGTAGTGTGGGGAGGTATAGTGTGGAGATATAGTGTGGGGAGATGTAGTGTGGGAGGATAGAGTATCCAGCATGTGTGAAACAATTAAATGGACGTAAAAGTTTTGACCAATGATGAGAAGAATAAAACAGCTGTGTAGTTATACTGGGGATTTATTTGTGCAATTAAAATGTAGTACATATAAGTCAAAATGGATTATTAACAATAAACTGAGGAACAAAATGTAGTACATATAAGTCAAAATGGATCATTAACAACAAACTGAGGAACAAAATGTAGTACATATAAGTCAAAATGGATCATTAACAACAAACTGAGAAACAATTAAAATGTAGTACATATAAGTCAAAATGGATCATTAACAACAAACTGAGGAACAAAATGTAGTACATATAAGTCAAAATGGATCATTGACAACAAACTGAGAAACAATTAAAATGTAGTACATATAAGTCAAAATGGATCATTAACAATAAACTGAGGAACAAATGTAGTACATATAAGTCAAAATGGATCATTAACAACAAACTGAGAAACAATTAAAATGTAGTACATATAAGTCAAAATGGATCATTAACATGGGTGTGTTGTTGGTTTACAAACTGAGGAACAAAATGTAGTACATATAAGTCAAAATGGATCATTAACAACAAACCGAGGAACAAAATGTAGTACATATAAGTCAAAATGGATCATTAACAACAAACTGAGCAACAATGATTGACCTGTAAATCAATGTATCACATAAAGAACTTTACAAATAAATATCAAAATATGCAAGAATAGATAGAAACAGCATACACTAATACATAAAAACATATAGAAATAAAGTTGGAGACATACAAAGACAAATATCTACACGCATGCACGCACACACACACACTAATATTCTGCACACATTTGCAGTTAGGGGCGACAGTTTACATATCATCATGTGAATACTGAAGGCATGTTTCTGGTCACAAATAGTTTAGTTAGGGGCAACAGTAGATGCTTTAACACATGAACACTAGAGGTATGTTTCTGGTTACAAATAGTTTAGTTAGGGGCAACAGTAGATGCTTCAACACATGAACACTGGATGCATGTTTCTGGTTACAAATAGTTTAGTTAGGGGCAACAGTAGATGCTTTAACACATGAACACTAGAGGTATGTTTCTGGTTACAAATAGTTTAGTTAGGGGCAACAGTAGATGCTTCAACACATGAACACTGGATGCATGTTTCTGGTTACAAATAGTTTAGTTAGGGGCAACAGTAGATGCTTTAACACATGAACACTAGAGGTATGTTTCTGGTTACAAATAGTTTAGTTAGGGGCAACAGTAGATGCTTCAACACATGAACACTGGATGCATGTTTCTGGTTACAAATAGTTTAGTTAGGGGCAACAGTAGATGCTTTAACACATGAACACTAGAGGTATGTTTCTGGTTACAAATAGTTTAGTTAGGGGCAACAGTAAATGCTTCAACACATGAACACTGGAGGTATGTTTCTGGAGCCTACAACTTTGTCACAAATAGTTTAGTTAGGGGCAACAGTAGATGCTTCAACACATGAACACTGGAGGTATGTTTCTGGAGTCTACAACTTTGTCACAAATAGTTTAGTTAGGGGCAACAATAGATGCTTCAACACATGAACACTAGAGGTATGTTTCTGGTTACAAATAGTTTAGTTAGGGGCAACAGTAGATGCTTCAACACATGAACACTGAAGGCTTGTTTCTGGTTACAAATAGTTTAGTTAGGGGCAACAGTAGACGTTTTAACACATGAACACTGGAGGTATGTTTCTGGAGCCTACAACTTTGTCACAAATAGTTTAGTTAGGGGCAACAGTAGATGCTTCAACACATGAACACTGGAGGCTTGTTTCAGTAGCTTCTGTCGTTGTGATGTATTCAATCGGGAAACGTCAGTGTAGTGGATTGGAAGTCCCAGCAATCTGAAATGTCACAATCACAGAGAGATGCAAACACCTGCGCTGGTATTGACACAATCACAGAGAGATGCAAACTCCTGCGCTAGTATTGACACAATCACAGAGAGATGCAAACTCCTGTGCTGGTATTGACACAATCACAGAGAGATGCAAACACCTGTGCTGGTATTGACACAATCACAGAGAGATGCAAACACCTGTGCTGGTATTGACACAATCACAGAGAGATGCAAACTCCTGCGCTGGTATTGACACAATAACAAATTTGTTATCTTAACATGCGCCCAAAATGATCTAACCAGAACTGGATTACATTATGGGGAGTCATAGTTACTTAAATGCAGCTTTGTTGTTTTTTTACGTTTATTTATCGTCGCTACCAGCTATGAGCGACGCCTCCTGAAGAGATTAGTCATTTTAGATTTTGGAGGATAGTACATGATACAGACAGAGACCCATTCCAGAATCCCCTCTGGTTCTTTTATGTGCATGGTGTAAAGCACCGACAAAATGCAGCTTAATATGCAGTTTCTTATTTGTAGCAAATTCCATCCAATAAATAGATGGATATTCACATTTTTCAGCAATTCAAAGACAATAATTCTCGAGCTGTAAGCCATTATAGCGATACATATTTGTAACAAATATAATTAATTTTAATCCATCAATTTTCAAGACATTGCTGTAAAATTGGGTGTAAAATAATTTTTGATCGGGTCTTTTTGTAACAACTTCAGCGACAACAAACTTCTCAATACGTCATTTGATATCAGACCTTATGGTTTACACTAATTACAAACAATTCTTATGCCAAAACAGCAATAATAGACGATAATTGCTCGTTCAGTTTAAGTCTTGTGTATCCATAGTAATTAATTATTCATTGAATGAAATACAATCTATTCACTAATCTGGCCGATTGTCATGATTTCCGTAAATTTCTGAGTCTCTCTGCTAACATAAGGTACTGTGGAAATAATCGTATCGATCAAGATCATTATCGGAATTTTCTGTAATCTTCGAATCGATCAAGATCATTATCGGAATTCTACTAAGTTCCAAGGTCGGTACACAAGGTGACAAATAAAAGCTGACCTGTAGTGTTAATTTTCATACATTTCGCATAGATTTTGGTTGACATGTGGGCATCTAGTGCAGTGGGGGAAATGACATGTGGGCATCTAGTGCAGTGGGGGAAATGACATGTGGGCATCTAGTGCAGTGTCCCAAAATGACATGTGGGCATCTAGTGCAGTGGGGGAAATGACATGTAGGGATGTAACTGATGACCACTGGCTGCATGCAGCAGTTGATCGCTAATACCAGGTGTAATATAGAGAGAGTTTCATTGGAGGGTGGAGAATTCAGTTCAATCTGGTCGTCAAGGTGGCGACTGTTGTTAGCATAGGTTTGACTATATGTTACAAAAATAGCAAACAATTGTGTCCATTTCGTATTTGAGCTGTATGTGTCTTGGTATTTGGTCAACATGGCTAATGTGCATATGAAATATGCAGATATTTCAGAAAATATGTTCGTTTCTGGAAAAGAATGATTCTGGCCTACTGAGGTTATATTTACAATGAACAAAAAATGGAAAACTATTTGGATTGGATGGAATTCCAGCTTAACCCGTAACTCCACATAAACGCCAAACGTCACCATTGCTGCTTCCCACACACAGCCACTTGGATTGGATGGAATTCCAGCTTAACCCGTAACTCCACATAAACGCCAAACGTCACCATTGCTGCTTCCCACACACAGCCGCAGTTCCATACCGTTATCTATTCCCATAGATATTGATTTTTGAGTATGTAGTACAGTGTGCATATTGCTTATCAGCAGAATGGAGCTAAAATGAGTAATTGGCTTATCAGCAGTATGAAGATAGAATGAGTACTTGGCTTATCAGCAGTATGGAGATAGAATGAGTAATTGGCTTATCAGCAGTATGGAGATAGAATGAGTACCTGGCTTATCAGCAGTATGGAGATATAATGAGTACTTGGCTTATCAGCAGTATGGAGATAGAATGAGTACTTGGCTTATCAGCAGTATGGAGATAGAATGAGTACTTGGCTTATCAGCAGTATGGAGAGAGAATGAGTACTTGGCTTATCAGCAGTATGGAGCTAGAATGAGTACTTGGCTTATCAGCAGTATGGAGATAGAATGAGTACTTGGCTTATCAGCAGTATGGAGATAGAATGAGTACTTGGCTTATCAGCAGTATGGAGATAGAATGAGTACTTGGCTTATCAGCAGTATGGAGATAGAATGAGTACTTGGCTTATCAGCAGTATGGAGATAGAATGAGTACTTGGCTTATCAGCAGTATGGAGATAGAATGAGTACTTGGCTTATCAGCAGTATGGAGATAGAATGAGTACTTGGCTTATCAGCAGTATGGAGATAGAATGAGTACTTGGCTTATCAGCAGTATGGAGATAGAATGAGTACTTGGCTTATCAGCAGTATGGAGATAGAATGAGTACTTGGCTTATCAGCAGTATGGAGATAGAATGAGTACTTGGCTTATCAGCAGTATGGAGATAGAATGAGTACTTGGCTTATCAGCAGTATGGAGATAGAATGAGTACTTGGCTTATCAGCAGTATGGAGATAGAATGAGTACTTGGCTTATCAGCAGTATGGAGATAGAATGAGTACTTGGCTTATCAGCAGTATGGAGCTAGAATGAGTAATTGGCTTATCAGCAGTATGGAGATAGAATGAGTACTTGGCTTATCAGCAGTATGGAGATAGAATGAGTACTTGGCTTATCAGCAGTATGGAGATAGAATGAGTACTTGGCTTATCAGCAGTATGGAGATAGAATGAGTACTTGGCTTATCAGCAGTATGGAGATATAATGAGTACTTGGCTTATCAGCAGTATGGAGATAGAATGAGTACTTGGCTTATCAGCAGTATGGAGATAGAATGAGTACTTGGCTTATCAGCAGTATGGAGATAGAATGAGTACTTGGCTTATCAGCAGTATGGAGATAGAATGAGTACTTGGCTTATCAGCAGTATGGAGATAGAATGAGTACTTGGCTTATCAGCAGTATGGAGCTAGAATGAGTACTTGGCTTATCAGCAGTATGGAGATAGAATGAGTACTTGGCTTATCAGCAGTATGGAGATAGAATGAGTACTTGGCTTATCAGCAGTATGGAGATAGAATGAGTACTTGGCTTATCAGCAGTATGGAGATAGAATGAGTACTTGGCTTATCAGCAGTATGGAGCTAAAATGAGTAATTGGCTTATCAGCAGTATGAAGATAGAATGAGTAATTGGCTTATCAGCAGTATGAAGATAGAATGAGTAATTGGCTTATCAGCAGTATGGAGCTAAAATGAGTAATTGGCTTATCAGCAGTATGGAGATATAATGAGTACTTGGCTTATCAGCAGTATGGAGATATAATGAGTACTTGGCTTATCAGCAGTATGGAGCTAACATGAGTAATTGGCTTATCAGCAGTATGGAGCTAGAATGAGTAATTGGCTTATCAGCAGTATGGAGCTAGAATGAGTACTTGGCTTATCAGCATATGGAGATAGAATGAGTAATTGGCTTATCAGCAGTATGGAGATAGAATGAGTACTTGGCTTATCAGCAGTATGGAGATAGAATGAGTAATTGGCTTATCAGCAGTATGGAGATAGAATGAGTAATTGGCTTATCAGCAGTATGGAGATAGAATGAGTACTTGGCTTATCAGCAGTATGGAGATAGAATGAGTAATTGGCTTATCAGCAGTATGGAGATAGAATGAGTACTTGGCTTATCAGCAGTATGGAGATAGAATGAGTAATTGGCTTATCAGCAGTATGGAGATAGAATGAGTACTTGGCTTATCAGCAGTATGGAGATAGAATGAGTAATTGGCCTCTTCACCACTGTTGTGGAGTAAAAGGCTAAATGGTCATCATTGTACACACTTCTCAACTTCACCAATCCAAATATTTGTCTGCTTTCCCTCCATGAGTACTGGTAGAGTATACATTGTACAGTTAGCGCTGTTCATCTTTCCGTCAATGGCCCGTACTGGCATTTCTTCTGCATCATTATCAGAATCTCCAACTTCACTGGTGTTTACACTTCCAGGACACACAATGTGCATGTCAATTGCACAGTTCCGCAATCGAGAAACCTGAAAAATGAAATGGTTACTATGGGATACACAAAATTTAAGATGAAAAGTTCAATAGTACATAATTATCGTTACAGTTCTTAGAAAATCTTGTATGTCAAATCTGCTGCTTACTTTTCAAAATATTTTCCGACAAAAAAATATGAATATTTGAAACAACCATCCAACCGCTCATTTTATATTCGGATATGTGCTAACCGACTACCGTTCACTACAACCACCGTGTTGCCTATTGCCCCATTAGAAAATTCCTTCTACAGCTCGATACATGTACTTCATATATTCCTGGTCATCGACATTATAGGCAACATAGATTATTTTACATCAATGTTATCTTTTATATATAAAGGTTAAAGCTAAACAAAGATATATTTCTCTACCAATAATATATGTGAATTCGAAAACCACGTAAAATATATTTCTCTCTAAGACATAGCATATTCGTTAAATTGGCTGTGTTGAAAGGGCAGAACTAACACAAACTAATGAAAACCGAGGTGATTTTGACACATGTAACAAAACACTCAAACTATTATTCACAGACCTGTCGAGTTCGAAAAATGTTCAAATGGCTGTAAATCCGCAAAAGAATCACCTAACCGGAATGGTGTTAAAATTTGCACAACTAGACATAACGATACTTCATGCCAAGCTTGGTGAAAAAGCAACAAGAAGGTTTGGAGATGTAGCACGGACAAGCATCATGTTTTAAAAATATTCAAATGTCCGTAAATTCTCCCAAAACAATCCAACCGGAATACCGATGTTTCCTGCCAAGTTTGGTGAAAATCCATCAAGAGGTTTTGTAGATGAAGCACGGACAAGCTTTGTGTTATAAAAATGTTCAAATGACCATAAATCTGCAAAGAATCATCCAACAATATGCACAACTAGACATCAAACCGGTGCTTCCTGTCAGTTTGGTGAACATCCAACAAGGGTTTATGGAGATGAAGACCTGACATACTAAAGCGGACAGACAAGACAGATGGACACATGGTAAAAACAATATGTCTTCAAATTTGATGAATTGATATCCACCACCAAACTGGCGATGGACAGATAGATACATTTGTGGATTTTTATTCAATTAAAGGGCAGTAACTCTGGAATTACTGAGCCAATCCCGGCGTAAAGTGCATGTGCACCACCACACTATAGTGATACATATTTATTTTAAGTGTCATATAATTCCACCAATTGGTTACTGTGAAGTGGCTCCAGACACACAGGGCACAAGGTCAATAACCAAATCCTGATGTGGCTCCAGACACACAGGGCAAAAGGTCAATAACCAAATCCTGATGTGGCTCCAGACACACAGGGCAAAAGGTCAATAACCAAATCCTGATGTGGCTCCAGACACACAGGGCAAAAGGTCAATAACCAAATCCTGATGTGGCTCCAGACACACAGGGCAAAAGGTCAATAACCAAATCCTGATGTGGCTCCAGACACACAGGGCACAAGGTCAATAACCAAATCCTGATGTGGCTCCAGACACACAGGGCAAAAGGTCAATAACCAAATCCTGATGTGGCTCCAGACACACAGGGCAAAAGGTCAATAACCAAATTCTGATGTGGCTCCAGACACACAGGGCAAAAGGTCAATAACCCAATCCTGATGTGGCTCCAGACACACAGGGCAAAAGGTCAATAACCCAATCCTGATGTGGCTCCAGACACACAGGGCAAAAGGTCAATAACCCAATCCTGATGTGGCTCCAGACACACAGGGCAAAAGGTCAATAACCAAATCCTGATGTGGCTTCAGACACACAGGGCAAAAGGTCAATAACCCAATCCTGATGTGGCTCCAGACACACAGGGCAAAAGGTCAATAACCCAATCCTGATGTGGCTCCAGACACACAGGGCACAAGGTCAATAACCAAATCCTGATGTGGCTCCAGACACACAGGGCAAAAGGTCAATAACCCAATCCTGATGTGGCTCCAGACACACAGGGCACAAGGTCAATAACCAAATCCTGATGAAACTCATCACAATACGGTGATGTTAAATTTCATAAAACTGCACCAATTGATTACCGAGAACAGGCTCTGGACATACATATTTGTGGAATTTTAGTCAATTACAGGGCAATAACTATCCGGTGGGGGATAAAAATGATAAATCTGAAGTAAACTCAAGCCAAACGTTAATTTAATGCACTGTGTTACTTACATGAGCTGTTCTGTTTACATTTGTGGCCAAGTATGACTCCATGTGTGTAACTGTAGTCTTGTTACCTTGGTAATACTCAATTGCCCTGCAAATGTAACACATGTACATTTTGCTAATATTGTTGATCATTACAGGATTTTTACTAAATATTTATGTACGTTCACGTACATATTCCTACTGCCTTCATGCGCGAAATGAAGTTACGTTATATTTCGGATATTCATTAAGTAACTTGATGTAGCATCCATTTCTATAGTTTAGATTTTGAATATTCCCTGAAGATGGACAATTATTATCCGAATATAATTTGGTTTGGGTTTGCGAGATATTCCGATATTAATTTAAATATATTAGGGAAACTTCTACACAACATCTTTCACACTTCACTTAGCTTTCAGTAAAAAAAGACAGATTTTGATTTGGTTACATAAATAAACATTCCAATTATTCACATTTGTCGAGAGCTTAAAATATAGTCTTTTTTGTGATCCCATGTCTGGAAGGAATACCTGAAAGGTAAATGCTGAAAATATCATTTCTGATGACTAACAGAACAAGACGGCCATATATATGATGTTTGGATCTACTAGTTGACCCAATAATCCATATAAAGTTTCATCAAAATGGACAATGTGCTTCTGGAATTTCAAAATTTCCTGATCGATTTTTTATAGCTTGTTTCGATTTTACTAATTTTCTCGACGCTTCATACCAAGTTTCAGCACAATTTACCAAGCGGTTCAGGAGGAGAAGTTAAATAAATATTTTCCAGATGGCCACTATGGCGGCCATTATGAATTTCGGATCAGAATAATTGATCTGTTTCTGCTCTACTAGTTGCCCCGACGCTTCATTCCAAGTTTCATAAAAAATGACGACATGGTCAACTACCAACCAGGTAATGGAGGCCTCGAACAGAGTCACATACCAACGCTGTGATGGAGCGCCCTAACATGGTCAGTTATAGACAGTTACCTGTCCAGGAACATTTATCCAGTACAGTTTTAGATATAGACAGTTACCTGTAAAGTCCAGGAACATTTCCCCTGTACAGTTTTGGATATAGACAGTTACCTGTCCAGGAACATTTCCCCAGTACAGTTTTAGATATAGACAGTTAGCTGTAAAGTCCAGGAACATTTCCCCAGTACAGTTTTAGATATAGACAAGTTACCTGTAAAGTCCAGGAACATTTCCCCAGTACAGTTTTGGATATAAACAGTTACCTGTAAAGTCCAGGAACATTTCCCCAGTACAGTTTGGATATAGACAGTTACCTGTCCAGGAACATTTCCCCAGTACAGTTTTAAATATAGACAGTTACCTGTAAAGTCCAGGAACATTTCCCCAGTACAGTTTTAGATATAGACAAGTTACCTGTAAAGTCCAGGAACATTTCCCCAGTACAGTTTTAGATATAGAAAGTTAGCTGTAAAGTCCAGGAACATTTCCCCAGTACAGTTTTAGATATAGACAAGTTACCTGTAAAGTCCAGGAACATTTCCCCAGTACAGTTTTAGATATAGAGAAGTTAGCTGTAAAGTCCAGGAACATTTCCCCAGTACAGTTTTAGATATAGACAGTTAGCTGTAAAGTCCAGGAACATTTCCCCAGTACAGTTTTAGATATAGACAGTTAGCTGTAAAGTCCAGGAACATTTCCCCAGTACAGTTTTAGATATAGACAGTTACCTGTATAGTCCAGGAACATTTCCCCAGTACAGTTTTAGATATAGACAGTTAACTAGTTACCTGTAAAGTCCAGGAACATTTCCCCAGTACAGTTTTAGATATAGACAGTTACCTAGTTACCTGTAAAGTCCAGGAACATTTCCCCAGTACAGTTTTAGATATAGACAGTTACCTGTATAGTCCAGGAACATTTCCCCAGTACAGTTTTAGATATAGACAGTTACCGGTACCTGTAAAGTCCAGGAACATTTCCCCAGTACAGTTTTAGATATAGACATTTAGCTGTAAAGTCCAGGAACATTTCCCCAGTACAGTGTTAGATATAGACAAGTTACCTGTAATGTCGAGGAACATTTCCCCAGTACAGTTTTAGATATAGACAGTTACCTGTATAGTCGAGGAACATTTCCCCAGTACAGTTTTAGATATAGACAGTTAGCTGTAAAGTCCAGGAACATTTCCCCAGTACAGTTTTAGATAACGACATCTACCTGTAAAGTCCAGGAACATTTCTCCAGTACAGTTTTAGATATAGACAGTTACCTGTATAGTCCAGGAACATTTCCCCAGTACAGTTTTAGATATAGACAGTTACCTGTAAAGTCGAGGAACATTTCCCCAGTACAGTTTTAGATATAGACAGTTACCTGTAAAGTCCAGGAACATTTCCCCAGTACAGTTTTAGATATAGACAGTTACCAGTACCTGTAACGTCCAGGAACATTTCCCCAGTACAGTTTTAGATATAGACAGTTACCTAGTTACCTGTAAAGTCCAGGAACATTTCCCCAGTACAGTTTTAGATATAGACAGTTACCTGTAAAGTCCAGGAACATTTCCCCAGTACAGTTTTAGATATAGACAGTTACCTGTATAGTCCAGGAACATTTCCCCAGTACAGTTTTAGATATAGACAGTTACCTGTAAAGTCCAGGAACATTTCCCCAGTACAGTTTTAGATATAGCCAGTTACCTGTAAAGTCCAGGAACATTTCCCCAGTACAGTTTTAGATATAGACAGTTACCTGTATAGTCCAGGAACATTTCCCCAGTACAGTTTTAGATATAGACAGTTACCGGTACCTGTAAAGTCCAGGAACATTTCCCCAGTACAGTTTTAGATATAGACAGTTAGCTGTAAAGTCCAGGAACATGTCCCCAGTACAGTTTTAGATATAGACAAGTTACCTGTAATGTCGAGGAACATTTCCCCAGTACAGTTTTAGATATAGACAGTTACCTGTATAGTCGAGGAACATTTCCCCAGTACAGTTTTAGATATAGACAGTTAGCTGTAAAGTCCAGGAACATTTCCCCAGTACAGTTTTAGATAACGACAGCTACCTGTAAAGTCCAGGAACATTTCTCCAGTACAGTTTTAGATATAGACAGTTACCTGTATAGTCCAGGAACATTTCCCCAGTACAGTTTTAGATATAGACAGTTACCTGTAAAGTCGAGGAACATTTCCCCAGTACAGTTTTAGATATAGACAGTTACCTGTATAGTCCAGGAACATTTCCCCAGTACAGTTTTAGATATAGACAGTTACCTGTAAAGTCCAGGAACATTTCCCCAGTACAGTTTTAGATATAGACAGTTAGCTGTAAAGTCCAAGGAACATTTACCCAGTACAGTTTTAGATATCGACAGCTACCTGTAAAGTCCAGGAACATTTCCCCAGTACAGTTTTAGATATAGATAGTTATCTGTAACGTCCAGGAACATTTCCCCAGTACAGTTTTAGATATAGACAGTTACCTGTAAAGTCCAGGAACATTTCCCCAGTACAGTTTTAGATATAGACAGTTACCAGTACCTGTAAAGTCGAGGAACATTTCCCCAGTACAGTTTTAGATATAGACAGTTACCTGTAAAGTCGAGGAACATTTCCCCAGTACAGTTTTAGATATAGACAGTTACCTGTAAAGTCGAGGAACATTTCCCCAGTACAGTTTTAGATATAGACAGTTACCTGTAAAGTCGAGGAACATTTCCCCAGTACAGTTTTAGATATAGACAGTTACCTGTAAAGTCGAGGAACATTTCCCCAGTACAGTTTTAGATATAGACAGTTACCTGTAAAGTCGAGGAACATTTCCCCAGTACAGTTTTAGATATAGACAGTTACCTGTAAAGTCCAGGAACATTTCCCCAGTACAGTTTTGGAAGAATGTATGGAGAGAAAAACTGTGCATCCCACATACACGGCTCCATCTGAAGAAGAAACAAAAATGGGCTAGAATAGCTCATCTATCCAATTAACACGCTCACTTCAGAAATACAACCCGGCTTCGATCATCGGACCGGGAAGTATGCGAGATGCTACAGGGGAAGTCAGCAGCAGTAGATTTTCAAGGTCACAATAGCGGCCATCTTGAATCTGCAGTGTTATGTGTACTGGTCATCTCCATGGTAACATGCTTTATCGTCTACTTGCCATGATTCTCAAAACCAAGCGTAATCAATTGACAAAGCGATCCTGTGCCCGAGGTTATAACACGTTTCTCAGATCTCAAACTCAAATGAGTTGATTGGTTGATTCTGAGTTTTACCTGCCAGCTGAACCAATTAGAAGCTTGAGACTCAAGCTTGAGATAGCATAAAACATTTATAACCTTGAGGCCAGGAGACATAAATAAAATAGAATGGCAGCTATCTTGGATCAGGTTTAGCTGAGTTTTACCTACTACTTTCCTTGATGCATCATCCAAAAGGGTCAAACTATTCAATAGTGAGCAAACGAGCCATGGTCAACTGACACTTTATATATCAAATCACCTCGGTGAAACTGGTATTTATCTTTCATAGAATGTCATTGAAATATCCATATTTCACTGAATTCACCATATTTCACTGAATTCACCATATTTCACTGAATTCCACCAGGATGATAAAGTTTCATTAATAACTTTATACATGTGGAATATCTCATCAGATGGCACTGTACCAATTAGAGGGTCTATAAGGGATCTATGAGATGATGATCAGTGTATTCACCAAAATACAAATGGTTTACCATTACAATTTTGCCTTGTCTTTCATACTTCTATATAAAGGTCCCTTGGGCTCTAGAACATGTTTTTATATGTTATTTACTGTGTCCCTCCCTGTTCCAATTCCAGAAGCATCCCTGGTTATTTTATATGCCTGGTGTATAGCACCGGTACATGAGACCTCGGTTTATCAAACACACTACCGACCATGTCAACATTTGTTGGAAGCGTATTCGTGGTATTATGACAACCGTATAATTATGTGTTAATTGTTTGTACTTGCAGAAGCTGATCGCCACACAGAACTGCAGACGGAAGTCAAGAATCTTCTTCAGATTCAAATATAGAGTGATTGTTTTGTTAATTTGTCAAAATTGTCAAAGTTAATAGTAATAAGAATAACGGATTTAAACAGTGTTTGTTGCTCTTTCATTTGGTGGGCCAATGTCAAAATAGTTTGAGGAGAAGAATTATATAAGACTCTGTCTTTCATTCTAATCCTTTTTCTATATTTTGATTATGTGTGATGTATGCATTGTTCAATATGTATTATATTGGGAAATAAAATATGTTTAAACTAAATAGTTTGATGATGTTGGCACACTGTTGTATGTGTGGCGTTGGGTCAACATTGTCCCAATGGTCAAAATGACGCCCAACGACGTGTGCCAACGTTTGCCCAACCTAAAGGTTGACATTGGGCCAACGTTGGCCCGATGCAGATGTGCTATCTGGGTATTATCTAGTGAACCTGGAAGAAGTTGGACAGCGTTTTCCTGTATTCTGATTTCATAGATGCTGTACTCTCCACCAGCCAGTAGATAGAGTTGTGTCCCTTGCATGCTGCTTCAAGCTCGCGTAGAATCAACAGGAATTTCATCATGAACATCCCAGAGCCATCTGAAATACATCGAAATATAGCACAACATTCCCTAAATACAGTTATGCGATAAAATAAAATGTTTTTACTGTAGAATTTAGATCCAACATAAACATGAAAATTCACTAATATAACAAATGATTTGCAGGTTTTCAATGTTCACTATATCACAATAAAGATGTATGAGGTTTTACGGGATGAGTCACAATTGCTGAAGATCTGTTTAGATAATACAATCTCTAGTGTGGTGGGTGCGGGAGAGGATGACAAACAAGCCCTGATACACATAATGTTGGGTACTAATTTGTACTACTTGTATCACTAATTTGTACTACTTGTATCACTAATTTGTACTACTTGTATCACTAATTTGTACTACTTGTATCACTAATTTGTACTACTTGTATCACTAATTTGTACTACTTGTATCACTATGGGGATAACTGTTAACTACCTACACTATGGGGATAACTGTTAACTACCTACACTATGGATGGAGATAACTGTTAACTACCTACAATATGGGGATAACTGTTAACTACCTACACTATGGGGATAACTGTTAACTACCTACACTATGGGGATAACTGTTAACTACCTACACTATGGGGATAACTGTTAACTACCTACACTATGGGGATAACTGTTAACTACCTACACTATGGGGATAACTGTTAACTACCTACACTATGGGGATAACTGTTAACTACCTACACTATGGGGATAACTGTTAACTACCTACACTATGGGGATAACTGTTAACTACCTACACTATGGGGATAACTGTTAACTACCTACACTATGGGGATAACTGTTAACTACCTACACTATGGGGATAACTGTTAACTACCTACACTATGGGGATAACTGTTAACTACCTACAATGGGGATAACTGTTAACTACCTACACTATGGGGATAACTGTTAACTACCTACACTATGGGGATAACTGTTAACTACCTACACTATGGGGATAACTGTTAACTACCTACACTATGGGGATAACTGTTAACTACCTACACTATGGGGATAACTGTTAACTACCTACACTATGGGGATAACTGTTAACTACCTACACTATGGGGATAACTGTTAACTACCTACACTATGGGGATAACTGTTAACTACCTACACTATGGGGATAACTGTTAACTACCTACACTATGGGGATAACTGTTAACTACCTACACTATGGGGATAACTGTTAACTACCTACACTATGGGGATAACTGTTAACTACCTACACTATGGGGATAACTGTTAACTACCTACACTATGGGGATAACTGTTAACTACCTACATATGGGGATAACTGTTAACTACCTACACTATGGGGATAACTGTTAACTACCTACACTATGGGGATAACTGTTAACTACCTACACTATGGGGATAACTGTTAACTACCTACACTATGGGGATAACTGTTAACTACCTACACTATGGGGATAACTGTTAACTACCTACACTATGGGGATAACTGTTAACTACCTACACTATGGGGATAACTGTTAACTACCTCATATGGGGTTAACTACCTACACTATGGGGATAACTGTTAACTACATACACTATGGGGATAACTGTTAACTACCTACACTATGGGGATAACTGTTAACTACCTACACTATGGGGATAACTGTTAACTACCTACACTATGGGGATAACTGTTAACTACCTACACTATGGGGATAACTGTTAACTACCTACACTATGGGGATAACTGTTAACTACCTACACTATGGGGATAACTGTTAACTACCTACACTATGGGGATAACTGTTAACTACCTACACTATGGGGATAACTGTTAACTACCTACACTATGGGGATAACTGTTAACTACCTACACTATGGGGATAACTGTTAACTACCTACACTATGGGGATAACTGTTAACTACCTACACTATGGGGATAACTGTTAACTACCTACACTATGGGGATAACTGTTAACTACCTACACTATGGGGATAACTGTTAACTACCTACACTATGGGGATAACTGTTAACTACCTACACTATGGGGATAACTGTTAACTACCTACACTATGGGGATAACTGTTAACTACCTACACTATGGGGATAACTGTTAACTACCTACATATGGGGATAACTGTTAACTACCTACACTATGGGGATAACTGTTAACTACCTACACTATGGGGATAACTGTTAACTACCTTCAATATGGTGTTAACTACCTACACTATGGGGATAACTGTTAACTACCTACACTATGGGGATAACTGTTAACTACCTACACTATGGGGATAACTGTTAACTACCTACACTATGGGGATAACTGTTAACTACATACACTATGGGGATAACTGTTAACTACATACACTATGGGGATAACTGTTAACTACCTACACTATGGGGATAACTGTTAACTACATACACTATGGGGATAACTGTTAACTACCTACACTATGGGATAACTGTTAACTACCTACACTATGGGGATAACTGTTAACTACCTACACTATGGGGATAACTGTTAACTACCTACACTATGGGGATAACTGTTAACTACCTACACTATGGGGATAACTGTTAACTACCTACACTATGGGGATAACTGTTAACTACCTACACTATGGGATAACTGTTAACTACCTACACTATGGGGATAACTGTTAACTACCTACACTATGGGGATAACTGTTAACTACCTACACTATGGGGATAACTGTTAACTACCTACACTATGGGGATAACTGTTAACTACCTACACTATGGGGATAACTGTTAACTACCTACACTATGGGGATAACTGTTAACTACCTACACTATGGGGATAACTGTTAACTACCTACACTATGGGGATAACTGTTAACTACCTACACTATGGGGATAACTGTTAACTACCTACACTATGGGGATAACTGTTAACTACCTACACTATGGGGATAACTGTTAACTACCTACACTATGGGATAACTGTTAACTACCTACACTATGGGGATAACTGTTAACTACCTACACTATGGGGATAACTGTTAACTACCTACACTATGGGGATAACCGTTAACTATCTACACTATGGGATAACGTTAACTACCTACATTATGGGGATAACTGTTAACTACATACACTATGGGGATAACTGTTAACTACATACACTATGGGGATAACTGTTAACTACATACACTATGGGGATAACTGTTAACTACCTACACTATGGGGATAACTGTTAACTACCTACACTATGGGGATAATTGTTAACTACCTACACTATGGGGATAACTGTTAACTACCTACATTATGGGGATAACTGTTAACTACCTACACTATGGGGATAACTGTTAACTACCTACACTATGGGGATAACTGTTAACTACCTACACTATGGGGATAACTGTTAACTACCTACACTATGGGGATAACTGTTAACTACCTACACTATGGGGATAACTGTTAACTACCTACACTATGGGGATAACTGTTAACTACCTACACTATGGGGATAACTGTTAACTACCTACACTATGGGGATAACTGTTAACTACCTACACTATGGGATAACTGTTAACTACTACACTATGGGGATAACTGTTAACTACCTACACTATGGGGATAACTGTTAACTACCTACACTATGGGGATAACTGTTAACTACCTACACTATGGGGATAACTGTTAACTACCTACACTATGGGGATAACTGTTAACTACCTACACTATGGGGATAACTGTTAACTACCTACACTATGGGGATAACTGTTAACTACCTACACTATGGGGATAACTGTTAACTACCTACACTATGGGATAACTGTTAACTACCTACATTATGGGGATAACTGTTAACTACATACACTATGGGGATAACTGTTAACTACATACACTATGGGGATAACTGTTAACTACCTACACTATGGGGATAACTGTTAACTACCTACACTATGGGGATAACTGTTAACTACCTACACTATGGGGATAACTGTTAACTACCTACATTATGGGGATAACTGTTAACTACCTACACTATGGGGATAACTGTTAACTACCTACACTATGGGGATAACTGTTAACTACCTACACTATGGGGATAACTGTTAACTACCTACACTATGGGGATAACTGTTAACTACCTACACTATGGGGATAACTGTTAACTACCTACACTATGGGGATAACTGTTAACTACCTACACTATGGGGATAACTGTTAACTACCTACACTATGGGGATAACTGTTAACTACCTACACTATGGGGATAACTGTTAACTACCTACAATATGGGGATAACTGTTAACTACCTACACTATGGGGATAACTGTTAACTACCTACACTATGGGGATAATTGTTAACTACCTACACTATGGGGATAATTGTTAACTACCTTCACTATGGGGATAACTGTTAACTATCTACACTATGGGGATAACTGTTAACTACCTACACTGTTAAATACCTATATTATATGGGGATAGACATTTGTACGGACTGTAATCTCCCTACACTATGAGGATAATTACCTATTTGTATGCCTGACATGCTTGACTGTACTTACTAAATCCCTCATACTCGCGGTTTGTGACATCCAGGTCTTCAGATGGCGGACTTGCTACCACCAAATCTATTGGACAGATCTCCTGGAGCTGCAGAACATAAACTTCAAACAGTGCAAAATTTAATATGAAATAGGCGCTATCAACGGGGAAAGCCAATAAAAGTCAAAATCAATTACTGAACTAGACAATATAGGAGGAATATGACTACATCCCCATGAGGGGTTAGACATCTAAGGAAGATAGAGTGATGACAGTGATTAAGCTTTTCTTGGCAGATGTTAACAATTATTTATAGTAGACTGGAATCATTTTCTGTATCATCGAGAATTAAAGCGCTCGATAAATTGCATTATTTCACAGAGCGCCAGTTGTGATCAATCGCATGCCGTGACCAGGTCCATAACGGTGATATCGTGTAATTCATCACATGTAATAATTGATTGGTTCATGGAAAATTATTTGCGAGTATTGTAAATTTGGACAATTGATTTGTAAGCTTTATATGTTCTGTTTCATATATATTGCAGCTCACACATGTTATCTATAGGTGGTACAAGGCTGAGCCGGCTAATGCCTCTCCGGTTTTTACCGTATTATTTATACCATAATAAATGAAACACAGCTTGGTATTATTCCTTATTGTACAGAACATATTGTTTATTAGATTTAAGCATTACATCGCTCATCATCATAATAATACATATACAATTTGCATGCAATGAAAAAAAATAAAAGTCATAAATATATGAAGAGTGTTAAACTGGTGGTAGATATACATGTTGATTAAAATGTTTCCAATATTTACATTGGATTTTCTGTACGTTTGAAGACTGTAAATGACTATAAATTGTAGCCATAAACCTGTATTTACATTGTACTAATGCACTGCACGGTATTATTGACAATGGAATAGAAATTTGTGCGATTTGTGACATTAAACAACAACTTTAACCAATCAACAACGTCACAGGGGCAACATCGTTTACCGGAATATATTGGCTTATATTGGAAGGGGATCAATATGGTGAATGTAACAAGAATGTTACTATATATAGAGTGGTGGAATATATGCTTGGCGTATTCCTATGCTCGGCGTATTTTTGCGATTTACATCCGTATTTAAAATATTTAAATAGTTTTAACCTATTTTCGCTGACAGAGGTGAAGCATGGTTTCAATAGCATTCCGTTGTGCGTACTATAGCCTAATGCAACTGTCACCTGACTGGATCAGTAGCAGAATATAAACAGACAACTTGTTGGGAGAATTTTTTCCGCCGAAATGATGCGGTTTATGAGCATTTCAGGTAGCTATCCGAACTGGAAAAAAATGTACAAATAACCAGAAAAAAAGTTTCTTATGAGTTGTAATATTGTTAGCTATTGATGTTACTAAGTCAAAATAATATATTCAGCATTTACCTGTGCAAAAAAAAAAAAATTCATGTACGCCGTGCATAGGTGCCTTAAAGTATCTAGTTCCCCATGGAAACAGGTGCCATTGCGATAGCTGTATTGAGGCGCATGGTTACGTAATGAAGCTAAAATTTTCAACAACAATTTTTTGTAAGTTGTGTTCACGACTTAAGAAAATAATAATATACGGTAAGTGCACTCTATATATATGTAAGCATACCTTATCCTTCATGATGCTGTACACATCCCCTATGTGCAGAATGGAGAATCCTTGGTTAAACATGCTTACATGCTGGGAACCGGCATCGTTTTCTGAAGCAAAATATGCCCCAACATCTAAACCAAGCTGCTCCAGGGCCACTCCCACACTTCCTATACCATCAAATAACGACAAAACTCGCAGCTTTCTCCCCGTGCAGTAGGTAGTATCACACGAAGGTGGCCCCTAAAACATAGACAATATAAAAACAACATGTGGAAGTCGTGATAATGCAGTGGTAGTGCGTTCGCTTCTGGTGCGAAAGGCCCAGTTTTTTTAGTATATATAAGTATAAGTAAGTTTTAACAACTTATATTAATCACTCTCATTGGCGGGATGAAAGCGTATGTGTGGTCATTCGTGTGGGAGGAAACCGGAGTACCCGGAGAAAACCCACCTGTCCGATCTGGTGACCACCGTACCATCTCACATACTTCCCAGTCCGTGGATCAAACCCGGGTTGCATTGGTGAGAAGCGAGCATGCTAACCACTGCGCTAATCGGAAGTAGGCATTTAAATTCCACATTGATTGTTCTCTAACCCTCATGGCGATGTATTCCATAAGGAATGTGGTCTCGAGAGTGAATAAACAATGTTGTAAGAACTTGTTTCACAATCAGTTAAAATAAATTTGTATAAACTAAACTACATTTTGTATGTGCCACACAAAAGTAAGTGTTTTAGCGTGATGTTCATATCCCCTTCAGATGGTATATCCACCTATAATTATCCAGTTTCTATACTTATTCTATTCAGTACTATCAGGAATGACTCGATTGGCTATCACCGAGATCTATAATGGTTCCTCATTTTCTATAATATTATACCACATTTGCATATTTTCTTCATTACTTTATACGACGTGCTCCGGGTGTTTATTTTCAATAGTGTCCAGGGGCTCCGGGCACTATTGAGCCTGCAGGCCGCCAAATCTCACGGCGTGTGAAAATTACAACACACCGCAAAATGATCTCCCTTACGTGGATAAAGAACAAAAATGTTTATATTGTTGAAAGTATTCAAAGACTGTGTCTTCTTTATTTGATTTGCAGTAAATTTATCACTGGGGTTGAAGAGCTTTAAGGAGTAATTTAATGGTTCCAAGGAAGGCCAATTCTCATGGCGTGAGATATGACATGCATGATTTTACTGCGATATTTTGTACCTGTTCTGTAACAGGGTTATAGAACTTGACGAGTTCATCCCTCCAACCTTCCCTCGGTACCACAACACCGTGACTCTCCAAACTATATTTGGTACAGAGAAAACAAGACCACGGCGACTGGCAGCGTACCTGAAATTTTATAATGAAAAAGGAATTTCCATAAAAGAACTTAATGGTTACGGGATGGTTAACTGAAATTTCATACTGAAAGATGGGATGAATTTCTACAAAACAATGTAAAGTTTGTTGCTAGGTAACTGAAATTTTATACTGAAAGATGGGGTGAATTTCTACAAAACAATGTAAAGTTTGTTGCTGGGTAACTGAAATGTTATACTGAAAGATGGGATGAATTTCTACAAAACAATGTAAAGTTTGTTTCTGGGTAACAGATATTTTATACTGAAAAATGGGATGAATTTCTACTAAACAATGTAAAGTTTTTTTCTGGGTAACATATATTTTATACTGAAAGATGGGATGAATTTCTACAAAACAATGTAAAGTTTGTTGCTAGGTAACTGAAATTTTATACTGAAAGATGGGGTGAATTTCTACAAAACAATGTAAAGTTTGTTGCTGGGTAACTGAAATTTTATACTGAAAGATGGGATGAATTTCTACAAAACAATGTAAAGTTTGTTTCTGGGTAACAGAAATTTTATACTGAAAGATGGGATGAATTTCTACAAAACAATGTAAAATTTGCTGCTGGGTAACAGAAATTTTATACTGAAAGATGAATTTCCACAAAACAACTGAAACAGAAACTTATTGAAAAACCTTCTCAATTTATTATCATAAAATAGTTGCATTTACTCCTCAAATTATATGCCATTACATGTGTTGCTATGCTTACTTCTATGGCATTCTATATATGTAAGTGATACATGGAGCTACCACATTGGGGAAATCATTCATACGTCATTGTTTAATGATTTTGACCTGTACACATAGTTGATCCAACACACTCGTGTAATGACACTCGTGCAATAAAACTCTATAGCAGAGACACATAACTCTATAGAAAGCTATAGCAGAGACACATAACGGTATTGCAAAAGCACAATTTTACCATTAACTTTGAATTTAACATTCAAGGTAAACAAGAGTACTTGACAAGTATCTTCATTGTGTGAGATCTCAGGTTTAACTTACAGGATTTAAGGTATCTAACATTAGAGAGTCAGGTTTAACTTACAGGATTTAAGGTATCTAACATTAGAGTCAGGTTTAACTTACAGGATTTAAGGTAGCTAACATTAGAGAGTCAGGTTTAACTTACAAGATTTAAGGTATCTAACATTAGAGAGTCAGGTTTAACTTACAAGATTTAAGGTATCTAACATTAGAGAGTCAGGTTTAACTTACAAGATTTAAGGTATCTAACATTAGAGTCAGGTTTAACTTACAGGATTTAAGGTAGCTAACATTAGAGTCAGGTTTAACTTACAAGATTTAAGGTATCTAACATTAGTCAGGTTTAACTTACAGGATTTAAGGTAGCTAACATTAGAGAGTCAGTTACTTACAGATTTAAGGTATCTAACATTAGAGTCAGGTTTAACTTACAGGATTTAAGGTAGCTAACATTAGAGAGTCAGGTTTAACTTACAAGATTTAAGGTATCTAACATTAGAGAGTCAGGTTTAACTTACAGGATTTAAGGTATCTAACATTAGAGAGTCAGGTTTAACTTACAGGATTTAAGGTAGCTAACATTAGAGTCAGGTTTAACTTACAAGATTTAAAATATCTAACATTAGAGAGTCAGGTTTAACTTACAAGATTTAAGGTATCTAACATTAGAGAGTCAGGTTTAACTTACAGGATTTAAGGTAGCTAACATTAGAGTCAGATTTAACTTACAAGATTTACGGTATCTAACATTAGAGAGTCAGGTTTAACTTACAGGATTTACGGTATCTAACATTAGAGTCAGGTTTAACTTACACGATTTAAAGCATCTGTACTAAGGTACTGCTTCATACATCTCACACAGAATGACCTGAAACATGGAAAACTGAAACATGGAAAACTGATACATGGTAAACTGAAACATGGTAAACTGAAACATGGTAAACTGAAACACGGTAAACTGATACATGGTAAACTGATACATGGTAAACTGAAACATGGTAAACTGAAACATGGTAAACTGATACATGGTAAACTGATACATGGTAAACTGAAACATGGAAAACTGAAACACGGTAAATTGAAACATGGAAAACTGAAACATGGTAAACTGAAACATGGAAAACTGAAACATGGAAAACTGAAACACGGTAAACTGAAACATGGAAAACTGAAACATGGTAAACTGATACATGGTAAACTGAAAGATGGAAAACTTAAACACGGTAAACTGAAACATGGAAAACTGAAACATGGTAAACTGAAACATGGAAAACTGAAACACGGTAAACTGAAACACGGTAAACTGAAACATGGAAAACTGATACATGGTAAACTGAAACATGGAAAATTGAAACATGGTAAACTGAAACATGGTAAATGAAACATGGTAAACTGAAACATGGAAAACTGATACATGGTAAACTGATACATGGTAAACTGAAACATGGTAAACTGAAACACAGTAAACTGAAACATGGTAAACTGAAACATGGTAAATGAAACATGGTAAACTGAAACATGGAAAACTGATACATGGTAAACTGAAACATGGTAAACTGAAACACAGTAAACTGAAACATGGTAAACTGAAACATGGTACGCTGAAACATGGAAAACTGAAACATGGTAAACGAAACATGGTAAACAAAACATGGTAAAATACAACAATGTTTGCCTATACACATCAGACTCTCTTTTATGTCACAAATCGTAAGGTTTATTTTAAAGAATATTACATACATTCTTATAGTTTCCATACCATCCATACTTGCCTATAAGACAATTTATTTACCACCAGATTATGGCCTCAGAGTGGCCTCCCGTCTTATAAGTGAGTGCTAAGAAAACATAAAACATTTATTTCTTTAAATATGTTAAATGGTATCCATGATTATGAAACAAAACTGACACTGAAAATTTCTTCAACGTTCACTGGCCAAACATGTTATTTATAGTCAGGTTTCCATTTGATCAACCTGTCTTATATGTGAGTGCATGCCAAAACCCACAGATTTCAGAACCAAAGTAGGTGGTACGTCGTATAGTAGATAACTTTTTTACTATAATTTTGATTCAAATCTGTTGAAAGTTCATAGAGGTCAGTTTTAATAGCAATTCTAAACAGATGGAAAAAATTATCTCCCCATATAAAATGTTGAATACAGTCAAACCTGTCTTAAGCAGCGAATTGCAGAAAGTGGCTGCTTAGCACATGTGGCTGCTTAATAGAGGTAATATATATAGTAAAACAACATATTGGGAATCTGGAAACTGGATGCTTAATACAGGTTGGCTGCTTAATAGAGGTGACCACAAACACAGGTTTGACTGTAGTTGTATTTTGGCATGTAAGCATAGCACACTATAGCACTAACCTGCCACAATCCTTCTCTTCACACACGTACAGTTCCCCACCTTCCCCACATACGGCACAAAACAGCTGTAAATAAATATAATATATAGCAGAAAATGTTCAGCACAAAACAACTGTAAAACAAATATAATATATAGCAGAAAATGTTCAGTGCAAAACAACTGTAAAACAAATATAATATATAGCAGAAAATGTTCAGCGCAAAACAACTGTAAAACAAATATAATATATAGCAGAAAATGTTCAGCACAAAACAACTGTAAAACAAATATAATATATAGCAGAAAATGTTCAGCACAAAACAACTGTAAAACAAATATAATATATAGCAGAAAATGTTCAGCACAAAACAACTGTAAAACAAATATAATATAGCAGAAAATGTTCACAGACACAAACAACTGTAAAACAAAAATATATAGCAGAAATGTTCAGCGCAAAACAACTGTAAAAAAATATAATATATAGCAGTTCAGCGCAAAACAACTGTAAAACAAATATAATATATAGCAGAAAATGTTCAGCACAAACAACTGTATATATAGCAAAAATGTTCGGCAAAACAACTGTAAAACAAAATAATATATAGCTGTTGGTTTTTTGGTTTGGCAAAACAACTGTAAAACAAATATAATATATAAATGTTCAGCGCAAAACAACTGAAAACAAATATAATATATAGCAGAAAATGTTCAGCGCAAAACAACTGTAAAACAAATATAATATATAGCAGAAAATGTTCAGGCAAAACAACTGTAAAACAAATATAATATATAGCAGAAAATGTTCAGCGCAAAACAACTGTAAAACAAATATAATATATAGCTGTCAGTGCAAAACAAAAACAAATATAATATATAGCAGAAAATGTTCAGCAAACAACTGTAAAACAAATATAATATATAGCAGAAAATGTTCAGCACAAAACAACTGTAAAACAAATATAATATATAGCAGAAAATGTTCACAAAACAACTGTAAAACAAATATATATAGCAGAAAATGTTCAGTGCAAAACAACTGTAAAACAAATTAATATATAGAAAATGTTCAGTGCAAAACAACTGTAAAACAACTGTAAAACAAATATAATATATAGCAGAAAATGTTCAGCGCAAAACAACTGTAAAACAAATATAATATATAGCAGAAAATGTTCAGCACAAAACAACTGTAAAACAAATATAATATATAGCAGAAAATGTTCAGTGCAAAACAACTGTAAAACAAATATAATATATAGCAGAAAATGTTCAGCGCAAAACAACTGTAAAACAATATAATATATAGCAGAAAATGTTCACAAAACAACTGTAAAACAAATATAATATATAGCAGAAAATGTTCAGCGCAAAACAACTGTAAAACAAATATAATATATAGCAGAAAATGTTCAGGCAAAACAACTGTAAAACAAATATAATATATAGCAGAAAATGTTCAGCGCAAAACAACTGTAAAACAAATATAATATATAGCAGAAAATGTTCAGTGCAAAACAACTGTAAAACAAATATAATATATAGCAGAAAATGTTCAGCGCAAAACAACTGTAAAACAAATATAATATATAGCAGAAAATGTTCAGCGCAAAACAACTGTAAAACAAATATAATATATAGCAGAAAATGTTCAGTGCAAAACAACTGTAAAACAAATATAATATATAGCAGAAAATGTTCAGTGCAAAACAACTGTAAAACAAATAATATATAGCAGAAAATGTTCAGTGCAAAACAACTGTAAAACAAATATAATATATAGCAGAAAATGTTCAGTGCAAAACAACTGTAAAACAAATATAATATATAGCAGAAAATGTTCAGCGCAAAACAACTGTAAAACAAATATAATATATAGCAGAAAATGTTCAGCACAAAACAGCTGTAAAACAAATATAATATATAGCAGAAAATGTTCAGTGCAAAACAACTGTAAAACAAATATAATATATAGCAGAAAATGTTCAGTGCAAAACAACTGTAAAACAAATAATGACTACACAGAACCTGTTCAGTGCAAAACAACTGTAAAACAAATAAAACAAATTCGATGAAGTGATATCCTCTGGCAAACTACTAGATGCTGGATTCTTAGTCAATTAAAGGGAAGTAACCCTGATTTTTCCAACACGATCTCGACGAAAATCATTTGCGCACAAACACACAATGGTGATATTAAGATTCATAAAAGCCATCCATTGGGTATTGAGAACAGGCTATGGACGGACACATTCTTGGTTTTTTAGTGAATTAAAGGGCAATAACTCTGGTGTCACTAGGCACATGCATTATCACAACATGGTATTACACAATTATTTTAAGTTTCATAAAATTCCACTAATATGACTAATCCCATAGTCCCAGTAGAACAGTAGCAGAATAATACTGATCCTAATTTCAAAAAATCCTGATCATCAAACCATAACAGTATGATATTATTAGGTAGGCAGCAGATATTATGGAACACCCTGTACTTACACTGCATCAAACCATAACAGTATGATATTATTAGGTAGGCAGCAGATATTATGGAACACCCTGTACTTACACTGCATCCATCATTGTCCAGAGCAAACAGACTAGATATTATGAAACACCCTATACTTACACTACATCCATCATTGTCCAGAGCAAACATACTAGATATTATGAAACACCCTGTACTTACACTACATCCATCATTGTCCAGAGCAAACATACTAGATATTATGGAACACCCTGTACTTACACTGCATCCATCATTGTCCAGAGCAAGCAGACTAGATATTATGAAACACCCTATACTTACACTACATCCATCATTGTCCAGAACAAACATACTAGATATTATGAAACACCCTGTACTTACACTACATCCATCATTGTCCAGAGCAAGCAGACTAGATATTATGAAACACCCTATACTTACACTACATCCATCATTGTCCAGAGCAAACATACTAGATATTATGAAACACCCTGTACTTACACTACATCCATCATTGTCCAGAGCAAGCAGACTAGATATTATGAAACACCCTGTACTTACACTACATCCATCATTGTCCAGAGCAAGCAGACTAGATATTATGAAACACCCTATACTTACACTACATCCATCATTGTCCAGAGCAAGCAGACTAGATATTATGAAACACCCTATACTTACACTGCATCCATCATTGTCCAGAGCAAACATACTAGATATTATGAAACACCCTATACTTACACTACATCCATCATTGTCCAGAGCAAACATACTAGATATTATGAAACACCCTGTACTTACACTACATCCATCATTGTCCAGAGCAAACATACTAGATATTATGAAACACCCTGTACTTACACTACATCCATCATTGTCCAGAGCAAGCAGACTTTCCAGCAGTGCATCCTGTAACCAAACTACAAATATTCAGTACAATTGGAACACACAGTGACACATTAACTCTGTCCGATTAGCACAGTGATTAGCGCGCTCGCTTCTCACCAATGTAACCCGGGTTTGATCCTCGGATCGAGTAGTATATGAGATGGTACGGTGGTCGCCAGATCGGACAGGTGGGTTTTCTCCAGGTACTAGTACTCTGGTTTCCTCCTACACGAATTATCACATAGATATGCTTTCATCCGCGCCAACGAACGTGATTAATATTAAGTTGTTAAAGCTTGTTTCGCAATCATTAACTCTTTGCATGCTAGTGATGATGCATGACAATAACAGTCAAATATGCCATGCAATTTCAGTAGAACTGTGTCGTCGTAACAACACAATTCTAACGATATTCCATGACATATTTCCAGTTACAAATAAGTAAAACACATTAATGGATTGTCATCAGCTACAATTATTTGAACTATTTATAGCATTCATCTTACCCAGCATGCAAATAGCCAAAAAATAATACAACCTGTGATGAATAATACTGATGAAACTGTGACATGATGGAGCACAACATTGATTAACTGAATTATACATCTGTGGAGACCTCAGTGTATTGGATATGGCATGTACCTCGTAGCTGATGTGTTGTACATTCAAGCCCCGCAAAAACCACGATGCTGTTGTCCCACAGGAATACTGTCTCCAAAGTGATTACTATAAACATGTAATAACTTCGCATTTTTAGCTAAAATTATTGATTACAGCATCTAAGCACAATGGAAGATGAAAGTAATATTTTTGTTAACGAGTTGCGTTTTATAACACTGCAGTGGATGTACATACAGTTGTGTTTTATAACACCGCAGTGGATGTACATACAATTGTGTTTTATAACACCGCAGTGGATGTACATACAGTTCATTATGGGTCCCCATGCCCATAGAACACAAATGTCATGACAATAGTGCACAGATGTCCACAGGAAACAGTTCTCTCCACAACCATAGGAAACAGTTCTCTCCACACCCATAGGAAACAGTTCTCTCCACAACCACAGGACACAGTTCACTCCAAGCCCATAGGACACAGTTCTCTCCACAACCACAGGACACAGTTCTCTCCACAACCACAGGACACAGTTCCATCCAAGCCCATAGGACACAGTTCTCTCCACACCCATAGGAAACAGTTCTCTCCACAACCATAGGACACCGTTCTCTACAACCACAGGATACAGTTCATTCCAAGCCCATAGGACACAGTTCTCTCCACAACCACAGGACACAGTTCTCTCCACAACCACAGGACACAGTTCCATCCAAGCCCATAGGACACAGTTCTCTCCACACCCATAGGACACTGTTCTCTCCACAACCACAGGAAACAGTTCTCTCCACAACCATAGGAAACAGTTCTCTCCACACTCATAGGAAACAGTTCTCTCCACAACCACAGGACACAGTTCACTCCAAGCCCATAGGACACAGTTCTCTCCACAACCACAGGACACAGTTCTCTCCACAACCACAGGATACAGTTCCATCCAAGCCCATAGGACACAGTTCTCTCCACAACCACAGGACACAGTTCTCTCCACAACCACAGGATACAGTTCCATCCAAGCCCATAGGACACAGTTCTCTCCACAACCACAGGACACAGTTCCATCCAAGCCCATAGGACATAGTTCTCTCCACACCCATAGGAAACAGTTCTCTCCACAACCATAGGACACCGTTCTCTACAACCACAGGATACAGTTCATTCCAAGCCCATAGGACACAGTTCTCTCCACAACCACAGGACACAGTTCATTCCAAGCCCATAGGACACAGTTCTCTCCACAACCACAGGATACAGTTCACTCAAATCCCATAGGACACAGTTCTCTCCACACCCATAGGAAACAGTTCTCTCCACAACCATAGGACACCGTTCTCTACAACCACAGGATACAGTTCATTCCAAGCCCATAGGACACTGTTCTCTCCACAACCACAGGAAACAGTTCTCTCCACAACCATAGGAAACAGTTCTCTCCACACTCATAGGAAACAGTTCTCTCCACAACCACAGGACACAGTTCACTCCAAGCCCATAGGACACAGTTCTCTCCACAACCACAGGACACAGTTCTCTCCACAACCACAGGATACAGTTCCATCCAAGCCCATAGGACACAGTTCTCTCCACAACCACAGGACACAGTTCTCTCCACAACCACAGGATACAGTTCCATCCAAGCCCATAGGACACAGTTCTCTCCACAACCACAGGACACAGTTCCATCCAAGCCCATAGGACATAGTTCTCTCCACACCCATAGGAAACAGTTCTCTCCACAACCATAGGACACCGTTCTCTACAACCACAGGATACAGTTCATTCCAAGCCCATAGGACACAGTTCTCTCCACAACCACAGGACACAGTTCATTCCAAGCCCATAGGACACAGTTCTCTCCACAACCACAGGATACAGTTCACTCAAATCCCATAGGACACAGTTCTCTCCATGCCCATAGGAAACAGTTCGCTCCACCCCCTGAGGAAACAGTTCTCTCCACTCACTGAGGAAACAGTTCTCTCCACCCCCTGAGGAAACAGTTCTCTCCAAGCCCATAGGAAACAGTTCTCTAAACCCCCTGAGGAAACAGTTCTCTCCACCCACTGAGGAAACAGTTCTCTCCACCCCCTGAGGAAACAGTTCTCTCCAAGCCCATAGGAAACAGTTCTCTAAACCCCCTGAGGAAACAGTTCTCTCCACCCACTGAGGAAACAGGTCTGTCCACACCCATAGAAACAGTATACAGTTTTTAATGGGTGTTTGGGGAACAGTCAAAACTATTGTCCCGAGGTATCAGGCAACAGTTCGAAATGTCTTCCCTGATACCGAGGGACAATAGTTTTGACTGTTCCCCAAACACCCATGAAATAACTGTTTTATTACCTAATGCTCTATATAACTGTTGTACATACCTTATATTCTATAATATTTGACTAACTCAAAAAACATTTTTTAAATCAATGACTAATCAATCATCATTTGTAAACGCTTGGTTTTGGTCTAAAAGCCGGTACGCCGGTAAGTATGCAATAAAATACGGAAAGGAATTATTGAACGGAAAGGAGGGCTTCACATAATGTATATCGATGACTTCAAGCGCAGTCAGTGCTAAAATGTATTCGGGACGTATTTTTTACTTTGACTTCCATAACACCTATTGCGCATCCTACTGCGCACAGTGAAAGCATACTCAGAGTATGATTGGTTCAAAAGTCTAGTATGAAACAGTTCAAACTATTGCCCGGTCAACAGTTCGAACTGTTGCCCAGACCTGAGCGAAGGATAAAAAATGCAATGAAACAGGCAAAAATAACGAATTACAAGTTATATAGAGCATTAGGTAATAATCCCATCTAAGTCCATAGGAAACAGTTCTCTCCATACCAAATAGGAAACAGTTCTCTCTGCACCCATAGGAAACAGTTCTCTCCACACCCATAGAAAACAGTTCTCTCCACACCCATAGGAAACAGTTCTCTTCACACCCATAGGAAACAGTTCTCTCCACATCCATAGGAAACAGTTCCATCCAAGCCCATAGGACACAATTATCCGAACTTCCATTGAACACAAATAACTTCACTCATGGCACTACCACACCAGTTACTAACAACATAAAACATGTAGCATAAATCATATCTCAAGCACTAGTTCCGAATGAAAACAAATGCAAGCTTCACGGTCGTTGAGCTGGCATGTCGGTTTTGTGGGTTGACAGTTAGCGGACCGCCACAATACAATGACTCACCTTGCACTTGCAACAAACAAATCCCTGCAACAGTGGGTGCTGACAGACAAGTTTTCTTCCATGCTTCCCACAAGACAAGCAGAAATCAACTGAAAATCAGTGTTTATTTTTATTGCGTGTACTGAACAAGCAGCATACCAACTAGAGGAGGTTGGTTAACCGCTGGAGCCTGCCCAGGAAGGGTGCTGTTTGGCTGTCCGATTAGCGCAGTGGTTAGCGCGCTTGCTTCTCACCAATGCAACCCTGGTTCGATCTTCGGACCGGGAAGTATGTGAGATGGTACGATGGTCGCCAGATCGGACAGGTGGGTTTTCTCCGGGTACTCCGGTTTCCTCCCACACGAATGACCACATATACGCTTTCATCTGCGCCAACGAGAGTGATTAATATAAGTTGTTAGAACTTGCTTCGCAATCATTGTAAAATAAATAAAGTTTAAATTTAATGAATAAGTGTCATGAGGTGAATTGGAGAGATCTTGCTCCAGACCAGACGTAGGCGACATCGCAGCTGTGTCATCGTAGAGGAGGAGAGGCCTTTATACGCTTTCATCCGCGCCAACGAGAGTGATTAATGTAAGTTGTTAAAACTTGCCTCGCAATCGTAATAAATAAATAAATGGCCGTCGGCGATATATCCCAAAATGGTGCTGATGCAGGCGTATAACCCGAACAAGCAAACAAGCATGATGGACAATCTGCATAGAGCATCACAACAATACAGGTATTATTAATATTGATAACAAACCATCTTTTGATATATCAGTTTCAAGAAGTCCCGAACTGGCCAGTAAAGTAGATCTCTCGTGGTACTCCTCATCTTGGTAGGTAAAACTCTCATCACAGCCGCAATCAGAGCCCTTCGACTGATCCCTCAGCTTCCTCAGTTCCTTAAGGATCAATGCTGGAAACTCTGACCCTGAAAACAACCCGTATACATTCATGTGAACCGCTCAGAGGGCCTAAAGGATACAACTGTTTAGCAAATAGGGCATATATATATATAAAACAAAGAATTCCCAACAGAGATCATTTGTAGTTTGTGTGTGTTTTACGTTTATTCATTGTCGCTACCGGTCACCTCCTGAAGAGATTAGTCATTTTAGATTTTGGAGGATAGTGCAATGATACAGACAGAGACCCATTCCAGAGTCTCCTCTGGTTCTCTTACGTGCACGGTGTAAAGCACCAACACGAGACCTCGGTTTAATGTCCCATCTGAAAGACTGAACATTTTATTAGGGTCAGACGGGGGATCGAACCTGCGATCCCTGGATTACCACTCCAGCGTATTACCACTGGACTACAGATCCGTTTGTTGAAAATATGACTCCTTATAAAGAAAGTTGGACCCTTTTAGATCTTTGTACACCCCCCCCCCCTGAAACTGAAGAGGATACTTCATATATATATATATACTCTCTGTGTTATATATATGATCTTGCATGAGTACCAATTTCATACCATATTTAATGAAACATGGTTTGGAAATTTGCGGTTAACCCTAGCCCTCATAGAAGCACCTCTTGACGCTATTACCAATACGACATACACTGACAATGCAGTAGCCAAACTAATATTCATAATAAAGGCCAGAATCTCATGTAGTCCCAGTAATATTTATGGAGGTGGGATAGATATGGCCACTACTTATCCACTGCATGATAGCTATACAGCTGTCGTATGTATGGAGATATAATAGTATTTTAACCTAAATCTCTATGCTAGAAAGGGTTAAGTGAGCCTATTGGCGAAGCAAAATTCAAGAACTTGTTTCATAAAATCACCACTTTTTATCACATTACCATATAGCGCTCATTTTAATAATATTTTTGCACAAAATAACATTGCTACTTTCATTTTGGAGTTAAGTGTCAGCGCAAATTGTCATGATCGCAAATTGTCATGACGTGACAGCGTTATTGTGATGTCTTAAACAGCATTATAAATAAGTACATGTAGTCTCTTATTTTAAATCGTCCGATGTCTTCGCATTAATGTTATGCACCAATTCAAAGAGAAATAAGCATAATTTACAGTTTAATTTACACTTATAAGGATTATTCTCTCAACCAATCAGAATCCTTCCAGGTTGTATTACACATGTGTACATACCAGAAAATATGTGATGGCTGTATGAAAGTAAATACAAGCAAAGTTATGTGATAAATGCATATACTGTCTACATCTGTTATGTCAAAGTCAGTTATGTCGAATCAAAGTCCCGTTTCAGACACAATCATTTTTTATATAACTGGATCTGTTTATATCGAATTGCGTTAAGTCAAACAGTTATGTCGAAGTATTTTGTTCGGTCCGACAAAACTGAATATTAACCCTTTGCCTGATGAGAAAATAAAATCACATTTGAAAACTCTGTATCCGGCCTATATCTACATTACCTTGGTTCTTGTAACAGAACTCATCAACTCTCATCCGGCCTATATCTACATTACCTTGGTTCTTGTAACAGAACTCATCAACTCTGTATCTGGCCTATATCTACATTACCTTGGTTCTTGTAACAGAACTCATCAACTCTGTATCTGGCCTATATCTACATTACCTTGGTTCTTGTAACAGAACTCATCAACTCTCTATCCAGCCTATATCTACATTACCTTGGTTCTTGTAACAGAACTCATCAACTCTGTATCTGGCCTATATCTACATTACCTTGGTTCTTGTAACAGAACTCATCAACTCTGTATCTGGCCTATATCTACATTACCTTGGTTCTTGTAACAGAACTCATCAACTCTGTATCCGGCCTATATCTACATTACCTTGGTTCTTGTAACAGAACTCATCAACTCTGTATCCTGTCTATATCTACATTACCTTGGTTCTTGTAACAGAACTCATTAACTCTGTATCCGGCCTATATCTACATTACCTTGGTTCTTGCAACAGAACTCATAAACTCTGTATCCGGCCTATATCTACATTACTCTTGGTTCTTGTAACAGAACTCATCAACTCTGTATCCGGCCTATATCTACATTACCTTGGTTCTTGCAACAGAACTCATAAACTCTGTATCCGGCCTATATCTACATTACCTTGGTTCTTGCAACAGAACTCATAAACTCTGTATCCGGCCTATATCTACATTACTCTTGGTTCTTGTAACAGAACTCATCAACTCTGTATCCGGCCTATATCTACATTACCTTGGTTCTTGCAACAGAACTCATAAACTCTGTATCCGGCCTATATCTACATTACCTTGGTTCTTGCAACAGAACTCATAAACTCTGTATCCGGCCTATATCTACATTACTCTTGGTTCTTGTAACAGAACTCATCAACTCTGTATCCGGCCTATATCTACATTACCTTGGTTCTTGCAACAGAACTCATAAACTCTGTATCCGGCCTATATCTACATTACCTTGGTTCTTGCAACAGAACTCATAAACTCTGTATCCGGCCTATATCTACATTACTCTTGGTTCTTGTAACAGAACTCATCAACTCTGTATCCGGCCTATATCTACATTACCTTGGTTTTTGTAACAGAACTCATCGACTCTGTACATGATACATGAATATTGAACTGTTTATATTATTTGATGAAAAAAATGAATGTGAACACAAAATAAAAGGACAAACATAGACATAATCTTGATCACTCAGGACTCCTCCTCGGGCGAACCCTTAAGGAACGACTGTGGCTGTAAGGGTCAGAGGCTCCAATTCTTGCTTGAATTCTACCCAATTTTCTGGGCCGATTTTCCACCAGATTTTGCTCATCAAACCAGTAACGGCAAAGTGGCCGGAAACAAGCAACAATTTTGCCCACTTGTTCCCTGTTTGAATCCTGGCTTACTGTAATCTCTGGAATGATACATGAAGTGTTACTCCGCTAATAGACATACTCAGCTGACATAAACCGCACACCTGATTTAGGCACAAATGGATCGACATCTCCTCCGGCATTATCAACAATGTCCAGAAAGCCCATTTCTAGGAGACCCCATCGTCTGATGTTGTTATATCCATCCAGCTGTACACCGGCACGATCTGCACACACCTGCAAAATTGTAAAGCAAATACAAGAAATGGAAATATTGTAACATAGTCATGTGTGTGAATACAGCCATGTATAATACTCAATGGATTAAAATTGACACCGTTATGTTCATTTACAGACATACAAGCAATCTGACATCAACAGACATAATGGATACGTCTGGAATGTTTGTTCATATTCAGACATAATGGATACGTCTGGAATGTTTGTTCATATTCAGACATACTGGATACGTCTGGAATGTTTGTTCATATTCTGACATCACCCGACATAATGGATAAGGCTGGAATGTTTGTTCATATTCAGACATAATGGATAAGTCTAGAATGTTTGTTCATATTCAGACATCACCAGACATAATGGATAAGTCTGGAATGTTTGTTCATATTCAGACATCACCCGACATAATGGATACATCTGGAATGTTTGTTCATATTCAGACATAATGGATAAGTCTGGAATGTTTGTTCATATTCAGACATCACCCGACATAATGGATAAGTCTGGAATGTTTGTTCATATTCAGACATCACCCGACATAATGGATACGTCTGGAATGTTTGTTCATATTCAGACATCACCCGACATAATGGATAAGTCTGGAATGTTTGTTCATATTCAGACATCACCCGACATAATGGATACGTCTGGAATGTTTGTTCATATTCAGACATCACCCGACATAATGGATAAGTCTGGAATGTTTGTTCATATTCAGACATTACCCGACATAATGGATACGTCTGGAATGTTTGTTCATATTCTGACATCACCCGACATAATGAATACGTCTGGAATGTTTGTTCATATTCTGACATCACCCGACATAATGGATAAGTCTGGAATGTTTGTTCATATTCCGACATCACAAGACATAATGGATAAGGCTGGAATGTTGGACATCACCAGACATAATGGATAAGTCTGGAATGTTTGTATATATCCAGACATACAAGCAATCTGACATCACCAGACATAATGGATAAGTCTGGAATGTTCGTTCATATTCCGACATCACAAGACATAATGGATAAGGCTGGAATGTTGGACATCACCAGACATAATGGATAAGACTGGAATGTTGGACATCACCAGACATAATGGATAAGACTGGAATGTTGGACATCACCAGACATAATGGATAAGACTGGAATGTTGGACATCACCAGACATAATGGATACGACTGGAATGTTGGACATCACCAGACATAATGGATACGACTGGAATGTTGGACATCACCAGACATAATGGATACGACTGGAATGTTGGACATCACCAGACATAATGGATAAGTCTGGAATGTTCGTTCATATTCCGACATCACAAGACATAATGGATAAGACTGGAATGTTGGACATCACCAGACATAATGGACAAGTCTGGAATGTTGGACATCACCAGACATAATAATGGACAAGTCTGGAATGTTTGCAGGTTACAATACCTTCAATGTTTCCACAATGGCGTCTTCTAACATGGATGATAGTTTCCCTCTACAGTGACATCGGAACTGTTTCACAAAACTTACAATATGACTTAGTCTCATCTGAAAATAATAACTTCAGTACTAGTATAAGGTTGTGTGATGATTTAGTATAAGGTTGAGTGATGATTTAGTATAAGGTTGAGTGATGATTTAGTATATGGTTGGAGTGATGATTTAGTATAAGGTTGGAGTGATGATTTAGTATATGGTTGAGTGATGATTTAGTATAAGGTTGGAGTGATGATTTAGTATAAGGTTGAGTGATGATTTAGTATACGGTTGAGTGATGATTTAGTATAAGGTTGAGTGATGATTCAGTATAAGGTTGGTGTGATGATTTAGTATAAGGTTGGAGTGATGATTTAGTATAAAGTTGAGTGATGATTCAGTATAAGGTTGTGTGATGATTTAGTATAAGGTTGAGTGATGATTTAGTATAAGGTTGAGTGATGATTTAGTATAAGGTTGAGTGATGATTTAGTATAAGGTTGAGTGATGATTTAGTATAAGGTTGAGTGATGATTTAGTATAAGGTTGAGTGATGATTTAGTATAAGGTTGAGTGATGATTTAGTATAAGGTTGAGTGATGATTTAGTATAAGGTTGAGTGATGATTTAGCATAAGGTTGAAGTTTCAGTGGCGGGAGTAGAAACCCCCACATTCGCATGTCAATATATATTTGTCCTCATTAAAATAGATTATGTTTCATTAACCTCCCATTCAGACCAAAATTTCTTCAAACACCACCCCTTTTGTAAATCCCAGAACCGCCCCTGAAGCACAAGGTTTTACTGCAGACGGCTACTGTGGACGGCTACAGTATTTGTGAGATATTTGTATGTATGTTCCTTTAATGTCAAACCCCTCGCGGGGGACTTAGACATGTTTTCCTGGGCAGGCTTAGCCGACCTAAGCGATTAACCAGTACTAAGTAATGTATGTGAGGTGCCTTGCTCAATGACACTACATACGTGGCCTGACCGAGTATCGAACCTGGGACCGTTCTATTCCAAATCCGACGCTCTACCACTGGACCACGGACGCCACACATATTTTGGTCCCATGCTGACTTACTTTCGAGATTTTGTGATCACCAAACCACATAAGCCAACTCCAGGCCACCATTTTGTTTTTGACAATCTTCCCCACACAAGGCTTCCATTGGGCCAAACCTGTAACATGAACATTCTAGATCATTGAAACTAGCCTTCTAAACATTGCACACAGCTGTTTGTAAACATATTGATTCATGATTTCCAATGAATTATATATAGAGGATGTTCATTTGTTTCAGTGTATGATCGAATTATACTGCGTGGTTAATTCCTACGCATCAGAACTACAAACCATGTTTTATTTGCCGATAAACAATGGCCAGACAAATATTATTTCCTAAACAAACAAAAAACAAAATTAACTTTTTTGTTTTCAAAATTATTTTGTTCGCGTGTTGAGACAACCTAGTATTTTCATCACATTTTACATCACAATGTTCGATCCCCCGTCTGACCCTAATAAAATTAACAGTCTTTCAGATGGGACTTTAAACTGAGGTCTTGTGTCAGTGTTTTACACCTGATGCGGGCCGTTGTCTAATGTTGTTAAAACTTGTGGCCCCAACCATTTGTATTTTCATGCTATGTATTGTATCTTTATGTGTACTATTGATTTGCAAGAAAATTAAAAAAACACCGTGCACGTAAAAGAGGAGATTCTGGAATGGGTCTGTATCATTGCACTACCCTCCAAAATCTAAAATAACTAATCTCTTCAGGAGGCGTCGCTTATATGGGCAACCGGTAGCGATGATAAATAAACGTGAAACACACACACTCACATTTCTGGATGAGAACAAATTTGACGGCCAGGAATATACGGGTAATAGGACTTACTTATCCTACATACAATGTATGACCATTTCTTGAATTGATAGTAAAAAATACTGACATCATAAGCGACCAAAATTACAGATCATAGAACGGTCATTATGTTGGTGCAATGTTTCAAAATGTTCTTTCCAAAACATGTTTATGTGTGTCACTAAACAAGTCATATATTTCACATTGAAATTTTCAGGATTTGTTTTTGAGACAATGTGGTATAGAATGGATATATCAATTTCATTTTGTTAATTATGTCTAAGTGACCTGTTTCGTATGTTATCGACCTTATTTATAAAAATCTAGTACAATCAAACAATGAATGTATTAATGATCTTCTATCAATAACATGAATATTAACATTATAATTTGATTATCATCATCTATGTTGCTATATGTTATACAGTAAAACCCCTCTAATCCAGACACTCCTCCGGACTGTTTGTCTGGTCCGGAAGATGTCTGGATTAGAGGGTTTTACTGTACTAGCTTTGTATTCTTGAAATAACAATAAATTGAACAAGAGGGCAATAACTGCCCTATATTGCACAGAATTTAACAAATATGAAAAGGCTTCACTCATGGCCACAACTGTGATATTTGGTTACAATTGGCAAAGCGGTTTGGGTGAAGAAGAATTTTGAAATCTATAATAACAGAACAATTTTTTGATCTTTCAATTGCATCATTGTGATTGTCTTATCGATACATTCGATTTTACTATATTTGCTCAAAAATAAAATTTGACCTCTCAGTCCACGCCCATTTGTGATCTAGGGGTCACCATTTGAACATCTTTCGTGATCATTCATACCAAGATTAGTCAAAATCCAACTGGCGGTTCACAAGAAGAAGATTTATTAAAGAATTTATGTTATTTTTTAGACGGTGGCCATCTTGGATTATGTAACGATGTGATTTTAACAATTTTGTACTGGTAATCCACCACAGACTCAAGTATCATGACAACAAATGGTTGCTATAGGCCCAATGGTTACTGAAGAGAAGACACTTCAAACATCTCCTCAGTATATCATGGGCGCCATGAAAGGTTCACATGTACATGTATGAAAGGTGTCCCTCTTGGGGTTGCAATGAATGGTTTACATCTATGAGTGGCGTTCCTCTATATATACATGCATGAATGGCGTTCCTCTATATATACATCTATGAATGACGTTCCTCTATATATACATCTATGAATGACGTTCCTCTATATATACATGCATGAATGACGTTCCTCTATATATACATCTATGAATGGCGTTCCTCTATATATACATCTATGAATGACGTTCCTCTATATATACATCTATGAATGACGTTCCTCTATATATACATCTATGAATGACGTTCCTCTATATATACATCTATGAATGACGTTCCTCTATATATACATCTATGAATGACGTTCCTCTATATATACATCTATGAATGGCGTTCCTCTATATATACATCTATGAATGGCGTTCCTCTATATATACATCTATGAATGACGTTCCTCTATATATACATCTATGAATGACGTTCCTCTATATATACATCTATGAATGGCGTTCCTCTATATATACATCTATGAATGACGTTCCTCTATATATACATCTATGAATGGCGTTCCTCTATATATACATCTATGAATGACGTTCCTCTATATATACATCTATGAATGACGTTCCTCTATATATACATCTATGAATGACGTTCCTCTATATATACATCTATGAATGACGTTCCTCTATATATACATCTATGAATGACGTTCCTCTATATATACATCTATGAATGACGTTCCTCTATATATACATCTATGAATGGCGTTCCTCTATATATACATCTATGAATGACGTTCCTCTATATATACATCTATGAATGGCGTTCCTCTATATATACATCTATGAATGACGTTCCTCTATATATACATCTATGAATGACGTTCCTCTATATATACATCTATGAATGACGTTCCTCTATATATACATCTATGAATGACGTTCCTCTATATATACATCTATGAATGACGTTCCTCTATATATACATCTATGAATGACGTTCCTCTATATATACATCTATGAATGACGTTCCTCTATATATACATCTATGAATGACGTTCCTCTATATATACATCTATGAATGACGTTCCTCTATATATACATCTATGAATGGCGTTCCTCTATATATACATCTATGAATGACGTTCCTCTATATATACATCTATGAATGACGTTCCTCTATATATACATCTATGAATGACGTTCCTCTATATATACATCTATGAATGGCGTTCCTCTATATATACATCTATGAATGACGTTCCTCTATATATACATCTATGAAT
>CM026387.1:62792326-62858479 GCA_014843695.1 Archivesica marissinica | reverse complement strand
ATATATACATCTATGAATGACGTTCCTCTATATATACATCTATGAATGACGTTCCTCTATATATACATCTATGAATGACGTTCCTCTATATATACATCTATGAATGACGTTCCTCTATATATACATCTATGAATGACGTTCCTCTATATATACATCTATGAATGGCGTTCCTCTATATATACATCTATGAATGACGTTCCTCTATATATACATCTATGAATGACGTTCCTCTATATATACATCTATGAATGACGTTCCTCTATATATACATCTATGAATGACGTTCCTCTATATATACATCTATGAATGACGTTCCTCTATATATACATCTATGAATGACGTTCCTCTATATATACATCTATGAATGACGTTCCTCTATATATACATCTATGAATGACGTTCCTCTATATATACATCTATGAATGACGTTCCTCTATATATACATCTATGAATGACGTTCCTCTATATATACATCTATGAATGACGTTCCTCTATATATACATCTATGAATGACGTTCCTCTATATATACATCTATGAATGACGTTCCTCTATATATACATCTATGAATGGCGTTCCTCTATATATACATCTATGAATGCGTTCCTCTATATATACATCTATGAATGACGTTCCTCTATATATACATCTATGAATGGCGTTCCTCTATATATACATCTATGAATGACGTTCCTCTATATATACATCTATGAATGACGTTCCTCTATATATACATCTATGAATGGCTCATGAATACTACGAGTAAACCTTTTCCGGACTGTTAGGTTCCGTTTCCTTCCAGTTCACCATGTTTTCGTAGTAGTATCTTGCATCATCCGAGTCACTGTCCATCTCATCCGGACTAAAGTTGTTCTTTTCATCCTCCATGTTTGGAGAGTTCAACAATGCCAACAATGACCTGTCTTCAGAGCTACTTATTTCGTCTATCCATGCTGAAAACATTACAAATATGGCATACACTAAGTATGCAAGTTCACCAAAACACCACAAAGAATATCAGTGCACAGAGAGTTCTCATGTTTTATATTTAGTCCATCCAATGTGACGATACTGCCATGACGCATTTCAAAATATCTGCTACCGTAAAATGGTTTATCGAGTGCGAGTGGTTGTTACCGTACTGCTATATTTCAGGCATTGTACCAGATACATAACGTACAAGCAATATTTTGGGACGTCTGTCCTATCTATCTATCTATCTATCTATCTATCTATCTATCTATCTATCTATCTATCTATCTATCTATCTATCTATCTATCTATCTATCTATCTATCTATCTATCTATCTATCTATCTATCTATCTATCTATCTTATCTATCTATCTATCTATCTATCTATCTATCTATCTATCTATCGAACCCCTCGCGGGGATGTAGACATGTCCTGACGTCAGTTACAAAAAACATTTAACACGCTATGCTAAAAGGATATACAAATGTCTGTTAAACTTATAATATTTTTTTATAGCATCTTTTCGTTAAAAATACATGCAAGAATATCTGCAAGAAAATTGTCCAACAACACGCAAATTGGAATTTTCGGAAATCAAGCTTGTATGTTTAACCTCTAATAGCGCAGTGGTAGCATGTTTGCTTCTGGGTGTGAGAGGCCCAGAGTTTGTGCCCACCTGCAGCTGTTATGATTATGCCCTTAGGCAAGGACTTAAAATTCCACATTGCCTCTGCTCTCTCCCTCATTGTGATGCGTTCCACCAGGAAAGAGGTCTCGAGAGTGATTCTTGCTCACAATCACTACATGAAATGCATCAAATTATACTGCATTACTAAATATGCTTACTGTCAATGTTTGAAATATTCAGTGTGGGCATCGTTTTCCATGATGTGTCTCCTTCGCTGTCCTCTGTTTCATTCAACATATCAGCTGCTGTACTGCTAACATCCAAATTGGCATTAACTTCTTGATCTTTGTTCACTTTTGTGCAATCTATTATATTGATTCCATACATATCATCCAGTTTCTGATCTTCATTAACATTTACAGTGTCTATAATACTGTCCTCAAACATGGCATCAGGCATCTGATAATCTTTGTTAGCATTTGAACAATCAGTCTCTGGCAATTGTGCTTCACCTGTAACAGATATATCCTGCCTAATTATTTCCTTGAAGGAAGGAATTCATTATCACAAAACCCAGTTTGAGCATCAAGTTGTTCACCTATATTCACATTCAAACATGGCAGATGCTTGAACAAACTTAGCTACAAAATGACAATTGATAGCTAGTGTTTACAAGAGTTGTTTTTGATCCATTAACAATTTTTTTGATAGAATACTTCCTAATAATGCTTCCAATGTTATTTGGTTAAATATAATTACTGCATTCACTGATACAAACAAATATCCTCTTAATCATTATTTTTGGACAAATTACATGTATTATGAAAATCATTTCGGCACAATTTTGAAAGTGAAAACCCCTTTGTTTGTGTTACCTGTATGTTTTCCAAGAATGTCTCGCAAGCTGAACCTTGGATGATGCCTTCCAACTGTCTCTTTTGCAGTGAACACCATTCTAGCTTTTCTACTTGCAACTAGTGGTGACCTTGACCTTTCCATTGGCTTATCTTGTCCCTGTGACCTTGACATATGTAATGTCCGACCTTGATTCCTCTCAACAGTCTTGTCTGTATACTTCCTAGGAATGTTGCTCAGAGAATGTTTCTCCTCTAATTGTTCCATTGACACCTGACCTTTCTTGTCTGCATGAGTATATAACTCTACGTGACCTTTTCCAGATATCATTTGACCTCTGTTGTCATGACTTTCAGATGATGGAATCTCACCTCTGTCGAAAGGAATTTTATCAGGTTTCTCTCTATCTTGAACCTTATTTACACCTTGTTCTTTGTTACCATTCCCATTCATCTTATCCAACATTCTTTGACGACCTTCTGAATAAGACATTGCTATGGTGACTGAAAGAAATCATTGTTTCATAGAGATAGCAAAAGTAAATTCTTAATATAGCTACTAGAAAACATTGTGAACATAATATGCCTTCAACAGAAAGACAAAATTGCACTAGACGAACACGGGGTGTTTGCTTATTATAATTTTGAACATTTTAAATTTGCACCAACAGTTTAGGTCAGATGACAACTCTCCAGCTATTATTGAAGGAGGAATAATTCGGGTGCACATCTGGGAAGTATTTAGTTTAAACATATTTTATTTTATCAATATTTACATCATGTTGTAACATTAATATACAAGAACAAATGGATTAAATCGGAAGCTAGTAGCTTATTTAGATTTTCTCCATGACAAACATAATTTTCATAAACTATGGCAGAGTGTATATACATTTATGAACGTGACCAGTTTTATTCAATTGTAATGATATAAGTGTAAGTAAAAATAATATGGAGATGATGATGAAGTAATCGATTAGACTGGCTTACCAGTCGGATTACGTGCAGTCGATTTAGGAAATGGTGAGGCAAGAGAGGGGACGAGAGAGAGAGTGAGAGAGAACGAGGTGGGAATCGTTTATACGAGGATGGAAGAGGAAGATACACAAATTACACCAACCGTTATCAAATCTCTTTGTTGCTGTAATAAACTGGTGAACTGCATCAAATATCACCTTGTTTATCTCTTCACTTAGATTATCATCACCATACAAAAGAACTTTAAGAGAAATGTCTGTCAACGGGCTTATGGTGTTGATAAGGGTTATTCTGGTGTCTGGGAAGTATTTCACACATGGACAGGGCACCCTGTGTAGAACCATTGACCTTCCGCAAACCAGTTGGATGGTATCCGCACATCAAAGAATCCGACACCATCATTGGGATTCGAACCTACAGCGGTGAGGAGCAATAGATTTGTTTGAAGTTCACCACATTAACAACTCGGCCAGTAATTAATGACCACGTATTGCATCGCGTTGCATAGGGCAGCAGTCTTTCCGAAATCTGTAGGACAGTTCGAAATGTCAGACAACATAAATTGAAATTTTAAGTGCATTATAAGCACACATTCTAGCAAAGTTTTGTGAAGACTGACAGGGTGAACTTACACACATCACACTCAATGGAGTCCTCAGTCGTAGTTCTAGTCCGTAAAGAATCTCTTGGCCTAAGCATGTGATGTTCGGTTCTCTTGTTCGAGTCATCGCACACATCATGATCACTACTGTCCCTGGTACCAGCCTGGAACCTCTTAATCTTCGCCGGGCATGACCGCAGAGAGAATTCACTCCATGCACTTCGGATTGGCGCTTGGTACTTCTGGTGATACATCATCTGCTGGTCCACTAGAAGCTAGAAATTGTACTGAAAAAAATTGTTGTTTTGGTGGAATAATATATGTATGGAAGCGAAATATATATTACGTCATTACAATAAAAAGATGGATCTGTAGTCCAGTGGTAACATGCTGGACTGGTGATCCAGGGATCGCAGTTTCATCGATCCCCCATCTGACCCTAATAAAATTCAGACTCAGTCTTTCAGATGGGACTTTAAACCAAGGTCTCGTGTCGGTGCTTTCTCGTAAAAGAACCAAGGTCTCTGTCTGTATCATTGCACTATTTTCCAAAAATCTAAAATGACTATTCTCTTCAAGAGGTCGCTCATATGGGTAACCGGTAGCAACGATTAATAAACGTAAAACATGCACTCAGTCATAATTATGTTGCATGATGACATACATGTAGTACATTATCGATGGTCTCCATGTGAAATGCTGAACCTGCATATTTACTACTATTCATAAGAGATGAGAGATTTTGTAAAAACCAACAAGGAAGGTTTTTGAGATGAAGTGCTGACAAGCTTCTTCAAAGAGCCGTAATTCTGCAAATAAATCATCAAATCGAAACAAGATTGCAATATGCACAATTAGACACAATACTGATGCTTCTTGTCAAGTTAGCTGAAAATCCAACAAGGGCCTTTATAGATGAAGCATTGACAAGGTAAAACTTGACAGACAAAAAAAGGGCCATTAAGCAGGGATCATTTTAGAGGGCGATGTGGGCGAAATAGTCGCCCTAGGGCCTTGACGTCATCCTCTGGGGGCCCCACTTCTCCGTAAAAACAGTTTTTTTTTTACAATTTTGATACAAAATTTTGACCAATTGCCACCCATTATAAAGCATTCCTTCTATTATAATGTTGTATTTAATGGTCATACTGTGCATTTTAACCATAATTTGTTGAAATTTATTAAATAACACCATTTAAGGACGCGATCGCATGCTTTCTCATTTCTCCCAAAAATTCTGACCTAGAATGAACCCTGATTAAGCATCCAAATGGAATGTGATTAAATTATGCACAACTAGACATCATATTGATGCTTCCTGCTAAATTCGGTGAAATTCGGTGAAAATCAAACAACGGGTTTCGGAGATGAAGCATGGTCTTGCGATCTTGTTTCTAGGCAATGTTGGGTCACATGACAATTGCCAGCTTAGTTACAAAAGTCAGATAACAATATACTGGTACTTTTGGAAAGAGACTTCGGATGATCGTTGGTCTATAGGATATTCCTGTGAAATTGAACAATAATTAATTTTACGTTACATCGATTTACTGAGTGGATATACTATTATTACACCATTCAATATTGTTTTATTTCTGTTGAACGTTGTTATTGTTATTACAATTTAATCATACAAATAAAAGATAGACAATAAGGACAGAACTACTCGTTGTGAAAATATTCAAGGGCCGTAAATCCACAGAATATAATCGAACCAGAAATGGATTACAATATGCACAAAGAAATATAATACCGACGCTTCCTGCCAAGTTTGGTGAAATCCAAGAAAGATTTTTTTTTAGATGAAGCTCGGATAATCTTCATGTCATAAAAATGTTCAAAGGGTCGTAAATCTGCAAATTATCATCCAATCGGAATGCGATTAGAATATGCATAACTATTAAAACATAATAATGATGTTTTCTGCAAAGTTTGGTGAAATCTAACAAGGTGTTAAAAAATTGGAGATTAAGCTACCCAACAGTTCACTCTTTTGTTCTATTAATCATACAAGAGCATTTATAGTGACATATTGAGCTAACTCCTAGACCTCTAAACAATAGATCTATTGTTCTTCAGCCATAATTAGATTATTGGATATCCATAATTTTATTTTGGATATTCAAACCTAGAAATATGGATATCCATAAATTGAATTATTATAATTATTGAATAATTATGGATATCTAAAAAATCGATTTTGGATATCCATAGATAACTTGGAATTATGGATATCCATATATATATTATGGATATCTAAAAATCTTATTATGGATATCCATAATTAACGAATAAACAGCAAAACCCTCCCCCATCATTACACATTCTTCCCTGGACAATATGGCTAATTCTGGCTGACACAATTAAATATGTTTCTCTCTCTCTGTTATTTTGGATTTAATATCATGATTCGGGAGATTCAATACAGAATATAAGCAAATAACACGAACCGTAGTTAGCAGTTGGGGTAGGTTAGGTAAAATTCCTGAAGCTGCACGTTCATACAGCTTTGTTTGGTAACGCATAAAGTTTAATTCTTGTAGATTGAATATGTCCGGGGAATCCTAGATAATACACAGTATTTCCCGCCAAAAGTGTGCTGCGCAATAGTAACCCGGCTGGATCATTTTCTGTACTGCACCAGGATTTATTTGATTATATATGTTAGTTTAAACATAATTATTTTATTTCCCAATATAATACATATTGAACAATGCAAACATCACACATAATCAGAATACAGAAACAGGATTAGAATGCAAGACAGAGTCTTATATAATTCTTCTCCTCAAATTATATATGTTCCTGGACCCACAGGCCTCCGGCGAATACCCTGGACTTCCCCAAGGGTTACTAGTTTATACAAATTTATTTTAGCTCGATTGCGAAACAAGTTATTTCAACTTATATTAATCACTCTCGAGACCTCATTCCTGATGGAATCCATCGCCACGAGGGAGTACTACATCTCAGGACCATGTTACAACCCAAAATACCCCCCCCCCCAGAAATGTGTTTTGACTAGAAATGGTATTTGATCGATACAATGTATTTTGGGTTGTAACATGATCCTGTGATGTAGTACCTGGGGGGGGGGGTCCAGTTTATGCGCCAGAGGCATGTTGCTGCACATAACCTGGGTTCCAGTCTGTCGATTTTTTACTTCTGACAAAACGACATGATATGATCAGAAACTCAATAATGCCCAATTAACGGTTTTGGTATTAAATAAATATATGTATGTGTGTCATTCTTATGTAAACATAGTTCACCTCATACGCATAGCACACTTTCTGTGTCTATATAAAGAGGCCATTTTGGTTTTGGAGGAGTCAATTTTATGTTGTGTAGGTACACTGGGGGGGGGGGGGAGTGGGTATATAGCCCATTTGTCGACTTGTTAGAGACCGCATAGGTAAGAGTTTAGCCACTCACCTGTCAAGTTGAAGGATCCCCGGTAGGTGCACGGACCCTCCACCCTCGAGATTAACGCATCGTGGGTTCGCTTAGCATTCAGGCGAAGTGTCTACTTGCCCAAGCTGCATGCTATATAATTTATTGGCACGCTTGCTGTGAGTAATTAGGCCCATCACGACTAGGTGATTCCGCATCAAGAATAGATGATTCCGCATCAAGACTAGGTGATTCCGCATCGATATTATGTGATTCCGCATCAATACTAGGTGATTCCGCATCAAGACTCGGTGATTCCGCATCAATACCCGGTAATTCCGCATCAATACTAGGTGATTCCGCATCAATACTAGGTGATTCCGCACCAATACCCGGTAATTTCGCATCAAGACTCGGTGATTCCGCATCAATACTAGGTGATTCCGCATCAAGACTCTGTGATTCCGCATCAAGACTCGGTGATTCCGCATTAAGATTCGGTGATTCCGCATCAAGACTCGGTGAGTCCGCATTAAGATTCGGTGATTCCACATCAAGACTAGGTGATACTGCATCAAGACTCGGTGATTCCGCATCAAGACTATGTGATTCTGCACCAAGACTAGACGATTCCGCATCAAGACTCGGTGATTCCGCATTAAGACTAGGTGATTCTGCACCAAGACTAGACGATTCCCCATCAAGACTCGGTGATTCCGCATTAAGACTATGTGATTCTGCACCAAGACTCGGTGATTCCGCATCAATACTATGTGATTCCCCATCAAGACTCTGTCTTATGGGGAGGGCCGTAACTAATGTTGTTAAAACTTGTGGCCCAACCCATTTGCTTCAACATATAATGACAATCCTTGAGCAAACAATGCCACAAATCATGCATTATGGATAGTTATACATGTTTGTTCATTTGTTTTGTATTGTACATTGTATATATAGAATGCAATAAAATATGATTAAACTAAACTCTGTGAGTCTGCACCAAGACTTGGTAATTCCGCATCAAGACTCGGTGATTCTGCATCAATACTCTGTGATTCCGCATCAACTTCCCATACTGATAATCATTCATGTAAAGGTTATGAATGTATCTGGAATTATATATTTTCAATTATGTACGACATGGATTGAAACATTGCGATTTTTAGAAATATTGCGATTTTTCAGTAATTAAGGGCCCACAACTCTGCCAATATAGATAATTCAATGAATCTTGTATATTGCTGCTGACAGAAAGTGACAATAATTTTTAAAGAGCCACCATATAACATAGATCAATTTGAAGGAGCATGGACTTTAAATAATGATAAACAATAACACAGAGTGTTATTATTGGAATTGCCTCATTACTTTAATGTCTTAGATTTGTACTGAGGACAGAAATTTGACGTACACAACATCGGCAATTGTCACGAAGTTAAGTGCTATAAATCTCAAAGGGCATCAACTATATTTAGGCTAATGACAATCATTAAAACTAAGTGTAGACATGGCTTTTTAATAGAGGTCAAGTGCCCGTCCAGGTTAACTCTATATAGACATGTCCTGAGAGAGCTGGTTCTAACTAACAGTTGCTGATGTACAGTCATGTGTTCACCATATACAGCTGCTGTCCACAGATAGTGGCTGCTTAGCACAGGTGGCTGCTTAATAGTGGTCAAATGTATAATAAAGCAAAATATTGGGAATCTGGAAACTGGCTGATTAATACAGATTGGCTGATTACTAGAGGTGACCACTAACACAGGTTTGACTGTAATCCCGGAATAGTCCTGAAATACATATTTCTACATTATGCACAATATATGCACGATGTAGTTTTGTTTATAGTCGCGACTAGTTTCTCTAAGGTGATTTAAGTTGATACGTCGCTTCTGGAGACATCCGGAGTAGGCATCTACTCTCTGTCCATGGTGACAAATCCTGATGGTCTTTCATTCTTTCGAAATGGGTCCTTTGTAAGGCCATACACCTCACGGGTGGTCATCACGCATCAGCAAATACACGGACCTGACAGTTTAGACATATGGTCATCTATGTCGCTCCGTGGGGCAGTCCATACATCCGTCACCTCTGTAGAACAACGCTGCTGGAGTGTGTGTCCAATTGTTGCAAGTTCGACAACATAAAATCCCAGTATCCTACACTGCCAGATGTGCCCCGATCGGTGCTGTACATCGTGCACGTAAAAGAACCAGAGGAGACTCTGTAATGGGTCTCTGTCTGTATCATTGCACTATCCTCCAAAATCTAAAATGACTAATCTCTTCAGGAGGCGGCGCTCATATAGGCAACCGGTAGCGACAATAAATAAACGTAAAACACGCACACGCGCCACGCACGCACGCACGCACGCACACACACCACACATACACACACACACAGCACTGTCGTGACATCATACCTTTGTTCTTGCAGTCCATTATTATTAATATTGGACTGCTGTCAAAAGACCAAAGTATTATATTAAATCCTACGTGTACATGTACGAAATTAACAATTTTAATTAGTAGGATTTACGTCAGATATATATGTAAACTACGCGTCTCATACAGTCCAATATTATTACAATTTGGATCGTTTTCGGCTTATAGATAGTTTATTTTTCAAATTCAATAAGCCAGAGGCCCATGAGAACATACAACACACATAAACATATATATTATACAATATACATATATCCTATACATAGATAGATAACATATCAAATAACTATCGTCATCTGACCATCTATGTATGTTCCATTTGTGTCAAACCGCTCGCGCTTTATTCAATAGGCCTACCTTTGATAGCATACAAAATAAAGAGAACATTTCTTAAAATCGTTCATATTGTTTTCTCTCATAATCTGCAAAGCTGTGACGGTTGGCAATATGACATCTTAGCATATTAAAGAAGTGAAGCAAACAACATCCATTTGCATCACCGGATAACTACGTGGTAGTTTTCGCCAGTTTCATGATTTCTAATAAATATGTACATACTGCAGCAAAGATTAGTGTCGGTATTAGATCATAGGTCAAGAGTTTTGTCTTGTCAATAGCTAGCTGATGAGACCTGCAGGTTTGCATTATGTAGATCAATACAATAGTCTAAGATGGTCTCAACTCTCAACAGGGGTAGACTGTTTACAGTAAAATAGTCAACCCTATTTCCATTTACTAGGATTCTAGATGTGGTGTGGTAGCAGTTTATTTGTCAGTTTGAATTGCATATCCGTCCCACATTTTATTTTACTGTTTTGAACGTGTCTCAGTCGATACATTACTTAAATCACTTTCCATCTCGATAGAGTAACTGAGCTGGGTCTTGAACATTGTGTTTAAAGCTTCTGTAAGTGTGTGCTTAGCTAGTTCATATGCAGCTGTACTGAGTTATAGATTACTAGATTCCTCCCCGGCTTTAATTCAGTTTTAATGTGGTCATTTGAACAGCCCGCTAATTTCTTATTTAGCACATTGTCTTTATTTAATTTGTATTTCTTTGTTCGGGATTTTGCGTTACTGTGACATATGTGAGCTCTTCCCATGTTAGTTCATTCAATCATTTATTGGCAAACGGCAAAACATTGCCTTTGGTCATTTACAATATCATTAATAAATATGGCCACAACACACTATACATTACAAAATGACATATAAACACATATATAAACAGAAAGTCAACATTTCCAACATACGGATCTGTAATCCAGTGGTAACACGCTGGACTGGTAATTCAGGGATCGCAGGTTCGATACCCCGTCTGAGTCTAATAAAATTAAGTCTTTCAGATGTGACGTTAAACCGAGGTCGCGTGTCGCTGCTTTACATCGTGCACGTAAAAGAACCAGAGGAGACTCTGGAATGGGTCTCTGTCTGTATCATTGCATTATCCTCCAACATCTAAAATGACTAATATCTTCATATGGGCAACCGCTAGCGACGATAAATAAACGCAAAACAAACAAGTCAACATTCATAATTATGACATACAAACCTTCAATCAATTAGAAGCTATATTGTTTCTTCCAGGGTTTGTTTCCTTATCTTCATAGAATTATGTATATATTTTGCAGTTTTGTACATAACTTTCTTATTTGCTGTGCACATAATATTTGTAAGCTTTAAAGAAGTTATTAATGGGGCTGATATCGTCTGGAGGTTGGCTTGTTCTTTGTAAGCTCGTGATTACACTCCGTGGTAGCACCTATGCTGGGTGTAAGTTGCCGTGTTACCGCCACATGGTGTCCCTTTATTCGAGTATTTTGTTTGTGTGCGACTTATTCTGATTTTCAGATAATGATTTTCGTTTTCTGACCTCCATGCCACTTTTTGAAATTTTGTTTTGCGCAGTAGCTGCAAGGGTTGAGGTACGAGCACTGGAACATCTAGTGGTCATGGGTGCGTCTGGTAATCATTTTTGGGAAGGATTGTTTGCTGCGACGTGAAATTAGCTATTAGTAGTTCAGATTTTCAACAAATGATATGAAGATGTTATCTTTTGAAAGTGTCTAGAACATGTACATCTGACGACACCGTTATGTAGAGTAGAGTATGTTATGTCATGTGGACAGGTTGTTGGCAGAACTACAATGTTATTTTGGAGTCACTCGATGTGGTATCGCTCAGTTTCCAGCTATATATATTTAAAAGCAGTTTAAAACCTCCATAAATGTACATCTAATGACGTCAAGAAGGGAATTTCTTGCAGATTTGGGAATTGGCATTGGTTAACTCAATAGTGTAATTTAAATGTCATCGTTATATATTGGTATGTATACCGAACTCACGATCAGGGTTTCTTTCCTGGTACATTCGATCTTCTAGAATATGATGTCGCATGGTGTGTCGGTCTCTACAGGTTCGCTGATTATATTCTCATTGCTGAGAACGTGGCTTCATCCGTAGCCGTCTCGTCCACTCTTTCGGTAGTTTCTGGTAGAACCTCAGCATCACAGATTGTTGCGTACAACCACGTTGGACATCGCAGATTACAGAGTCGAAAACGTTTCAAAAGCTTGATATTTCTTCGAGCTTGAAATTCTTTGGATCATCGGCTAAGGCTTGCTAATCGAATGGTGTTTGTACATAGTTTGAGTTGATCTTTCATTTTGGGGTTCGAACAAGAATGTACTGTCAGTATATTTGGATCTGTTTGGAAAGGTCAGATATATTGCAGCTAGATATATGTTCATGATCCGAGGTGTCGCTGCTAAATGGGATGTTGCTCCGTAAGTACTGTTTCCCCAATACCTGTATCAGAGGACAGAACTACCATAAGCGTTTAGCTTTCAGTTCAATCCACATAATATTATGATGATTTAAATGTATGTTTCCGTCTATTTCTCAATGTATATTACATGTGTCCAGATAAATAATTATGTCTAAGAATGGGGCATGACTAATATAATATATAGATAAACAGAGTTACTGTGTATTATTATTTTGCCAATCAGAGGTATGTATGTATGTATGTATGTATGTATGTATGTATGTATGTATGTATGTATGTATGTATGTATGTATGTATGTATGTATGTATGTATGTATGTATGTATGTATGTATGTATGTATGTATGTATGTATGTATGTATGTAGTATGTATGTATGTATGTATGTATGTATGTATGTATGTATGTATGTATGTATGTATGTATGTATGTATGTATGTATGTATGTATGTATGTATGTATGTATGTATGTATGTATGTATGTATGTACCTTGAAGGTCTGGCACCAGGCTGATACTGATAATTGGTAACCATTTATTGTACTATCTGGTGGAGGTTCCAACCTTCGGAACTTTCGATCTCCTGTTCCGTAGGCGGACGGGCGTCGTAACCACTAGGCCACGGAGATGGTATTGTATGGAACAACAACAGTATTACATGTTTAATCATTTTATTAACAAATCATGACAAAACAAGCTCAACAAAGAATCATTATTTACAATGTAATAAGCACACCGGGTAAAAATACAAGCATGTATCATTGAGATTCCTCATGGTACCTTATCCGCAATATATACATGATATACGTATGTGTTGCTATACGAAAAGCACTTACATTGTATAGGTGTTAAATAAATGTTAATTAGGTTGCCTTCATTTAGTCTCAAAGATTATATCAGGAAAGCCTATGTTATGGTAAAATACGTTAAATTACTCTAATACAATGGCATACTAGTAATAATGTCTCGTATAACCGGTCAGGATCGAAATGTTACAATCTATGAAACCAGAACTGAAGACTTTCGGAAATGAAATCAACTGTTTAGAAAATTGAGATTTTCCTTCCAACAGCTAGCAAGTGTTGTAATGTTCAGATTTAATTGTCAGAATGAAGTGTACACCTACCAAGAGACTGGAAATACACATCATTTATGCATGTTACAATCGCCTCCTTGCTTCCCCGTGACATTACAAGCTGAGCGATACCTTCAACGTCTTCAAAGTCTTGAGTGTTAACATTAATTAAGCTGTGGTGATGGAACAACTTTATGAAACATGCAAATCTGACTCTGACATTCTTTATAACGTTGTTTCCTTCAATCACCGTGTCCATTTCAATTTGTGGAAACTGTACATTCTGGACATAAACAGTTCCGATTGCTTTCGACTCTGTGTCTGCAATGGTGAACACAGACCCTTCTTTGAAAGCCTCAATATTGAAAGCATATCCACTTGGAATGCTATCCGACCAGAAGTAGCAGTCATTGAAGTTGACTCGGTCTCCTTTGAACGTCATACGGCGACCGTAACCGAGACCAATGGATTCAAGGCGTTTCGCTTCCCCGCCAAATAGATATTCGTTGGTCCCAATGTAGCGAACTGTATACCGGAATCCAGGAGCGATTCGACTGTCAATTTCAAACCCTGTGAAAAGAAAATACATGTTAGAAACAATATAATCCATGCAAAATTGTACAATAGTGTAGATTGAACGAGCTGAACAATTTTAATATATATAAATTGTAAATTTTGTTTTTAGCTTTGTAATGTTCATTGTTGTCACAATTTAATGAAAATTATATGAATTTGAAATGAATATTGTTTTCAAAATATAAAAGTAAATTTATAAGTAATTTTGAAAATACAAATTAAGTTATGGTCAAAGTTATATCTTGTATTATTTTTTATTTGGAGTCAGTGCTATATAGGAATAGAATGGAATGTTAAACTACATATATATATAAAAAGTGTAACATATAGTAACAGTTTCGAAAAATCCATAACCTCTGACACAGCCGATAAAATCCTTGCTCCATTTAGTTGCAAAGCAACTGGACATTTCTCGTGCTTGGGTTGGTTCAGAGATCTGAAAGAATTATTGTGTAACAAACATGTTCCTGGCAATACATTGAGGCCTCTTATTTTTCATTTTCTTTCATTGCATAATAATAGAGTGATATTTTATTGTTTTTTAAAAATATGTTACAGGATGAAGAAGGTACTTAAAAAGTATTAGAGATATACACAGTTGTGGCATTCCCTGATACAATTTAATGACTTTGCCTTCAGTATAAAGCTCTACTAGGAACTTTTTTGTTTTGGAAAATTAGAAAAAAAGATATTCCATTTTATTTTACTAAGAGGCCTCTGAAATTATTTAAAGAAGGTTAATATTATAATATATAAATATGAAGCACAAATGATGGGCATCACTCTCTCACATAAGTTGATGACAACTGGGAAAGCTTTGCATAGTTTTATATAAAAAAAATATATATAAAGCATCAGGTCGAAATGTACCAACTAAAACACGAGTATTTCTGGAAAATTTCTCATTTTCTATTCATTTTGCTTCATGTAAACAAGACTTAGTGTCTGAAACAATAATAGTTCAGCATTGAGCCGTCAAGAATGTGTGTTCGTCGAATTGTCATGTCAATCCTGATAAATTTCTTCTTTGTGTTGTAATACGGCTTAGAATAGTATTGGCTCTACTTTACATATAAATCCATTACCTATACACACATAAAATAAAATTATATAATATGGATAATTTAGTCAGAAATCCATAGTACATGTATATATAGTCTTATATAATATGTAATCATTATCTTGGTGCAACATTTATAAACAGATTAGGCACAACTCCATAGTCCATATTAACAGTGTGAGGAGACTCTGGAATGGGTCTCTGTCTGTATCATTGCACTAGCCTCCAAAAATCTAAAATGACTAATCTCTTCCGGAGGCGTCGCTCATATGGGCAACCGGTAGCGACGATAAATAAACGTAAAACACACACACACTCCATAGTCTACATTTATCTGTATCAATATATAAATACTTTAGTCAAAAAGGGATAGTATATATGTATGATTCTAACATAACTTTATATTTTGTTCAGGAGGATTATAAACAAAGAACACAATCTAGTGTATTTAAATCTGGAATAAAAAAAACAAGCTAGAACAGTCTATTGTATGGCTGGCTGTTCAGTTACTTTCCGCGTAACAGATCTCTTATTTATGAATGAAAATCACGTGACATAAACATGTCATAGTAAAAATGCAGACACCTGCAAGATGGCAACAGATCCTCCAAAATGTAATAAAATTGTTCATGTTTTAACATTATATTTTTCAAATTTAAGAACTAATATATGACGATATATTTATAATCATTCTTAAATAATAAAAAAAATCAAATTTGATTAATATTGAATATAACCATTAATTAATCGTATACAAATCAATGTGTAAAGCCGTCATCTAACTAACAGCAAGAATAATAACAATGTGTGTCGTTCTGGTCCATGTGTAAAATTAATACGTTAGTCAAAAAAAACATAAGACTGTATCAATAATTAAGAATAGTTTAATCAAAAATGCATAGTATACATGTAGCATCATGTATCAATATACCGATTAGGAAATAGGTAACCAAATATCGTGTAGACAATATGTGAAAGAAAAATCATCGATAATGCAACTCTTGCAAATAAATATATAAAACAAAATTCAAATGTTTTTTTCATAATTGTGCAATTTCAACTATTTCAAGGATTGACATTGTGTGTTACATGATTAGATATTCCTCCATTCTCGTATCAGCAACACTTACTACATTGCTATACAAATCTTCTCACTTTCTCTTAGCCTTTTTTCACTTTCGTACATTTGCCCATAATATAACGATTTTAAAACATTTCTAGTGTCTGTGCATTTGTTTCGAAAATTGAGCAATGCGACCATAAATTGTAAAACTTTGGAAAGCACCAGTATAATTTTGCAAAGCTTTAAATATAGTTAATATGTTTGGAACTATTTTCTTTCCATTCTACCATTACTACATAAAAAGCAGAATGTATCAACATAGTATATAATTGAATTAAATCCGAGCACCAAAGATTTCATAATTGATTGCATCTAATGAATATTTGAAAATCGTTATTTTGTATGATATAATGAGTGAATGAGATCAATTACAACTGATGGATATCTACCTTGCACGGGAAGTTCGTGTTCACGCAGCTCAAGCTGTACAGGTGCATGATCTTCCAGTTCAGACACGGTGCATTCGTCTTCAGCTGGACATCTGATATCCCAGCATTGGAGGAGGTCTGTAAGCGAATTGTGAGGGTTCGTATGCCTGCTTGTTGCATCTCGTTTTAAGTCGCCGGGTCTAATTGTAGCGTACACCGACAACTTTCTCAGATACATTTCGTCCTCGTCTTTGCAATGAAATATGCCCAGTTCCATGTCATCTGGTGTCTGTATGCTGCCATTCATTGCAGACATTCTTCTAGAAAGTAAAAAAAGGCAGATAAAGATTTCTGAATCGTTAAGTAAAATGTTATTGTTCATTATATATCTTGACGATTGAGCCTATTTACCCTCGCCTCCGGCGAACCATATGTGCGAGCGTTATATTTCTTCTTCTAAATATAGGTCACGAGTCTTTTCAGACTATAAATTTGAATCAAGAAATGCTCCACAGCACAACCCATTGTTCGTTATTACTGTGTTTCAATAGATACGAGTAAAGGTGTCGGAAAGTCCAGTGGTCTGTTCAGATGTGAGAAGCCCTGCAGCCGTAACGAGAGTGTCCTTAGGCAATGCACTTATTCCACATTGCCCCTCTCTCTGTTGGTGGGTTACATTGGGAGTGTGCGTGTCCCCCCCCCCCCCCCACACACACATTGTTCTGCTTCGTGCGTTTTTATCATAATATAATGTAATTTCCGAAATAAAATCGAGAACGGGACGGGACCTGCCAGTCATAATCCGAAATTAATTGTTCAGCAGTCCATAGTATGAAGTGCGGATTAATTAAGACTACTTGTAAATATAAAATACACCAAACAATCAACAAAATAACAAGTAGTTTACATCCGCACCTAATGACCAACACGCTAGCAAGGAATGTGCGAGTGACGCCTGGTGCACAGGAATACTATGGAGATACATATGCTGTGGTAATTAATTATTATTTAGCTTACCTCTGATGTGGTGATGTGGTGATCGAAATTCCTTGGATGAATTAATAAACTCCTGCTTTAGTGATTTCTAAAATGATATATGCGCACTGTTCTGTCGAGGAGCGGTACTCTCTGTGTGCGCGAATATATAAATGTCGTTGGAATATATTATGCATCATTACGAGTAGTCTGTTTCTGATTGGTTAGCGGACGGATAAGAATAGTTGAATATTTGTATCATGTAGCGAGCACGCAAACCAAGCGTGGGGCTTAGATCGATCTCATATTGGAAAACAACTTGAATATGTACGCGTGGAAGTATTAATTGTGGTATTCAGATATATAACTGTTGTTCTCGTTCACACGTTTTATCATATTTATAAGCCAGTTCCGTACACAAACTCGTTTTTATTTTGTAATATTATACTTTACTACGAAATACTACAGTGTTTACGAACTGTACAGAGCTTTCCATTCATTGCCACTAGTCGAGTTCATGCAATAGGAGCGGGAATGAATGAACATTATGATTTGTAACCTTATGCTAAGTGTATTATCTGGGTTATTTCTATTTTAAACAGTAGCGTAAATGAAGCGCGATTTATTGTAACTATGGGTCTCCTTGGCAAATTGAACTCTTATTCAATTGCTCGTCACCACTACTGAGTCGTACATTCAAGCTAGGAAGCTATACATTTACATTACGGACGGTCAGTGGTTCTATCCGTTGTGTCCAAAGCAATACTCATACCGGTGTAACGTGAGCCCCGTAAGTCCGTGATAATTGAAAGTCCACTCGGCACCTGGTCTTCATTGGACACACATAGTTTTAAAAAGGGTTGCAAGTCGCTATTATATCTAATATATACGGGACTCTAAATCCAATAACCACAAACAAACAAGCACATGTATATTTTTTCATGAACTGGGTATATAATGTTTGATGAGGCATGCCTGGATGTCGTGTACATTTAGATTGTATCTCGTCACAATGTCTTGTCGTTCTATACATGTAGCACCGTCTTACAAAGTGGACACACCACAATATTAAATAAGACATAGTCACAGACTCCCGGGCACAAACTGTTATCACGAACTGCATTCGTTAATAGTTTATAACGTTCGATCTGACATGACCATGCACACAGCGCATGATTTTCGGAATACCTCTGGTTTGTTTGTAGATTGCAGTATAACCAAGATATTGCGTGTAGTAAATGCAGGATACAGGAATAATTAAATCTCTCATCAGTTTTACCTTTACCTAAAGGAATACATTGACTTGGTGGAGGTCGTGTCGATTGCTCAAGGTAGGTTGCTATACAATTACATATTTATCACTGTGTATAGTTCTGCCAATTATTATGCATTTCACATAACGCAAGGTTCGATGTAAATTGTCAATTAGCAGACGCTAATTGTTGACAAGTTGTTGTCAACAATGGGGGAAGCTGACGAGCATGGGGAATAACTCATTACTGGTGGGTACACGAATACTCTGCACAACAATGTACACCAAGGTTGGCCAACAGAGGTCAATGGGCATACTGTTTTGCCATTGCCGGAGGGTACATGTATGATCATAGATTAATAGCTGAACCACAGATATATAGCCTATATATATATATATATAATTAATAGCTGAACCACAGATGTATAGCCTATATTATATATATATATCATTAATAGCTGAACCACAGATATATAGCCTGTATATATATCATTAATAGCTGAACCACAGATATATAGCCTATCTTACTTATATATATATATATATATTATAAGACATCTACATATTCCCCCCCCCCCCCCCCGCAATCTGTTAGTTCAAGAAATGCCTTGATAGTAAAATGTGACCTTTTCAAGTCTAAATATTAGGACTAAGGCATGGGGTTTGTACAAAATTAATGCTTTTGGTTCAAAGCCCAACTTTTTCTCTCAAAAAACGGTATGATGCACAATAGCCTAGGCTTGACACTATAGGCCTACATACAAACTGTTTGACACTATAGGCCTACATACAAACTGTTTGACACTATAGGCCTACGTACACACTGTTTGACACTATAGGCCTACGTACACACTGTTTGACACTATATGCCTACATACAAACTGTTTGACACTATAGGCGTACATACAAACTGCTTGACACTATAGGCCTACATACAAACTGCTTGACACTATAGGCCTACATACAAACTGCTTGACACTATAGGCCTACATACAAACTGCTTGACACTATAGGCCTACATACAAACTGTTTGACACTATAGGCCTACATACAAACTGTTTGACACTATATGCCTACATACAAACTGTTTAGGCCATATCCAAGCATGCCTAACATGACAGTGTACGGCTTTGATAGTGACACTGCAATGCCATCTACATGTATCAGCTTTGTCATCAATAAGCCAATCGGTCTTAATGGACGGATGCTGTGCATGGTCATTAATGAGCACTATTTGCATATATATGTCGAGACCGGGTTTAAATCCCATCTCGGTTCCTACATTGTAATTACTTCTGACCTGGTAATAATCAGACAATCTTAAAACCGATGGCCTGACAACCACACAAACCCCAAATCACAACCACGTCAGACGATTGTTAAGACACAAGTTATATCAAGATAATTCCCGCAAGATGTATAATTGCATGACAGGCGTGCCCGAGAATTGTTTCGCGAGTACACAAATCAGCAAGAGATCAATGGCCATTCGGCCACTTCCATAGCTGCGATTGACCACAGAATTAATTAATGCAAACTAATCTGATTGGCCATATACATTGTGCGCCTCTATGATATAATAGTCCCAACAAACTCCGCAAATCCATTAAAGTTTAACCTTTATTTATTTTACAACGATTGCGAAGCAAGTTCTAACAACTTATATTAATCACTCTCGTTGGCGCGGATGAAAGCATATATGTGAATACATTGATCCCGAAAGTTAAAGTAAACAATACAACGCATAATGAACAGGGTATGCATTCAGGCCTATTACACAGTTATATAATTTCGGCTATACTTCTATCATTATTAACAAATGTATTACCTGTATTTCACCTTGACACACATATCAAACAACGCATTCATTATTTAGCATGCAGTTTGAGTATTGATTTTTCAAAACAGTTGTTATCAGTGTTCGCCAATAAAATCTGTAACTTACCGAAAGTACTGGTATGGTGAAAGTACTGATATGGAGAAAGTACTGGTATGGAGAAAGTACCGGTATGGTGAAAGTACTGGTATGGAGAAAGTACTGGTATGGAGAAAGTACTGAGAAAGTACTGGTATGGTGAAAGTACTGGTATGGAGAAAGTACTGGTATGGTGAAAGTATTGGTATGGAGAAAGTACTGGTGTGGAGAAAGTACTGAGAAAGTACTGGTATGGAGAAAGTACTGGTATGGTGAAAGTACTGGTATGGAGAAAGTACTGGTATGGAGAAAGTACTGAGAAAGTACTGGTATGGAGAAAGTACTGGTATGGTGAAAGTACTGGTATGGAGAAAGTACTGGTGTGGAGAAAGTACTGGTATGGAGAAAGTACTGGTATGGTGAAAGTACTGGTATGGTGAAAGTACTGGTATGGAGAAAGTACTGAGAAAGTACTGGTATGGTGAAAGTACTGGTATGGTGAAAGTACTGGTACGGTGAAAGTACTGGTATGGAGAAAGTACTGGTATGGTGAAAGTACTGGTACGGTGAAAGTACTGGTACAGTGAAAGTACTGGTATGGAGAAAGTACTGGTATGATGAAAGTACTGGTATGGAGAAAGTACTGGTATGGAGAAAGTACTGAGAAAGTACTGGTATGGTGAAAGTACTGGTATGGAGAAAGTACTGGTAAGGTGAAAGTACTGGTGTGGAGAAAGTACTGGTATGGTGAAAGTACTGGTAAGGTGAAAGTACTGGTAAGGTGAAAGTACTGGTATGGTGAAAGTACTGGTATGGAGAAAGTACTGGTAAGGTGAAAGTACTGGTATGGAGAAAGTACTGGTATGGAGAAAGTACTGGTAAGGTGAAAGTACTGGTAAGGTGAAAGTACTGGTATGGTGAAAGTACTGGTATGGAGAAAGTACTGGTAAGGTGAAAGTACTGGTATGGAGAAAGTACTGGTATGGAGAAAGTACTGAGAAAGTACTGGTATGGTGAAAGTACTGGTATGGAGAAAGTACTGGTAAGGTGAAAGTACTGGTAAGGTGAAAGTACTGGTATGGTGAAAGTACTGGTATGGAGAAAGTACTGGTATGGTGAAAGTACTGGTATGGAGAAAGTACTGGTATGGTGAAAGTACTGGTAAGGTGAAAGTACTGGTATGGAGAAAGTACTGGTATGGACAAACGGTACCTCGGGACTAAAATATAAAAATCATGGTTTACCTGTACACCGGTTTTACCGCACACCTCTAAAGATCAACTTGAAATAAAATGCTGACAAGCCAATAATAGGATTATTACCAACTTTGGTTCTTGCACCAACGCCTACCAAGGTTATAGGTCACTGGGGTCAAACAATAGATCACAAGCTGAGCGTAATGTAAATAGTGATTTATAGCTTAATGTAAGCCATTTGGTTTAAATATATTTTATTCGTCGTGATAATAATATACACCAACTGATTATACACACACACATGGATTGAATCAGAAGCTGGAACGGTGGTCGCCAGATCGGATAGGTGGGTTTTCTCCGGGTACTCCGGTTTCCTCCCACATGAATGACCACATTTACGCTTTCATCCGCGCCAACGAGAGTGATTAATATAAGTTGTTAAAACTTGCTTTGCAATCGTTGTAAAATAAATAAAGCTTAAAAAAACTTTAATACCCATGTAAGTCCTATAGCTATTTGTAACTTACATATTGCACATTTAAATCATATGTCTATTTGTAACCTACACATGTAAGACCTATGTCTATTTGTAACCTACACATGTAAAACCTATGTCTATTTGTAACTTCTCCATGTAAGTCCTATGTCTCTTTTGCAGAGCTATAAAGCAATACAATACTTCTTGCACAATGCCAACAACGGAAGGTGCCAGCTATGGTTTACCACCAGCCACCGGGCTGTACGATCCTAGATTTGAATCTGATGCCTGTGGTGTTGGTTTTGTAGTTAGCATTGATGGAAAAAGATCACACAAGGTACACTTTGAATTATATCTCCCAGAGATGTATTGTGTCTGTCTTTATACAGGGATATGGTATTGTGTCTTATGTCTGTATCCATGTATAGTGTATTATGTCTTTATCCAGGACATATGGGATAGTGTCTTATATCTGTAATCATGTATTGTGTATTATGTCTTTATCCAGGACATATGGGATAGTGTCTTATGTCTGTATCAATGTATAGTGTATTATGTCTTTATCCAGGACATATGGGATAGTGTCTTATGTCTGTATCAATGTATAGTGTATTATGTCTTTACTCAGGACATATGGGATAGTGTCTTATATCTGTAATCATGTATTGTGTATTATGTCTGTATCCAGGACATATGGGATAGTGTCTTATGTCTGTATCAATGTATAGTGTATTATGTCTTTACTCAGGACATATGGGATAGTGTCTTATGTCTGTATCAATGTATAGTGTATTATGTCTTTACTCAGGACATATGGGATAGTGTCTTATGTCTGTATCCATGTATAGTGTATTATGTCTGTATCCAGGACATATGGGATAGTGTCTTATGTCTGTATCCATGTATAGTGTATTATGTCTTTACTCAGGACATATGGGATAGTGTCTTATGTCTGTATCCATGTATAGTGTATTATGTCTTTACTCAGGATATGGTATATTGTTTATGTCTATATCAATACATAGTGTATTATGTCTTTATTCCGGATATAGTATATTGTTTTATGTCTTTATCCATATACATATATATTATGTCTTTATCAATGGATATGTATTGTGTCTCCCATGGATGTGATAGTGCAGTGGTAGCGTGTTTACTTCAGGTGTGAGGGACCTGGAATTTGCGTCCAGCTGTAATCATTACGAGTGTGCCCTTAAGTTTGCCACTTAGATTCCACTTTCCATCATGGCGATGGATTCAAAAGGAATGAGGTCTCAAGAGTGATTAAATTAATGTTATAAGAACTTGTTTCACAATCGAGCTAAAATATTTGTATAAACTATTTATCTAGAATAACATTATTGCTATTGAATTTGACCCTGCGTGTCCGGTAATAACGTTTCTCGGTGTAGCGCAATTTTCACGACATTCTATTAGCATACGCACCGTTACCAAGGATTTTTCAAACGCGGAAGACAACAAACTGTAGTAAGATGCCTCATGTCAATTCAAAATTTGAAGGTCCGATAGGTTCTATGGAAACAAGAGTGTGCGCACATTTTGGCATTTAAGAATATGGGGATGACCAACAGACAATTAGCGAAGCGTATGTGTAAATCTGAGCGTTGTTTTCTTACCATCAATATTCACCTATAAGACAAGTTTTTTCACCACCAGCCTTTGCCTCAAAGTGATTTCCCGTCTTATTAGCCAGTGGTAAAAAATATATTTGAATTTTTTTTTTTTAAATTGTTGAATGGTATCAATAATCTTTTATGAAAAGAAAGCACTTTGACACTGAGAAATTTCTTCAACTTGCACTGGCTAATCATGCAGTTTATACATTATCTGGTGTCAATGTTATCAACCAGTCATATATGTGAGTGCATGCCAAAACCCACATATTTCAGGATCAATGTAGGGTGTTAGTCTTATAGGCGAGATTGTCTTATAGGTGAGATTGTCTTATGGGGGAGATTGTCTTATAGGCGAGATTGTCTTATAGGCGAGATTTCCTTATAGGCGAGTATGTATTATAGGCGAGTATGTCTTATAGGCGAGATTGTCTTATAGGTGAGATTGTCTTATAGGCGAGATTGTCTTATAGTTAAGATTGTCTTATAGGCGAGTATGTATTATAGGCGAGATTGTCTTATAGGCGAGTATGTCTTATAGGCGAGATTTCCTTATAGGCGAGTATGTATTATAGGCGAGATTGTCTTATAGGTGAGATTGTCTTATAGGCGAGATTGTCTTATAGTTAAGATTGTCTTATAGGCGAGTATGTATTATAGGCGAGTATGTCTTATAGGCGAGATTGTCTTATAGGTGAGATTGTCTTATAGGCAAGATTGTTTATGTTGGCGAGTATGTATTATAGGCGAGTATGTCTTATAGGCGAGATTGTCTTATAGGTGAGATTGTCTTATAGGCGAGATTGTCTTATAGTTGAGATTGTCTTATAGGCGAGTATGTATTATAGGCGAGTATGTCTTATAGGCGAGATTGTCTTATAGGCGAGATTGTCTTATAGGCGAGATTGTCTTATAGGTGAGATTGTCTTATAGGCGAGTATGTATTATAGGCGAGTATATCTTATAGGCGAGTATGTCTTATAGGTGAGTATGTCTTATAGGCGAGATTGTCTTATAGGTGAGATTGTCTTACAGGCAAGATTGTCTTATAGACGAGTATGTATTATAGGCGAGATTGTCTTATAGGCGAGTATGTCTTATAGGTGAGATTGTCTTATAGGCGAGATTGTCTTATAGGTGAGATTGTCTTATAGGTGAGATTGTCTTATAGGCGAGTATGTCTTATAGGCGAGTATATCTTATAGGCGAGATTGTCTTATAGGTGAGATTGTCTTATAGGCGAGATTGTCTTATAGGCGAGTATGTATTATAGGCGAGTATGTCTTATAGGCGAGTATGTCTTATAGGCGAGATTGTCTTATAGGCGAGATTGTCTTATAGGCGAGATTGTCTTATAGGCGAGATTGTCTTATAGACGAGACCAAACAGCCATACCATTAGCATTGCCTCCAGCCTAATGGATTGATTGATGTCGGTGAGAAATTGCTGCCGTATATAGAATCAATTGCTTCTTAACATAAACAAGCAACAACCAGTTGCTATGACGTAAGATCTATATCTATACTATATGTAAACTGGCTAGACATCTTTTACTGACTATAAACAGAAAAATGGGAGTGGTAGGGTCATTTACAGTCAAACCTGTGTTAGTGGTAACTGCAATTAAGCAGTCAACCTGTATTAAGCAGCCAGTTACAGATTCCCAATGTGTTCTTTTATTATACATTTGACCTCTATTAAGCAGCCACCTGTGCTAAGCAGCCACTTTCTGTGATTCCCTTGGATGGCTGCTTAACACAGGTTTGACTGTATATTCTTCTATGTCATCCATGGTTTAATGGTAGCCTTCTGGATTTGAGACTGAGGGTCATGGCACATAATGTAGTGTCTTTGAGTACACCATATATATGTAGACAGTCATCTAAACTTGCCCATTTATGGAACACTGCAAGGAGTTTGACATTAAATGGAGCATGTGCACCAAACTATATCAGGTTAAACATCTATCTATACCAGGTTAAACATCTATCTATACCAGGTTAAATATACATATATATACCAGGTTAAACATCTAACTATACTAGGTTAAACATCTATCTATACCAGGTTAAATATACATATATATATACCAGGTTAAACATCTATCTATACCAGGTTAAATATACATATATATACCAGGTTAAACATATATCTATACCAGGTTAAATATACATATATATATACCAGGTTAAACATCTAACTATACCAGGTTAAACATTATTACCAGGTTAAACATCTATCTATACCAGGTTAAATATCATATATATACCAGGTTAAACATCTAACTATACCAGGTTAAACATCTATCTATACCAGGTTAAATATACATATATATACCAGGTTAAATATACATATATATACCAGGTTAAACATCTATCTATACCAGGTTAAATATACATATATATACCAGGTTAAACATCTATCTATACCAGGTTAAATATACATATATATACCAGGTTAAACATCTAACTATACCAGGTTAAATATACATATATATATCAGGTTAAACATCTAACTATACCATGTTAAATATACATATATATATCAGGTTAAACATCTATCTATACCAGGTTAAATATACCATATATATACCAGGTTAAACATCTAACTATACCAGGTTAAATATACATATATATACCAGGTTAAACATCTATCTATACCAGGTTAAACATCTATCTATACCAGGTTAAATATACATATATATACCAGGTTAAACATCTATCTATACCAGGTTAAATATACATATATATACCAGGTTAAACATCTAACTATACCAGGTTAAACATCTATCTATACCAGGTTAAATATACATATATATACCAGGTTAAACATCTAACTATACCAGGTTAAATATACATATACCAGGTTAAATATCAATTATATCAGGTTAAACATCTAACTATACCAGGTAAATATACATATATATACCAGGTTAAACATCTAACTATACCAGGTTAAAATCTATCTATACCAGGTTAAACATCTATCTATACCAGGTTAAACATCTATCTATACCAGGTTAAATATACATATATATACCAGGTTAAATATACATATATATATCAGGTTAAACATCTAACTATACCAGGTTAAATATACATATATATACCAGGTTAAACATATATCTATACCAGGTTAAACATCTAACTATACCAGGTTAAACATCTATCTATACCAGGTTAATATACATATATATACCAGGTTAAACATCTATCTATACCAGGTTAAATATACATATATATACCAGGTTAAACATCTAACTATACCAGGTTAAATATACATATATATACCAGGTTAAACATCTAACTATACCAGGTTAAATATACATATATATACCAGGTTAAACATCTAACTATACCAGGTTAAACATCTATCTATACCAGGTTAAATATACATATATATACCAGGTTAAATATCTAACTATACCAGGTTAAACATCTATCTATACCAGGTTAAATATACATATATATACCAGGTTAAACATCTATCTATACCAGGTTAATATACATATATACCAGGTTAATATACATATATATGCCAGGTTAAACATCTATCTATACCAGGTTAAATATACATATATTACCAGGTTAAATATACATATATATACCAGGTTAACATCTAACTATACCAGGTTAAACATCTATCTATACCAGGTTAAATATCTATCTATACCAGGTTAAATATACATATATATGCCATGATAAACATCTATCTATACCAGGTTAAATATACATATATATGCCAGGTTAAATATACATATATATACCAGGTTAAATATACATATATATGCCAGGTTAAATATACATATATATACCAGGTTAAACATCTATCTATACCAGGTTAAATATACATATATATGCCAGGTTAAATATACATATATATACCAGGTTAAATATACATATATATACCAGGTTAAATATACATATATATGCCAGGTTAAATATACATATATATACCAGGTTAAACATCTATCTATACCAGGTTAAATATACATATATATGCCAGGTTAAATATACATATATATACCAGGTTAAATATACATATATATACCAGGTTAAATATACATATATATGCCAGGTTAAATATACATATATATACCAGGTTAAACATCTATCTATACCAGGTTAAATATACATATATATGCCAGGTTAAATATACATATATATACCAGGTTAAATATACATATATATACCAGGTTAAATATACATATATATGCCAGGTTAAATATACATATATATACCAGGTTAAACATCTATCTATACCAGGTTAAATATACATATATATGCCAGGTTAAATATACATATATATACCAGGTTAAATATACATATATATACCAGGTTAAATATACATATATATACCAGGTTAAACATCTATCTATACCAGGTTAAATATACATATATATATATGCCAGGTTAAACATCTCTCTATGCCATGTTAAATATCTATCTATGCCAGGTTAAACATCTCTCTATGCCAGGTTAAATATACATATATATACTAGGTTAAATATACATATATATGCCATGATAAACATCTATCTATACCAGGTTAAATATACATATATATATATGCCAGGTTAAACATCTCTCTATGCCATGTTAAATATCTATCTATGCCAGGTTAAACATCTCTCTATGCCAGGTTAAACATCTCTCTATACCAGGTTTAAACATATCTCTATGCCAGGTTAAACATCTCTCTATGCCAGGATAAACATCTCTATATGCCAGGTTAAACATCTATCTATGCCAGGATAAACATCTCTATATGCCAGGTTAAGCATCTCTCTATGCCAGGTTAAACACCTCTCTATGCCAGGTTTAAACATATCTCTATGCCAGGTTAAACATCTCTCTATGCCAGGTTAAACATCTCTCTATGCCATGTTTAAACATCTCTCTATGCCAGGTTTAAACATCTCTCTATGCCAGGTTAAACATCTCTATATGCCAGGTTAAACATCTCTCTATGCCAGGTTTAAACATATCTATATGCCAGGTTAAACATCTCTCTATTCCAGGTTAAACATCTCTCTATGCCAGGTTTAAGCATCTCTATATGCCAGGTTTAAACATCTCTCTATGCCAGGTTAAACATCTCTCTATGCCAGGTTTAAACATCTCTTTATGCCAGGTTTAAACATCTCTCTATGCCAGGTTAAGCATCTCTCTATGCCAGGATAAACATCTCTATATGCCTGGATAAACATCTCTCTATGCCAGGTTTAAACATCTCTCTATGCCTGGATAAACATCTCTATATGCCATGTTAAATATCTCTATATGCCAGGTTAAACATCTCTCCATGCCTGGTTAAACATCTCTCTATGCCAGGTTAAACATCTCTCTATGCCTGGATAAACATCTCTATATGCCATGTTTAAACATCTCTATATGCCATGTTTAAACATCTCTCTATGCCTGGATAAACATCTCTATATGCCATGTTTAAACATCTCTCTATGCCTGGATAAACATCTCTATATGCCATGCTTAAACATCTCTATATGCCATGTTTAAACATCTCTCTATGCCTGGATAAACATCTCTATATGCCATGCTTAAACATCTCTATATGCCTGGATAAACATCTCTCTATGCCTGGATAAACATCTCTATATGCCTGGATAAACATCTCTATATGCCATGTTTAAACATCTCTATATGCCTGGATAAACATCTCTCTATGCCTGGATAAACATCTCTCTATGCCTGGATAAACATCTCTATATGCCTGGATAAACATCTCTCTATGCCTGGATAAACATCTCTATATGCCGGGATAAACATCTCTATATGCCATGTTTAAACATCTATATGCCATGTTTAAACATCTCTATATGCCATGTTTAAACATCTCTATATGCCATGTTTAAACATCTCTATATGCCATGTTTAAACATCTCTATATGCCTGGTTAAACATCTCTCTATGCCAGGTTAAACATCTCTCTATGCCTGGATAAACATCTCTATATGCCATATTTAAACATCTCTATATGCCATGTTTAAACATCTCTCTATGCCTGGATAAACATCTCTATATGCCATGCTTAAACATCTCTCTATGCCAGGTTAAACATCTCTCTATGCCTGGATAAACATCTCTATATGCCATGTTTAAACATCTCTATATGCCATGTTTAAACATCTCTCTATGCCTGGATAAACATCTCTATATGCCATGTTTAAACATCTCTCTATGCCTGGATAAACATCTCTTTATGCCATGCTTAAACATCTCTCTATGCCTGGATAAACATCTCTATATGCCTGGATAAACATCTCTATATGCCATGTTTAAACATTTCTATATGCCTGGATAAACATCTCTCTATGCCTGGATAAACATCTCTCTATGCCTGGATAAACATCTCTATATGCCTGGATAAACATCTCTATATGCCGGGATAAACATCTCTATATGCCATGTTTAAACATCTCTATATGCCATGTTTAAACATCTCTATATGCCATGTTTAAACATCTCTATATGCCATGTTTAAACATCTCTCTATGCCTGGATAAACACCTATATGCCATGTTTAAACATCTCTATATGCCATGTTTAAACATCTCTATATGCCTGGATAAACATCTCTATGTGCCATGTTTAAACATCTCTATATGCCATGTTTAAACATCTCTATATGCTATGTTTAAACATCTCTATATGCCATGTTTAAACATCTCTCTATGCCTGGATAAACACCTATATGCCATGTTTAAACATCTCTATATGTCATGTTTAAACATCTCTATATGCCAGGTTAAACATCTCTATATGCCTGGATAAACATCTCTATATGCCATGTTTAAACATCTCTATATGCCAGGTTAAACATCTCTATATGCCATGTTTAAACATCTCTATATGCCTGGATAAACATCTCTATATGCCAGGTTTAACATCTCTATATACCATGTTTAAACATCTCTATATGCCTGGATAAACATCTATCCATGCCAGGTTAAACATCAAATATGCAATGATGAAATGCAGAATTATATCAAATTGAAGTCCATATTTTCAACATCATGCATTTCTGTTCTATGTCAGTAGTTTAGAAGTCATACCATGCAAAATGTAGACTGTGTATAATTATACAGTTGATGGTATTGAGAAAGGTTCATGTGGTATAATCTGATACCACACCGATTCAATGTGCTTGGGGTACCAGTGTATAAATGTAACCCCAAACACGCTGGATCCCTGTGATTTATTCATTAATACTGACATTTATCAGTACATATATACAAGTAAGCTGGGAGCTAGAAACAGAGAACTGGTTGCCTACTTCATTAGGATGCTATAAGACTATTGATTGGTTCCCATTCTATTGTATCGATAGCAGTCAAACTGTCAGTTCAATGATCGTATCTTAAAGCGACATTACATAGCCAAAAGCAAAACAAATGTATTTTTACGTATAAATAGTATTGCTACTACAAATTATTCCGAGTCCGCCTCCGTGGTCGAGTGGTTAAGGTCGCTGACTTGTATACCACTGTAACCTATCATCACTGATGGTCACGGGTTCGAGCCCCACTCAGGCCGTGTCTCATTTATATGAAAAAGTTGGCAGTTTCTTACGGAGGTTGGTGCACCCAAGTACTGGTTAACCGCTGGAGCCTGCCCAGGAAAGGTGTTGTTAGGTAAAACTGCCCGCCGGCGATATAGCCCAAAATGGTGCTGATGCAGGCGTAAAACCCGAAATATAACATAACATATAACAAATTATTATTGTTTTTACAATCTACAAATTCTCAAAAGTGAAAGTAACGGTCAGCCACACTCCTGAATTGACGTTTGTATATATCATTGAAGTTTATACTAAACGCGTGATACTGTCGTTTAGAGGTGATTTAAGTCAGATTAGTCTAAACATAAACATATTTTATACAAATTTATTTTAGCTCGATTGCGAAACAAGTTCTTTCAACTTATATTAATCACTCTCGAGACCTCATTCCTGATGGAATCCATCGCCACGAGGGAGAGAGAAGAGACAACGTGGAATTTAAATGTCTTGCCCAAGGGTACAATCTTAACGGCTCCAGTGGGGCTCAAACTCCGGACCTTTCGCACCTGAAGCGAACGCGCATCCACTGCGCTATCATGACTTCCACTAAACATGCACCAGTATAAATGTAAAATATAACGGTAAATCTGTGCCATAAATGTTGTTATTCAGGATACACGTGTTGTAATTATGCATGGATGGTGATCCTATTTACAGTATGTTCCTATGTCAACAAACTTCTTATACGACTTTTGTTTATTGGTTGAAATACACAAATTATGTGGTAAACAGTTTGAAACAATTTATACTTTATCATAGTAAACTACATTCTGCTTCTCTTAACCCATTCAACACCAAGTAACTCACATGGACTTGTCCATGATATTTTTAGACCAATAAATTAATAAGAAAATTACATTTGGACCAGTTCATTTATCAAAATGGGTAATGTTGTCTAAAACTAGTAATATTACTAGCAAAAAGTGCAGATCCTGATGAGACGGCTCGTCATGAGCCGGCTCATCTGGATCTACACTTTTTTGTAAGCCTATTTAGAGGTCTGTGGTGTTGAAAGGGTTAATGCTGAAATACGAAATACCATAAGCAGAGTTTCTACACATTTATTTTAGCTCGATTGCGAAACAAGTTCTTACGACATTAGATTAATTGTTCTCATAACTCATTCCTGATGGAATCCATCACCATGTTGGAGAGAAGAGGCAATGTGGATTTAAGAGATGGTTTAAACATATTTATTCCACTATATACATTCACAAAACAATACATGTATACAAAATCAAAGAATAGGAAAGGATTTAAGAGTTGCGTAAGGGCATCACCACCGTGGTTCTGCTGGGATTCAAACTCACACCATCTTGATTATGAGGCAGACACCATATCCAGTACACCACGGCTCTTCCAAATCTCGATTGTGTCAACAGCAGTTAAATATCAACTTAATGTTCATGCTTCGTGTAGTGCTGAAATATGAAATAACATAAGCAAGGTACTTGTCATTCCGGACATGCCTCATCTTAACTCTTTGCATGCTGGGTAAAATAAAGGCACAATCAGTTCAAATAATTGTAGCAGACGACAATTCATTAATGGGTTTTTCTTATTTGTAGCTGGAATTTCCTTAGAATTGTGTTGTTACATACAATTCTAATGACATATTTGAATAGTTGTAACTTAGTTTTAGTGTTCTATAAATTTGCATGCCACCTAGTTGCTTTAACTGCATTTTATGTATTTTGTTTTAAGATACCTGTGAGGTAATTGCTGATCAGTTCCTTTCCAAATCTGATTTGGGGGATAACTGTTTTTTTTAAAACATATCTTAATTTCACAGTAGTGTACCTTTTTGCCTGTCAGTGTCTTAACATTTTTTGTTCTTATTGCAGTTTTTAGGCCACGGGCCAAGATCAGCAACTACAACACAGTGTATCAATTAATAGTGTATTTCTATTTGAATTCTTAAGATTTATCTATATTATATAGTTGCTTGTATCTTAAGCTGTATGTTATCCTTAAATTGTTAAAACTATTAACACAATGTATTAATTTTATTTTTGTCTTTTAGGTGCTCGCTTTAACATGTTTTAATTATGCTATGTCCTGTGTTGTATTCATGTTTAAACCAACTTTTATTTCTTAGCTGTTTTTTCTTATGTTTTGATTATAATATATGTTTGTCGGAAAAATAGCTTATTAGCTAATGTTATTTGTAAATGTAATCCGACGTTAAATAAAGCTTCTTGTATCTTGTATCTTGTATCTTGTATCTTGTATCTTGTATCTTGTATAGTTTTTTCACTGCTAGCGTGCAAATAGTTAACACTGTGTCTCCACGTTTCCAGCAGGCGATGGTTTTGTTTTTGTAACTAATATTGCTATTTTGATGTAAATACGATGTGAAACCACAATGTTCAGCTCTGTGTTGCACTGTATGCATTTTAGATATGCCATATATCCCGGGTCAGTACAGTATTGCACATGTCATGTCACATGACCTGTCTAGGATTTTCATTATTAACCGATTGCCGATGGAACCGTAGACATTTTAATTTTTACCCTCGGCATAATCGGCTGTCCGATTAGCGCAGTGTTTCGTTTCACGTTTCTCACCAATGCAACCCGGGTCCGATCCTCAGACCAGGAAGTATGTGAGATGGTACAGTGGTCACCAGATCGGACAGGTGGGTTTTCTCCGGGTACTCCGGTTTCCTCCCACACGAATGACCACAAATACGCTGTCATCCGCGCTGAGAGCGATTAATATAAGTTGTTAGAACTTGCTTCGCAATCGTTGTAAAATAAATAAAGTTTAAACTTAATCGGTGTGTATTTCTGCCAACCTGTTATTTCATTTAATAAAAGCCCTGCATGTCTAGATACACCATTTATCGCTGCTCAACAACAACCACTCTAATTTTATTTGATAAAAGTTTTTTGTCAACTATCTTTATTTCTACAGCTCAGTGATAGTAGAAGTCACTTTTTTCAGATATTACGTGACTCGGAGGTTATGTTACGGAGAATGGAGCATCGTGGAGCTTGCGGATGTGATAATGACAGTGGAGATGGCGCTGGTGTGATAACTGGAATACCCCACAAACTCTATGCAAAAATTATGAGGTAGTCTTATTTAGTTTTAGAATGTACTATACCAGCATCTGTCGTACCCCTGTACCAGTAGTCTTGTCGTTCACCTCTACATGATTAGTCAAGCAGCAACGATGAATTACGGGGATTCATCTGGGATTTAGATATATAACTGTCAAAGTGACCTCGCTTTTGATAACTACGCATTTCCTTCCTTTTGTTTATATTGACAGTGACTTAAATGCAATATTTATATATAATGGCAAGTTTTAGATTTGGTGGAATCATTGCTGGTCGCCAATATAGTCAAATTAAAACCTCCGCAGTAAATCTACTTATAGAGTACCTCGCCCGTAGCTCCTTGCCATATAACCTACGCTAGAAGCATAGAAATATCAAGTTTGCGCGTTACTTCTTTTCTCAGGTATGTGAAATGATATGCGGGATCATATATATATAATACCGTCTCCGTGGCCTAGTGGTTAAGGCATCCGCCTACGGAGCTGGAGGTCGAAGGTTCGAACCTCGTTAGAGGCTCGTTCTGATATGGATGGTTGGTGAGCCGCCAGCTAGTTAAATAATGATGAGTGATTGCCTACCAGCCTGGCCTACAAGCATAGGATTTGGGAAGTACTGATGTTCATAAAAAAGGTGTCAGTAATGGCTGGCCCTTTCAATAGGGGCACTATACTACACTATAATAAACAAACACTTTATTTTATATATATGACATCATACATTAAAGGATTGTGATAATTTGAAGACAGAAAGCAGTTTTCATCATGTCCTTTTATTTCTAAGAAATAATTAAATGAATATTAGTAGGGGTAGCTGGTCAGCTTCGCCATCTGTTACATTATCGTACAAATGTGCCTGGCTCATAATTCCATTAGAATGCACTCAAACAATGGCTTGGTGGTTACTAAAAGCTAATGAATGAATTGAACATTAGAACATTTTGTTGGAGGGTAATTCGATAGTTGACAGCAGTGTAACTGGTCCTGAATTGATGTGCAAGCCCAATGTTCGGGGGTTTAGAAAATATTCCTCCAAAGGAAACAACAAAAAGATTTGAAATCGAGGAGAATATGCAAACTTGGGCATTGTGGCGTAAAAGCAGCTACGCCGCTGGTTCAGGATTATTATAAATCTTAAGATGTGCTTACAACTCTATCTTAATTCTAATCTTCATCTGGTATAATCACCGGTCAATGGAGTGTAGGCCAAGGGTATACTTTAACCCGTTCAACCCCACAGGCCTCTAAATAGGCTTATGAAAAGTGTAGATCCAGATGAGCCGGCTCGTGACGAGCCGTCTCATCAGGATCTGCACTTTTTTTGCCAGTAATAATTATTACTATTTTTAGATAAAATTACCCATTTTGATAAATGAACTGGTCCAAAGGTAATTTTCTTATTAATTTATTGGTTTGAAAATATCATGGACCAGTCCATGTCAGTTACTTGGGGTTGAATGGGTTAAAAAAGCTGTGAAGTAAACACCATGTTTTGATGGATTAAATATGATCGAGTCAATCGGCATTCATTAGAGAACAGTAATCCCGTCTAGACATACTTTAAGGATAAAGCATAATGAATCACTAAATGGTTCAATGGCAGCATATTTAAACTTGTTTCATAAACCAATAGTGCTACAATTAGATATTTTGAGATCAAAATTATACAAAATTTAGGCATTAACCCATAACCTGCTGACTAAATTGGACGAAATGTGCAAACAACATAGATCCAGATCAGCCGTTGCATAGCACCATGTCTGATCAGGATCTATGTTGTTTGCTATTCAGACAAGTGGTTTAGCTCCACTATCCGAATAGCAAACAGGACACTGGCTCCTTGCTGTTTGCAAAAGTGACTTTATTTGTGATTGGCAGGTTAAGAGTTAAATACACAGCCCAAAACACGCTATATCTATCAAAATATATCACTGTGGTACACAAAAATATATCTAAAGTTGTGAGGGGTACATGTCAGGATCAAGCCTCAATGTGTGAAGCACCTATGGTCAATCTCTTACAGTGTCTTCTGGCAGGCGGACTAACACAAACACACATGGCATTCATTGAGAACGGTATTAATGGGCAACAGCTTCTAGGAGGTGCTAGATATTGACACAAAATAAATACCGGTACTTTTATAATAACCCATGGAGCACGGTCATCACAAATTAACTATTGGCACTGCTACACTATTTAGAAATAGAAACTTGAGTTTGAAATTGTATAATTAATTAACGAATGAGGTTGAGTTTTCACACTGTCAAATCAAGGTAATGCGAAATGAAGCATTTGTTCTAGTGTCAGATACCAGCACAGGGGTTTAACTCTCTATTTGTTCTAGTGTCAGATACCAGCACAGGGGTTTAACTCTCTATTTGTTCTAGTGTCAGATACCAGCACAGGGGTTTAACTCTCTATTTGTTCTAGTGTCAGATACCAGCACAGGGGTTTAACTCTCTATTTGTTCTAGTGTCAGATACCAGCACAGGGGTTTAACTCTCTATTTGTTCTAGTGTCAGATACCAGCACAGGGGTTTAACTCTCTATTTGTTCTAGTGTCAGATACCAGCACAGGGGTTTAACTCTCTATTTGTTCTAGTGTCAGATACCAGCACAGGGGTTCAACTCTCTATTTGTTCTAGTGTCAGATACCAGCACAGGGGTTTAACTCTCTATTTGTTCTAGTGTCAGATACCAGCACAGGGGTTTAACTCTCTATTTGTTTTAGTGTCAGATACCAGCACGGGGGTTTAACTCTCTATTTGTTCTAGTGTCAGATACCAGCACAGGGGTTTAACTCTCTATTTGTTCTAGTGTCAGATACCAGCACAGGGGTTTAACTCTCTATTTGTTCTAGTGTCAGATACCATCACAGGGGTTTAACTCTCTATTTGTTCTAGTGTCAGATACCAGCACAGGGGTTTAACTCTCTATTTGTTCTAGTGTCAGATACCAGCACAGGGGTTTAACTCTCTATTTGTTCTAGTGTCAGATACCAGCACAGGGGTTTAACTCTCTATTTGTTCTAGTATCAGATACCAGCACAGGGGTTTAACTCTCTATGAGTGCTATTTTTTTGTTTATTATTATTTTGGGTCAATATCTAGCCCAGCAATAGAACCTTAATCAAAACAAGCATCAAATCCATCTTACAAAACCACTATTCATCACAGTATATCATGTTCTATCACAATAAGTCACGTTCTATCACAATAAGTCATGTTCTATCACAATATGTCATGTTCTATCACAGTATGTCACGTTCTATCACAATGGCATGTTCTATCACAGTCTATCATGTTCTATCACAATATGTCATGTTCTATCACAGTCTGTCATGTTCTATCACAACATGTCATGTTCTATCACAGTCTGTCATATTCTATCACAATATGTCATGTTCTATCACAGTCTGTCATGTTCTATCACAATATGTCATGGTCTGTCATGTTCTATCACAACATGTCATGTTCTATCACAGTCTGTCATGTTCTATCACAATATGTCATGTTCTATCACAGTATGGCATGTTCTATCACAATATGTTATGTTCTATCACAGTATGTCATGTTCTATCACAATATGTCATGTTCTATCACAATATGTCATGTTTTATCACAATATGTCATGTTCTATCACAGTCTGTCATGTTCTATCACAATATGTCATGTTCTATCACAATATGTCATGTTCTATCACAGTCTGTCATGTTCTATCACAATATATCATGTTCTATCACAGTATGTCATGTTCTATCACAGTATGTCATGTTCTATCAGAGTATGTCATGTTCTATCACAGTATGCCATGTTCTATCACAATATGTCATGTTCTATCACAGTATGTCATGTTCTATCACAATATGTCATGTTCTATCACAATATGTCATGTTCTATCACAATATGTCATGTTCTATCACAATATGTCATGTGCTATCACAATATGTCATGTTCTATCACAATATGTAATGTTCTATCACAATATGTCATGTTCTATCACAGTCTGTCATGTTCTATCACAATATGCCATGTTCTATCACAGCCTGCCATGTTCTATCACAATCTGTCATGTTCTATCACAATATGGCATGTTCTATCACTGTCTGCAATGTTCTATCATAATATGTCATGTTCTATCACACTATGTCATGTTCTATCACAATATGTCACGTTCCATCACAGTATGCCATGTTCTATCACAGTCTGTCATGTTCTATCACAGTATGTCATGTTCTATCACAATATGTCATGTTATATCACAGTATGCCATGTTCTATCACAATATGTCATGGTCTATCACAATATGTCATGTTCTATCACAATATGCCATGCTCTATCACAGTCTGTCATGTTCTATCACAATATGTCATGTTCTATCACAGTCTGTCATGTTCTATCACAATATGTCATGTTCTATCACAATCCGTCAGTGTAATCTTTTTATCTGATGAACTTCATGTATCATGTTATTGTTTTTCTGTTGAGCTTCACGTGTCATGTTATTGTTTTATCCGATGAGCTTCATGTGTCATGTTATTGTTTTATCCGATGAGCTTCATGTGTCATGTTATTGTTTTATCTGTTGAGCTTCACGTGTCATGTTATTGTTTTATCCGATGAGCTTCATGTATCATGTTATTGTTTTATCCGATGAGCTTCATGTATCATGTTATTGTTTTATCTGTTGAGCTTCACGTGTCATGTTATTGTTTTATCCGATGAGCTTCATGTATCATGTTATTGTTTTATCTGTTGAGCTTCACGTGTCATGTTATTGTTTTATCCGATGAGCTTCATGTGTCAGGTTAATGTTTTATCTGATGAGCTTCATGTGTCATGTTATTGTTTTATCTGATGAGCTTCATGTGTCATGTTATTGTTTTATCTGATGAGCTTCATGTGTCATGTTATTGTTTTATCTGATGATCTTCATGTGTCATGTTATTGTTTTATCTGATGAGCTTCATGTGTCATGTTATTGTTTTATCTGATGAGCTTCATGTGTCAGGTTAATGTTTTATCTGATGAGCTTCATGTGTCAGGTTATTGTTTTATCTGATGAGCTTCATGTGTCATGTTATTGTTTTATCTGATGAGCTTCATGTGTCATGTTATTGTTTTATCTGATGAGCTTCATGTGTCATGTTAATGTTTATCCGATGAGCTTCATGTGTCAGGTTAATGTTTATCCGATGAGCTTCATGTGTCAGGTTAATGTTTATCCGATGAGCTTCATGTGTCAGGTTAATGTTTATCCGATGAGCTTCATGTGTCAGGTTAATGTTTATCCGATGAGCTTCATGTGTCATGTTAATGTTTATCCGATGAGCTTCATGTGTCAGGTTAATGTTTATCCGATGAGCTTCATGTGTCATGTTAATGTTTATCCGATGAGCTTCATGTGTCAGGTTAATGTTTATCCGATGAGCTTCATGTGTCAGGTTAATGTTTATCCGATGAGCTTCATGTGTCAGGTTAATGTTTATCTGATGAGCTTCATGTGTCAGGTTAATGTTTATCTGATGAGCTTCATGTGTCAGGTTAATGTTTATCTGATGAGCTTCATGTGTCAGGTTAATGTTTATCTGATGAGCTTCATGTGTCAGGTTAATGTTTTATCTGATGAGCTTCATGTGTCAGGTTAATGTTTTATCTGATGAGCTTCACGTGTCATGTTATTGTTTTATCTGATGAGCTTCATGTGTCATGTTATTGTTTTATCTGATGAGCTTCATGTGTCATGTTATTGTTTTATCTGATGAGCTTCATGTGTCATGTTATTGTTTTATCTGATGAGCTTCATGTGTCATGTTATTGTTTTATCTGATGAGCTTCATGTATCATGTTATTGTTTTATCTGTTGAGCTTCACGTGTCATGTTATTGTTTTATCCGATGAGCTTCATGTATCATGTTATTGTTTTATCTGTTGAGCTTCACGTGTCATGTTATTGTTTTATCCGATGAGCTTCACGTGTCATGTTATTGTTTTATCCGATGATCTTCACGTGTCATGTTATTGTTTTATCTGATGAGCTTCACGTATCATGTTATTGTTTTATCTGATGAGCTTCATGTGTCATGTTATTGTTTTATCCGATGATCTTCATGTGTCATGTTATTGTTTTATCTGATGAGCTTCACGTGTCATGTTATTGTTTTATATGATGAGCTTCATGTGTCATGTTATTGTTTTATATGATGAGCTTCATGTGTCATGTTATTGTTTTATCTGATGAGCTTCATGTGTCATGTTATTGTTTTATCTGATGAGCTTCATGTGTCATGTTATTGTTTTATCTGATGAGCTTCATGTGTCATGTTATTGTTTTATCTGATGAGCTTCATGTGTCATGTTATTGTTTTATCTGATGAGCTTCATGTGTCATGTTATTGTTTTATCTGATGAGCTTCATGTGTCATGTTATTGTTTTATCTGATGATCTTCATGTGTCATGTTATTGTTTTATCTGATGAGCTTCATGTGTCATGTTATTGTTTTATCTGATGAGCTTCATGTGTCATGTTATTGTTTTATCCGATGAGCTTCATGTGTCATGTTATTGTTTTATCTGATGATCTTCATGTGTCATGTTATTGTTTTATCTGATGAGCTTCATGTGTCATGTTATTGTTTTATCCGATGAGCTTCATGTGTCAGGTTAATGTTTTATCTGATGAGCTTCATGTGTCAGGTTATTGTTTTATCTGATGAGCTTCATGTGTCATGTTATTGTTTTATCTGATGAGCTTCATGTGTCATGTTAATGTTTATCCGATGAGCTTCATGTGTCAGGTTAATGTTTATCCGATGAGCTTCATGTGTCAGGTTAATGTTTATCCGATGAGCTTCATGTGTCAGGTTAATGTTTATCCGATGAGCTTCATGTGTCATGTTAATGTTTATCCGATGAGCTTCATGTGTCATGTTAATGTTTATCCGATGAGCTTCATGTGTCATGTTAATGTTTATCCGATGAGCTTCATGTGTCATGTTAATGTTTATCCGATGAGCTTCATGTGTCAGGTTAATGTTTATCCGATGAGCTTCATGTGTCAGGTTAATGTTTATCCGATGAGCTTCATGTGTCAGGTTAATGTTTATCCGATGAGCTTCATGTGTCAGGTTAATGTTTATCCGATGAGCTTCATGTGTCAGGTTAATGTTTATCCGATGAGCTTCATGTGTCATGTTAATGTTTATCCGATGAGCTTCATGTGTCAGGTTAATGTTTATCTGATGAGCTTCATGTGTCAGGTTAATGTTTATCTGATGAGCTTCATGTGTCAGGTTAATGTTTATCCGATGAGCTTCATGTGTCAGGTTAATGTTTATCCGATGAGCTTCATGTGTCAGGTTAATGTTTATCCGATGAGCTTCATGTGTCAGGTTAATGTTTATCCGATGAGCTTCATGTGTCAGGTTAATGTTTATCCGATGAGCTTCATGTGTCAGGTTAATGTTTATCTGATGAGCTTCATGTGTCAGGTTAATGTTTTATCTGATGAGCTTCATGTGTCAGGTTAATGTTTATCTGATGAGCTTCATGTGTCAGGTTAATGTTTTATCTGATGAGCTTCATGTGTCAGGTTAATGTTTATCTGATGAGCTTCATGTGTCAGGTTAATGTTTTATCTGATGAGCTTCATGTGTCAGGTTAATGTTTATCTGATGAGCTTCATGTGTCAGGTTAATGTTTTATCTGATGAGCTTCATGTGTCAGGTTAATGTTTATCTGATGAGCTTCATGTGTCAGGTTAATGTTTTATCTGATGAGCTTCATGTGTCAGGTTAATGTTTATCTGATGAGCTTCATGTGTCAGGTTAATGTTTTATCTGATGAGCTTCATGTGTCAGGTTAATGTTTATCTGATGAGCTTCATGTGTCAGGTTAATGTTTATCTGATGAGCTTCATGTGTCAGGTTAATGTTTATCTGATGAGCTTCATGTGTCAGGTTAATGTTTATCCGATGAGCTTCATATGTCAGGTTAATGTTTATCTGATGAGCTTCATGTGTCAGGTTAATGTTTATCCGATGAGCTTCATGTGTCAGGTTAATGTTTATCCGATGAGCTTCATGTGTCAGGTTAATGTTTATCCGATGAGCTTCATGTGTCAGGTTAATGTTTATCTGATGAGCTTCATGTGTCAGGTTAATGTTTATCCGATGAGCTTCATGTGTCAGGTTAATGTTTATCTGATGAGCTTCATGTGTCAGGTTAATGTTTATCTGATGAGCTTCATGTGTCATGTTAATGTTTTATTAAAGTCATATTCCTGGTCAAAGTGACTTGTTATAATTTCTATAACGGTTGTCACCATGCAATCCTACTCCTTACAAGACCGGTATTAAACATAAGTGCTTCAATAAAGAAATGCAACATTCTTGACATTTTTAATGTACTTGAGTTTACCATAAATGCTTGTCCATATTAGTCGCCCTCAGTAAGATACTGACATATACATTGCCCTTTCTCTTCCATGTTGATTGATTCCAAATATTCCCCATATGACCACGATGCATCGCAGCATTCCCAGTTCAAAGGTCAATGTCACATTTTGAGGTAAACTGTAAATATTGTTATAATATTATTCGTATTAAGGGCTCTAGGTTGTCATGCATAGGGCGATTTTTAAATAACTACGCACAAATGTTCGTCTTGTGAAGATGATGTGTCATGTCCAAGACCCAGATCTACGCCAAAGGTCAAGGACACATTTGGAGGTTAAAGGTCAATATGTTATATTGAAGTTGTCAACAGCATAATTTCACCATTCATTGTAGGATTTTCAAATTACTTTGTACAAATTTTCGCCCTGATGAGTTTTTTGTCATTCCCGCACCTCCTGGACCCCTTCCCCCGACAGTGTTTTCATGTTTTTGCTTCTATGGGCATTTGTAATGCATGACAATACTTCATTCACTTGTTTATTCTTGCAGTTCACGGGGTGTGATTCTACCAGGGGAGGGCAAGTATGCCACAGGAATGATGTTTATAGAGAAAGCTGAACAAACTGATATAGAAGAGCTCTTCACCGGCATGGCCACACAATTTGGATTACAGGTAAATATCAGTGATCTGAAACCACCAAAGATTGCCAAGCAACAAACAATAGGCTCATAATACAAGTTAAGCTTTGCGAAATGTTTATCAGTCCATAGTGAGATGCCTCTGTGGATGATGTTGTGTTGATGTAGTTTGTTGTTGAATCATTCAAAAAAGGAACTCATCTAAGGTTATAATTTATGAGCTATTGGAATAGATCGTCCTGCGTCTTGTCTGTCTGTCTGTCTGTGTGTCTGTCTGTGTGTGTCTGTCTGTGCATGTCTGTCTCTCTGTGTGTGTGTCTGTCTGTCTGTCTGTCTGTCTGTCTGTCCGTCTGTCTGTCCACTATTGCTTCAAATGACCATACTGTGTATTGATCCTGTAAATTGCGGACGGTAACGTGTATCAGAACATTTATATCAACTTTGATCTTTGAAGGTTATTGGTCGTTTCTTCTATCAATGGACTAATTTATTACTCTATTTCCCCATACACTCCTCCAGGAATACCTTCAGGAATACCTCCAGGAATACCGATATCAACATGAGATATTATCTTTCCACTATTCTCAATTATACCGTACAATGTACGATTGTTTATGTATTATGAGTGTCCCTGGATGAGCTGGTGTTCACCAATGGTGTGTGTTATTGTGTATTAATGGGTATCCCACAATGAGCTGTGTGGTTTCTTGGTCAACGCACAGGCACAAGACACATTTTTTTTGCCCTATGGTCATATAGTAAGTAATGTTTACTGTAAACATTACTTAATATATAACCATATGCCAAAATAAATGTGTGTGTCTTGTGCCTGTGGGTCAACGTGGGCATGTGTTATTGTGTATTATGGGTGACCCACAATGCTCTGTGTGGTTTCCTGGCTAACAAGAGCATGTGTTATTGTGCATTATGGGTATCCCATGATGCTCTGTGTGGTTTTCTGGCCAATAATTGTGTTTGTTAGTGTGTATTATATATATACATGTATATATATTTCAGGTTGTTGGCTGGAGGACAGTGGATGTGGATGACCACTATTGTGGAAGAGTTGCCAAATCCCAGGAACCCCTCATTCTACAGGTCTCAACCAGTTATTTATCAATGTACCACTCTACACCCTATGTACAACAAGTCATTTTTATTGTGAAAAAGATGATACAACGACCCTCAAAAATCAATGTCCAGGTCTCGAGGTTATAAAACTTTTCTCCTATCTCAACCTCAGTCTCAAGCTTCTGATTGGTTTTAGTTTATACAAATTTATTTTAGCTCGATTGCGAAACAAGTTATTTCAACTTATATAAATCACTCTCGAGACCTCATTCCTGATGGAATCCATCGCCACGAGGGAGAGAGAAGAGGCAGCGTGGAATTTAAATGCCTTGCCTAAGGGCACAATCGTAACGGCTCCAGTGGGGCTCAAACACCGGACCTTTCGCACCTGAAGCGAACACGCATCCACTGCGCTATCACGACTTCTGATTGGTTCAGCTGGCAGTAGAATCAACCAATCAAATCATTTGAGCGTAAGCTTGAGATCTGAGAATAGTGTTATAACCTCAGGCACTGGTCTTGCTTCACAAGAATCCTGTAGGAAACATCAGTATGAAGTGTAGTTAGTTGTACATATTGTTATCGTGTTTCAGTTTGACATTTTTGACAGAGTTACAGCCCTTTGAGCATTGCCAATTACTATGATAAGTTGATACAATGAAACTTTAATATCGAAAACAATTTTTTACTTGCCTTCAGTAGTTTCGCTCAATGTTCTTGTTCTGTTGTATCTATGTTTCAAAGCAAGCATGTGTTGTAGCGTTGAATCATTCACCATATCTTGAAAAATGTAGTAATTAATCAGTAAACCAATTTTAGTGGTTATTAACGCCAAAGTAAAGTAATTTTAGTGGTTAGTAACGACAAAGTAAAGCAATTTTAGTGGTTAATAACGCCAAAATAAAGCAATTTTAGTGGTTAGTAATGCCAAAGTAAAGCAATTTTAGTGGTTAGTAATGCCAAAGTAAAGTAATTTTAGTGGTTAGTAACAACAAAGTAAAGCAATATTAGTGGTTAGTAACACCAAAGTAAAGTAATTTTAGTGGTTAGTAGCACCAAAGTAAAGCAATTTTAGTGGTTAGTAACACCAAAGTAAAGTAATTTTAGTTGTTAGTAATGCCAAAGTAAAGCAATTTTAGTGGTTAGTAATGCCAAAGTAAAGTCATTTTAGTGGCCAAAGTAAAGTAATTTTAGTGGTTAGTAACGACAAAGTAAAGCAATTTTAGAGGTTAGTAATGACAAAGTAAAGCAATTTTAGTGGTTAGTAACACCAAAGTAAAGTAATTTTAGTGGTTAGTAACAACAAAGTAAAGCAATATTAGTGGTTAGTAACACCAAAGTAAAGTAATTTTAGTGGTTAGTAGCACCAAAGTAAAGCACTGTTAGTGGTTAGTAATGACAAAGTAAAGCAATTTTAGTGGTTAGTAACACCAAAGTAAAGTAATTTTAGTGGTTAGTAACACCAAAGTAAAGCAATTTTAGTGATTAGTAACACCAAAGTAAAGTCATTTTAGTGGTTAGTAATGCCAAAGTAAAGCAATTTTAGTGGTTAGTAACACCAAAGTAAAGCAATTTTAGTGGTTAGTAACACCAAAGTAAAGTAATTTTAGTGGTTAGTAACACCAAAGTAAAGCAATTTTAGTGGTTAGTAACACCAAAGTAAAGCAATTTTAGTGGTTAGTAACACAAAAGTAAAGCAATTTTAGTGGTTAGTAACGCCAAAGTAAAGCAATTTTAGTGGCCAAAGTAAAGTAATTTTAGTGGTTAGTAACGACAAAGTAAAGCAATTTTAGTGGTTAGTAATGCCAAAAGTAAAGCAATTTTAGTGGTTAGTAACAACAAAGTAAAGCAATTTTAGTTGTTAGTAACGCCACAGTAAAGCAATTTTAGTGGTTAGTAATGCCAAAAGTAAAGCAATTTTAGTGGTTAGTAATGCCAAAGTAAAGCAATTTTAGTGGTTAGTAACACCAAAGTAAAGTAATTTTAGTTGTTAGTAATGCCAAAGTAAAGCAATTTTAGTGGTTAGTAACAACAAAGTAAAGCAATTTTAGTTGTTAGTAACGCCACAGTAAAGCAATTTTAGTGGTTAGTAATGCCAAAAGTAAAGCAATTTTAGTGGTTAGTAATGCCAAAGTAAAGCAATTTTAGTGGTTAGTAACACCAAAGTAAAGTAATTTTAGTTGTTAGTAATGCCAAAGTAAAGCAATTTTAGTGGTTAGTAATGCCAAAGTAAAGTCATTTTAGTGGCCAAAGTAAAGTAATTTTAGTGGTTAGTAACGACAAAGTAAAGCAATTTTAGAGGTTAGTAACGACAAAGTAAAGCAATTTTAGTGGTTAGTAACACCAAAGTAAAGCAATTTTAGTGGTTAGTAACACCAAAGTAAAGTAATTTTAGTGGTTAGTAACACCAAAGTAAAGCAATTTTAGTGATTAGTAACACCAAAGTAAAGTCATTTTAGTGGTTAGTAATGCCAAAGTAAAGCAATTTTAGTGGTTAGTAACACCAAAGTAAAGCAATTTTAGTGGTTAGTAACACCAAAGTAAAGTAATTTTAGTGGTTAGTAACACCAAAGTAAAGCAATTTTAGTGGTTAGTAACACCAAAGTAAAGCAATTTTAGTGGTTAGTAACACAAAAGTAAAGCAATTTTAGTGGTTAGTAATGCCAAAGTAAAGCAATTTTAGTGGCCAAAGTAAAGTAATTTTAGTGGTTAGTAACGACAAAGTAAAGCAATTTTAGTGGTTAGTAATGCCAAAAGTAAAGCAATTTTAGTGGTTAGTAACAACAAAGTAAAGCAATTTTAGTTGTTAGTAACGCCACAGTAAAGCAATTTTAGTGGTTAGTAATGCCAAAAGTAAAGCAATTTTAGTGGTTAGTAACACCAAAGTAAAGCACTGTTAGTGGTTAGTAACGACAACGTAAAGCAATTTTAGTGGTTAGTATCAACAAAGTAAAGCAATTTTAGTCGTTAGTAACGCCACAGTAAAGCAATTTTAGTGGTTAGTAATGCCAAAGTAAAGCAATTTTAGTGGTTAGTAACACCAAAGTAAAGTAATTTTAGTAGTAATGCCAAAAGTAAAGCAAGTTTAGTGGTTAGTAATGCCAAAGTAAAGCAATTTTAGTGGTTAGTAACACCAAAGTAAAGTAATTTTAGTAGTAATGCCAAAAGTAAAGCAATTTTAGTGGTTAGTAATGCCAAAGTAAAGCAATTTTAGTGGTTAGTAACACCAAAGTAAAGCAATTTTAGTGGTTAGTAACACCAAAGTAAAGCAATTTTAGTGGTTAGTAATGCCAAAGTAAATTAATTTTAGTGGTTAGTAATGCCAAAGTAAAGCAATTTTAGTGGTTAGTAATGCCAAAGTAAAGCAATTTTAGTGGTTAGTAACACCAAAGTAAAGCAATTTTTAGTAGTAATGCCAAAAGTAAAGCAATTTTAGTGGTTAGTAATGGCAAAGTAAAGTAATTTTTAGTAGTAATGCCAAAAGTAAAGCAATTTTAGTGTTTAGTGGTTAGTAACACCAAAGTAAAGCAATTTTAGTGGTTAGTAACACCAAAGTAAAGCAATTTTAGTGGTTAGTAATGCCAAAGTAAATTAATTTTCATTGCAATTCTGATTATGAAAATTATGCCAATGCTTAAGTGATTATATATGAAGAATACTGCAGCTTGGGAAATCCACCTTCAAAGAATTTTCTGCTGATTTTCAGGTGTTTGTGACTGGTAGTGATGATTCACAGGAATTCCAGAGACAGGTAAAGGTTTAGGAAGATTTTTATTCTTTTTGACTATTGAAACTTTACAACTATGTTTCAAAGCCATACAATAAAATTATCAGTATCGTTATTGTTGTCTCACACCTCATTGAAGAATCGTTATTGTTGTCTGACACCTCATTTAAGTAAAGTTATTGTTGTCTCACACCTCATTGAAGTAAAGTTATTGTTGTCTCACACCTCATTAAAGTAAAGTTATTGTTGTCTGACACCTCATTAAAGTAAAGTTATTGTTGTCTCACACCTCATCAAAGTATCGTTATTGTTGTCTCACACCTCATTAAAGTAAAGTTATTGTTGTCTCACACCTCATCAAAGTAAAGTTATTGTTGTCTCACACCTCATTGAAGTAAAGTTATTGTTGTCTCACACCTCATTGAAGTAAAGTTATTGTTGTCTCACACCTCATTGAAGTAAAGTTATTGTTGTCTCACACCTCATCAAAGTATCGTTATTGTTGTCTCACACCTCATTAAAGTAAAGTTATTGTTGTCTCACACCTCATTGAAGTAAAGTTATTGTTGTCTCACACCTCATTGAAGTAAAGTTATTGTTGTCTCACACCTCATTAAAGTAAAGTTATTGTTTTCTCACACCTCATCAAAGTAAAGTTATTGTTTTCTCACACCTCATCAAAGTAACGTTATTGTTGTCTCACACCTCATTAAAGTAAAGTTATTGTTGTCTCACACCTCATTAAAGTAAAGTTATTGTTGTCTCACACCTCATTAAAGTAAAGTTATTATTGTCTCACACCTCATTAAAGTAAAGTTATTGTTGTCTCACACCTCATTAAAGTAAAGTTATTGTTGTCTCACACCTCATTGAAGTAAAGTTATTGTTGTCTCACACCTCATTAAAGTAAAGTTATTATTGTCTCACACCTCATTAAAGTAAAGTTATTGTTGTCTCACACCTCATTAAAGTAAAGTTATTGTTGTCTCACACCTCATTGAAGTAAAGTTATTGTTGTCTCACACCTCATTAAAGTAAAGTTATTGTTGTCTCACACCTCATTAAAGTAAAGTTATTGTTGTCTCACACCTCATTAAAGTAAAGTTATTGTTGTCTCACACCTCATTAAAGTAAAGTTATTGTTGTCTCACACCTCATTAAAGTAAAGTTATTGTTGTCTCACACCTCATTGAAGTAAAGTTATTGTTGTCTCACACCTCATTAAAGTAAAGTTATTATTGTCTCACACCTCATTAAAGTAAAGTTATTATTGTCTCACACCTCATTAAAGTAAAGTTATTATTGTCTCACACCTCATTAAAGTAAAGTTATTGTTGTCTCACACCTCATTAAAGTAAAGTTATTGTTGTCTCACACCTCATTGAAGTAAAGTTATTGTTGTCTCACACCTCATTAAAGTAAAGTTATTGTTGTCTCACACCTCGTTAAAGTAAAGTTATTGTTGTCTCACACCTCATTAAAGTAAAGTTATTGTTGTCTCACATTCATTAAAGTAAAGTTATTGTTGTCTCACACCTCATTGAAGTAAAGTTATTGTTGTCTCACACCTCATTGAAGTAAAGTTATTGTTGTCTCACACCTCATTGAAGTAAAGTTATTGTTGTCTCACACCTCATTGAAGTAAAGTTATTGTTGTCTCACACCTCATTGAAGTAAAGTTATTTTGTCTCACACCTCATTGAAGTAAAGTTATTGTTGTCTCACACCTCATTAAAGTAAAGTTATTGTTGTCTCACATTCATTAAAGTAAAGTTATTGTTGTCTCACACCTCATTGAAGTAAAGTTATTGTTGTCTCACACCTCATTGAAGTAAAGTTATTGTTGTCTCACACCTCATTGAAGTAAAGTTATTGTTGTCTCACACCTCATTGAAGTAAAGTTATTATTGTCTCACACCTCATTGAAGTAAAGTTATTGTTGTCTCACACCTCATTGAAGTAAAGTTATTGTTGTCTCACACCTCATTGAAGTAAAGTTATTGTTGTCTCACACCTCATTGAAGTAAAGTTATTATTGTCTCACACCTCATTGAAGTAAAGTTATTGTTGTCTCACACCTCATTGAAGTAAAGTTATTGTTGTCTCACACCTCATTGAAGTAAAGTTATTGTTGTCTCACACCTCATTGAAGTAAAGTTATTGTTGTCTCACACCTCATTGAAGTAAGGTTATTGTTGTCTCACACCTCATTGAAGAATTGTTATTGTTGTCTCACACCTCAACAAAGTAAAGTTATTGTTGTCTCACACCCCATCGTTATTGTGTGTCAATACGCCGGATGTACGGGACATCATCTGAAATCTATTTATTGGTTTTAACTTTCAGGTTTATGTCCTGAGGAAATATTCTACTCACCGGATACCAGAGAAGGGTCTCCGTTACTACATCTGCAGTTTGTCAACAGAGACCATCGTCTATAAGGTAAGAAGGGTGTTAGTTACTATACCTGTGCCCAGTCAACCGAGACTATCGTCTTTAAGTTAGGAAGGCTCTCAGTTGCTATATCTGTACCCAGTCAACCGAGGCCATCGTCTATAAGGTAAGAAGGGTGTTCGTTACTATATCTATACCCAGCCAACCGAGACCATCGTCTATAAGGTATGAAGGGTGTTCGTTACTATATCTATACCCAGTCAACCGAGGCCATCGTCTATAAGGTAAGAAGGGTGTTCGTTACTATATCTATACCCAGTCAACCGAGGCCATCGTCTATAAGGTAAGAAGGGTGTTCGTTACTATATCTATACCCAGTAAACAGAGACCATCGTCTATACGGTAAGAAGGGTGTTCGTTACTATATCTATACCCAGTCAACCGTGACCATCGTCTATAAGTTAGGAAGGGTCTCGGTTGCTATATCTATACCCAGTCAACCGAGGCCATCGTCTATACGGTAAGAAGGGTGTTCGTTACTATATCTATACCCAGTCAACCGAGACCATCGTCTATACGGTAAGAAGGGTGTTCGTTACTATATCTATACCCAGTCAACCGAGGCCATCGTCTATACGGTAAGAAGGGTCTCCGTTACTATATCTATACCCAGTCAACTGAGACCATCGTCTATACGGTAAGAAGGGTGTTCGTTACTATATCTATACCCAGTCAACTGAGACCATCGTCTATAAGGTAAGAAGGGTCTCCGTTACTATATCTATACCCAGTCAACCGAGACCATCGTCTATACGGTAAGAAGGGTGTTCGTTACTATATCTATACCCAGTCAACCGATACCATCGTCTATAAGTTAGGAAGGGTCTCCGTTACTATATCTGTACCCAGTCAACCGAGACCATCGTCTATAAGTTAGGAAGGTTCTCCGTTACTATATCTGTACCCAGTCAACCAAGACCATCGTCTATAAGTTAGGAAGGCTCTCCGTTACTATATCTGTACCCAGTAAACAGAGACCATCGTCTATAAGTTAGGAAGGGTCTCCGTTACTATATCTGTACCCAGTCAACCGTGTCCATCGTCTATAAGTTAGGAAGGGTCTCCGTTACTATATCTATACCCAGTCAACCGATACCATCGTCTATAAGTTAGGAAGGGTCTCGGTTGCTATATCTGTACCCAGTCAACCGAGACCATCGTCTATAAGTTAGGAAGGCTCTCGGTTACTATATCTATACCCAGTCAACCGAGACCATCGTCTATAAGGCGAAAAACCTATATATATTCCCAGTAGTTGGTTTGATTTCACTTTTGTTTACATATTTCTTGTTTACAATTTGACCTTCAAATCTTTAAGCTGTAGTGATATGTATATATGTCAAAGATCTATCTTCCTCTAATGTCTAACCCCTCATACATGTAGTATTAAACATTTTGTTCATGTTTCATTTCCTGTTCATCAATACTAAAGTGTTTTGCCGTAAGTAATTAATGCATGTTAATATTGTAGATGAAATGACAGTTCAGAGCAATCTTATGTTATCTTAGCGTTAAATAACCTATGCATCAAGGGGAAATGACTTTCTCTGCATAGTAATTTGTACGGTTTATTATATATAGAAATTGATATATTCAGTTGGTACATTTTATTATGCCCTTGATTTGTCTGTCATGTAGAAATATGAATTATCACATTTTCACTCAATTGGCAGTGAATTGATGCATAAGTCATTGGGCCTGATCTTTTAGTTTAATCGTATTTTATTGCTCGATTTGTTTTACATATACATATAAGAAAAGTAAATGGGTCGGGTCAATTACTAGTTCATGTAACATTAACATGAGTTAATGCAGAATGGAGGGGGTCTGATGTCATGTTTGTAGGGAGTTAATGCAGAATGGAGGGGGTCTGATGTCATGTTTGTAGGGAGTTAATGCAGAATGGAGGGGGTCTGATGTCATATTTGTAGGGAGTTAATGCAGAATGGAGGGGGCCTGATGTCATATTTGTAGGGAGTTAATGCAGAATGGAGGGGGCCTGATGTCATGTTTGTAGGGAGTTAATGCAGAATGGAGGGGGTCTGATGTCATGTTTGTAGGGAGTTAATGCAGAATGGAGGGGGTCTGATGTCATGTTTGTAGGGAGTTAATGCAGAATGGAGGGGTCTGATGTCATATTTGTAGGGAGTTAATGCAGAATGGAGGGGGCCTGATGTCATATTTGTAGGGAGTTAATGCAGAATGGAGGGGGTCTGATGTCATGTTTGTAGGGAATCAATGCAGAATGGAGGGGGTCTGATGTCATGTTTGTAGGGAGTTAATGCAGAATGGAGGGGGCCTGATGTCATATTTGTAGGGAGTTAATGCAGAATGGAGGGGGTCTGATGTCATGTTTGTAGGGAGTTAATGCAGAATGGAGGGGGTCTGATGTCATGTTTGTAGGGAGTTAATGCAGAATGGAGGGGGCCTGCTGTCATGTTTGTAGGGAGTTAATGCAGAATGGAGGGGGCCTGGTGTCATGTTTGTAGGGAGTTAATGCAGAATGGAGGGGGCTGATGTCATATTTGTAGGGAGTTAATGCAGAATGGAGGGGGTCTGATGTCATGTTTGTAGGGAGTTAATGCAGAATGGAGGGGGTCTGATGTCATGTTTGTAGGGAGTTAATGCAGAATGGAATGTCATATTTGTAGGGAGTTAATGCAGAATCTGATGTCATGTTTGTAGGGAGTTAATGCAGAATCTGATGTCATGTTTGTAGGGAGTTAATGCAGAATGGATGTCATAGGGAGTTAATGCAGAATGGAGGGGTCTGCAGAATGGAGGGGGTCTGATGTCATATTTGTAGGGAGTTAATGTCAGAATGGAGGGGGCCTGCAGATGGAGGGGGTCTGATGTCATGTTTGTAGGGAGTTAATGCAGAATGGAGGGGTCCATTCATGCAGATGTAATGCATGCAGGCCTGGTGTCATGTTTGTAGGGAGTTAATGCAGAATGGAGGGGGCCTTGTCATGTTTGTAGGGAGTTAATGCAGAAGGAAGGGGCTGATGTCATATTTGTAGGGAGTTAATGCAGAATGGAGGGTCATGTTTGTAGGGAGTGTCATGCAGAATAGGGAGGGGCCTGATGTCATATTTGTAGGGAGAATGGAGGGGATGTCTGATGGAGGGGTCATGTTTGTAGGGAGTTAATGCAATGGAGGGGGCAGATGCATGTTTGTCTGTTTTGTACGGAGTTAATGCATGTCCTGAATGTTAATGCATAATGGAGGGGCCTGGCCATGTTTGTAGGGAGTTAATGCATTTTGATGTCATGTTTGTAGGGAGTTATGCAGAATGGAGGGGTTTTGTAGGGGTTAATGTCAGTTTGTGGAGGGGGCCTGATGCAGAATGGAGGGGGCCTTGTTTGTAGGGAGTTAATGCCCATGTCATATTTGTAGGGAGTTAATGCAGAATGGAGGGGGTCTGATGTGTAGGGAGTTAGGGAGGGAGGGGCCCTGATGTCAATTTGTGCAGAATGGAGGGGGTCCATATTTGTAGGGAGTTAATGCAGATGTCTGATTTGTAGGGAGTTAATGCAGATTTGTAGGGAGTTAATTAGGAGGAGTGGAGGGGCCTGATGCAGATGCAGAATGGAGGGGGTCCATATTTGTGATGACTGGAGGGGGCCTGATGTCATTTGTAGGGAGTTAATGCAGACTGGAATGTCATATTTGTAGGGAGTTAATGCAATGGAGGGGGCCTGATGTCTGATGCCTGATGTTTGTAGGGAGTTAATGCAGAATGGAGACATGTGTGTAGGGAGTTAATGCAGAATGGAGGGGGCCTGATGTCATATTTGTAGGGAGTTAATGCAGAATGGAATGTCAAATGGTCCATTTGTAGGGAGTTAATGCAGAATGGATTTGTAGGGAGTTAATGCTGAGAATAGGGGTCCTGATGATAGTGCAGAATGGAGGGGGCCTGAGTGCAGAATGGAGGGGCTTGTTTGTAGGGAGTTAATGCATTGTCTTGGAGGAGTTAATGCAGAAGGAGGGGCCCATATTGTAGGGAGTTAATGCAGAATGGAGGGGCAATTTGTAGGGAGTTAATGCATGGAATGATATTTGTAGGGAGGGTCTGATGTCATATTTGTAGGGGAGTCTGATGTCAGAATGGAGGGGGCCTAATATGCAGAATGGAGGGGGCCTGATGTCATGTTTGTAGGAGTTAATGCAGAATGGGTGTAGAATGGAGGGCCTGATGTCTGATAGGTCTGATGTTTGTAGGGAGTGCAGAATGGATGCAGAATCTGATGTCATATTTGTAGGGAGTTAATGCATGTCATGTTTGTAGGGAGTTAATGCAGAATGGAGGGGGTCTGATGTCATGTTTGTAGGGAGTTAATGCAAGATGGAGGGGGCCTGATGTCATATTTGTAGGGAGTTAATGCAGATGTCATGTTTGTAGGGAGTTAATGCAGAATGGAGGGGGCTGATGTCATATTTGTAGGGAGTTAATGCAGAATGTATTTGTAGGGAGGGATGTCAGAATGGAGGGGGCTGATGTCATATTTGTAGGGAGTTAATGCAGAATGGAGGGGGGGTCTGATGTCATGTTTGTAGGGAGTTAATGCAGAACGGGGGGGGCCTGATGTCATATTTGTAGGGAGATGTAATGTTTGTAGGGAGTTAATGCAGAATGGAGGGGGGGTCTGATGTCATGTTTGTAGGGAGTTAATGCAGAATGGAGGGGGTCTGATGTCATTTAATGTCATATTTGTAGGGAGTGCAGAATGGAGGGAGAATGGAGAGGGCCTGATGTCATCATGTTTGTAGGGAGTTAATGCAGAATGGAGGGGGCCTGATGTCTGATGTCATGTTTGTAGGGAGTTAATGCAGAATGGAGGGGGGTCTGATCCATGTTTGTAGGGAGTTAATGCAGAATGGAGGGGGTCTGATGTCATGTTTGTAGGGAGTTAATGCAGAATGGAGGGGGCCAGAATGGAGGGGGCCTGATGTCATGTTTGTAGGGAGTTAATGCAGAATGGAGGGGGCTGATGATGTCATGTATTTGTAGGGAGTTAATGCAGAATGGAATGCAGAATGGATGGGGCTGATGTCATGTTTGTAGGGAGTTAATGCAGAATGGAGGGGGCCAGAATGGTCATCCTGATGTCAGAATGGAGGGGGCCTGATGTCATGTTTGTAGGGAGTTAATGCAGAATGGAGGGGAGTGGGCCTGATGTCATGTTTGTAGGGAGTTAATGCAGAATGGAGGGGGCCTGATGATGCCATGTATTTGTAGGGAGTTAATGCAGAATGGAGGGGGGGTCTGATGTCATGTTTGTAGGGAGTAGGGAGTTAATGTAGAATGGAGGGGGGGTCTGATGTCATGTTTGTAGGGAGTTAATGCAGAATGGAGGGGGCCTGATGTCATGTTTGTAGGGAGTTAATGTCAGAATGGAGGGGGCATGTTTGTAGGGAGTTAATGTCATGTTTGTAGGGAGGCCTGATGTCATATTGTAGGGAGTTAATGAATGGAGGGGGCCTGATGTCATGTTTGTAGGGAGTTAATGCAGAATGTTTGTAGGGAGTTAATGTCTGATGGAGGGGGCCTGATGTCATATTTGTAGGGAGTTAATGCAGAATGGAGGGGGCCTGATTGTCTGTTTGTAGGGAGTTAATGCAGAATGGAGGGGGCCTGATGCCCTGATGTCATGTTTGTAGGGAGTTAATGCAGAATGGAGGGGGTCTGATGTCATATTTGTAGGGAGTTAATGCAGAATGGAGGGGTCTGATGTCATGTTTGTAGGGAGTTAATGCAGAATGGAGGGGGCCTGATGTCATGTTGTAGGGAGTAGGGAAATGTAGAATGGAGGGGGCCTGATGTCATGTTTGTAGGGAGTTAATGCAGGTCTGAGGGTCTGATGTTTGTAGGGAGTTAATGCAGAATGGAGGGGGCCAGAATGGAGGGGGCATGTTTGTAGGGAGTTAATGCAGAATGGAGGGGGCCTGTTTGTAGGGAGTTAATGCAGAATGGAATGCAGAAGGTTTGTAGGGAGTTAATGCCTGATGTCATGTTTGTAGGGAGTTAATGCAGAATGGAGGGGGCCTGATTAATGCATTTGTAGGGAGTTAATGAATGGAATGTCTGCCTGATGTCATGTTTGTAGGGAGTTAATGCAGAATGATGCAGTGGAGGGGGTGATGTCATATTTGTAGGGAGTTAATGCAGAATGGATGGGGCCTGTGTCATTTGTAGGGAGTTAATGCAGACTGGAGGGGGTCTGATGTCATGTTTGTAGGGAGTTAATGCAGAATGGAGGGGGTCTGATGTCATGTTTGTAGGGAGTTAATGCAGAATGGAGGGGTCTGATGTCATGTTTGTAGGGAGTTAATGCAGAATGGAGGGGGCCTGATGTCATGTTTGTAGGGAGTTAATGCATGGAGGGGGCCTGATGTCATATTTGTAGGGAGTTAATGCAGAAGGAGGGGTCTGATGTCATGATGTCTGATGTCATATTTGTAGGGAGTTAATGCAACTTGTTTGTAGGGAGTTAATGGACTGGGGGGCCTGATGTCATATTTGTAGGGAGTTAATGCAAATGGAGGGGGCCTGATGCATATTTGTAGAGTTAATGCAGAATGGAGGGGGCCTGATGTCATATTTTGTAGGGAGTAATGCAGAAGGGAGGGGGTTCTGATGTCATATTTGTAGGGAGTTAATGCAGAATGGAGGGGGTCTGATGTCATGTTTGTAGGGAGTTAATGCAGAATGGAGGGGGCCTGATGTCATGTTTGTAGGGAGTTAATGTGGAGGGGCCTGATGTCATATTTGTAGGGAGTTAATGCAGAATGGAGGGGGCCTGATGTCATATTTGTAGGAGTTTAATGCAGAATGGAGGGGGTCTGATGTCATGTTTGTGGGAGTTAATGAATGGAGGGGGGATGTCATATTTAATGCAGAATGGAGGGGGGATGTCATGTTTGTAGGGAGTTAATGCAGAATGGAGGGGGCCTGATGTCATATTTGTAGGAGTTAATGCAGAATGGAGGGGCCTTATGTCATGTTTGTAGGGAGTTAATGCAGAATGGAATGCAGAATGGATGTGTAGGGAGTTAATGCAGAATGGAGGGGGCCTGATGTCATGTTTGTAGGGAGTTAATGCAGAATGGAGGGGGCCTGATGTCATTTGTAGGGAGTTATGCAGAATGGCCATTTTGTAGGGAGTTAATGCAGAATGGAGGCCTGATGTCTGTTTGTAGGGAGTTAATGCAGAATGGAGGGGGCCTGATGTCATGTTGTAGGGAGTTAATGCAGAATGGAGGGGGCCTGATGTCATATTTGTAGGGAGTTAATGCAGAATGGATGGGGTCTGATGTCATGTTTGTAGGGAGTTAATGCAGAATGGAGGGGGTCTGATGTCATGTTTGTAGGGAGTTAATGCAGAATGGAGGGGTCTGATGTCAGTTTGTGTTAATGCAGAATGGGGGGGCCTGATGTCATGTTTGTAGGGAGTTAATGCAGAATGGAGGGGGCTGATGTCATTTGTGGGGTTTGGTTTTTGTAGGGAGTTAATGCAGACTGGATGGGGCCTGATGTCATGTTTGTAGGGAGTTAATGCAGAATGGAGGGGGCCTGATGTCATATTTGTAGGGAGTTAATGCAGAATGGAGGGGGTCTGATGTCATGTTTGTAGGGAGTTAATGCAGAATGGAGGGGGTCTGATGTCATATTTGTAGGGAGTTAGTGCAGAATGGAGGGGGCCTGATTGTCTTGTTTGTAGGGAGTTAATGCAGAATGGAGGGGGCCTGATGTCATGTTTGTAGGGAGTTAATGCAGAATGGAGGGGCCTGATGTCATATTTGTAGGGAGTTAATGCAGAATGGAGGGGGCCTGATGTCATATTTGTAGGGAGTTAATGCAGAATGGAGGGGGTCTGATGTCATGTTTGTAGGGAGTTAATGCAGAATGGAGGGGGCCTGATGTCATATTGTAGGGAGTTAATGCAGAATGGAGGGGGCCTGATGTCATGTTTGTAGGGAGTTAATGCAGAATGGAGGGGGCCTGATGTCTTTGTAGGGAGTTAATGCAGAATGGAGGGGCTGATGTCATTTTGTAGGGAGTTAATGCAGAATGGAGGGGGTCTGATGTCATGTTTGTAGGGAGTTAATGCAGAATGGAGGGGGCCTGATGTCATTATTTTGTAGGGAGTTAATGCAGAATGGAGGCCTGATGTCTTTTGTAGGGAGTTAATGCAGAATGGAGGGGGCCTGATGTCATGTTGTAGGGAGTTAATGCAGAATGGAGGGGGCCTGATGTCATATTTGTAGGGAGTTAATGCAGAATGGATGGGGTCTGATGTCATGTTTGTAGGGAGTTAATGCAGACTGGAGGGGGTCTGATGTCATATTTGTAGGGAGTTAATGCAGAATGGAGGGGGTCTGATGTCATATTTGTAGGGAGTTAATGCAGACTGGATGGGGCCCTGGTGTCATATTTGTAGGGAGTTAATGCAGACTGGAGGGGGCCTGATGTCATGTTTGTAGGGAGTTAATGCAGACTGGAGGGGGCCTGATGTCATATTTGTAGGGAGTTAATGCAGATGTTCATCTTGTTTGTAGGGAGTTAATGCAGAATGGAGGGGGTCTGATGTCATATTTGTAGGGAGTTAATGCAGACTGGAGGGGGCCTGATGTCATATTTTTAGGGAGTTAATGCAGATGTTCATCTTGTTTGTAGAGAGTTAATGCAGAATGGATGGGGCCCTGATGTCATATTTGTAGGGAGTTAATGCAGACTGGATGGGGCCCTGATGTCATATTTGTAGGGAGTTAATGCAGACTGGAGGGGGCCTGATGTCATATTTGTAGGGAGTTAATGCAGAAGGGAGGGGGTCTGATGTCATATTTGTAGGGAGTTAGTGCAGAATGGAGGGGGCCTGATTGTCTTGTTTGTAGGGAGTTAATGCATAATGGAGGGGCCCTAATCATCATATTTGCTTGGATTAAATGCAGAAGTGATTGGCCCTGATAATCATGTGTGTAGGGAGTTAATGCATAAGGGAGGGGCCCTGATATCATATTTGTATTGTGTTAATGCAGAAGGAATTGGCCCTGATAATTATGTTTGTAGGGAGTTAATGCAGATCTTCGTGTTTAATGAAACTATCCCACAAAGTTGATCTACCACCAAGTTACCACACAATGTTGGCGTGATCAAATACTAGACCTTGGATGTACTGTAGATGTACTGTACAGGTATCAATTATTTTACCTGCTTGGTTGAATCTGAATTTTATTGCACTTTTTTACTTTCATTACTCCGATATTACAGGTGAAAATATCTATTTAATATTGAATCAGTACTGCCATCAGTGTTTGGTAAATTAAACCTCCCTTTCATCTTTATGTAACATAAAAACCTGAGCCATTTACCAGTGTTTGCGTTGAGGTTTATCAAGGTGCATAATTCTACCCAAATGTACCAGCTTTATGTAGTTGATGAAGACCTTGATGAATACCTCCAGTATTGAAACAAGCATGGCCCACACCCTTATAGAACCATCAACCCTACGCAAGCCCTGTTGGAGAGCTTCAAGTCATGCACATATTTGATCATATTGTGTGATTTGATGGTATACCTGGGAAAATATAATATGTAGATGTAATAGGGAGGGAAAATGGGATATAATAGAGAGGAAGAATGGGAATGCAATATTGAAGAGGAATGGGAATGCAATATCGAAGAGGAATGGGAATGCAATATTGAGGAGGAATGGGAATGTAATATTGAAGAGGAATGGGGATGTAATATTGAGGAGGAATGGGGATGTAATATTGAGGAGGAATGTGAATGTAATATTGAGGAGGAATGAGAATGTAATATTGAGGAGGAATGGGAATGTAATATTGAGGAGGAATGGGAATGTAATATTGAGGAGGAATGGGAATGTAATATTGAAGAGGAATGGGGAATGCAATATTGAGGAGGAATGGGAATGTAATATTGAGGAGGAATGGGAATGTAATATTGAGGAGGAATGGGAATGTACTATTGAGGAGGAATGGGAATGTAATATTGAGGAGGAATGTGAATGTAATATTGAGGAAGAAGGGAATGCAATATTGAAGAGGAATGGGAATGCAATATTGAAGAGGAATGGGAATGCAATATTGAGGAGGAATGGGAATGTAATATTGAAGAGGAATGGGAATGTAATATTGAGGAGGAATGGGATGTAATATTGAGGAGGAATGTGAATGTAATATTGAGGAGGAATGAGAATGTAATATTGAGGAGGAATGGGAATGTAATATTGAGGAGGAATGGGAATGTAATATTGAGGAGGAATGGGAATGTAATATTGAAGAGTAATGGGGAATGTAATATTGAGGAGGAATGGGATGTAATATTGAGGAGGAATGGGAATGTAATATTGAGGAGGAATGGGAATGTACTATTGAGGAGGAATGGGAATGTAATATTGAGGAGGAATGGAATGTAATATTGAGGAGGAATGGGAATGTAATATTGAGGAGGAATGGGGATGTAATATTGAGGAGGAATGGGGATGTAATATTGAGGAGGAATGTGAATGTAATATTGAGGAGGAATGGGAATGTAATATTGAGGAGGAATGTAATATTGAAGAGGAATGGGAATGTAATATTGAGGAGGAATGGGGATGTAATATTGAGGAGGAATGTGAATGTAATATTGAGGAGGAATGGGAATGTAATATTGAGGAGGAATGTAATATTGAGGAGGATGGGAATGTAATATTGAGGAGGAATGGGGATGTAATATTGAGGAGGAATGTGAATGTAATATTGAGGAGGAATGTGAATGTAATATTGAGGAGGAATGGGAATGTAATATTGAGGAGGAATGGGAATGTAATATTGAGGAGGAATGGGAATGTAATATTGAAGAGGAATGGGGAATGCAATATTGAGGAGGAATGGGAATGTAATATTGAGGAGGAATGGGAATGTACTATTGAGGAGGAATGGGAATGTAATATTGAGGAGGAATGGGAATGTATATTGAGGAGGAATGGGAATGTAATATTGAGGAGGAATGGGAATGTAATATTGAGGAGGAATGAGAATGTAATATTGAGGAGGAATGGGAATGTAATATTGAGGAGGAATGGGAATGTACTATTGAGGAAGAAGGGGATGTAATATTGAGGAGGAATGGGAATGTAATATTGAAGAGGAATGGGAATGTACTATTGAGGAGGAATGGGAATGTAATATTGAGGAGGAGTGGGAATGTACTATTGAGGAGGAGTGGGAATGTACTATTGAGGAGGAATGGGAATGTAATATTGAGGAGGAGTGGGAATGTAATATTGAGAAGGAGTGGGAATGTAATATTATGGAGGAATGGGACTGTAATATTGAGGAGGAATGGGAATGTAATATTGAGGAGGAATGGGAATGTAATATTGAGGAGGAATGGGGATGTAACATTGAGGAGGAATGGGAATGTAATATTGAGGAGGAATGGGAATGTAATATTGAGGAGGAATGGGACTGTAATATTGAGGAGGAATGGGAATGTAATATTGAGGAGGAATGGGGATGTAACATTGAGGAGGAATGGGAATGTAATATTGAGGAGGAAGGGGATGTAATATTGAGGAGGAATGGGAATGTAATATTGAGGAGGAAGGGGATGTAATATTGAGGAGGAATGGGTATGTAATATTGAAGAGGAATGGGTATGTAATATTGAGGAGGAAAGGGGGGTATAATATTGTGGAAGAAGGGGATATAATGAGGAAGGATGTAATAGGGAGGAATTAACATGATGTAATGTTGGAGAATTCCACTACCTTCTATAGTATACAAGTGGGGAGCAATAGAGTATGAACTCTTACATTTGTTTGAGTGTACATAGCTCATGTTATTACTTTTTGTGTATGTAAATGAGATTTGGGTTCTAAACAATATGATGATTCCGACAAGCTCTTCTGCCCTCTGTATAGATATTATAGTTAAGGTTTTCTAATTTCTATTGTTTAGTTTATGCAAATTTCTTTCAGCTCTAATGTGAAACATGTTCTTACAACATTAGTTAATCCGTAACCTGCCAATCACAACTAAAGTCGCTTTTGCAAACAGCATAGAGCCAGATCAGATGTGCCGTCTGATCTGGCTCTATGCTGTTTGATATTCTGATAGTGGAGCTAAACCACTTGTCTGAATAGAAAACAACATAGATCCTAATCAGACATGGTGCTACGCCGCGGCTGCTGATCAGGATCTATGTATTTTGCCCATTCCATCCAATTTATTCGGCACATTATGGGTTAATTAAGACCTTGTTCCTGATGGAATCCATCGCCAAGAGACGGAGAGAAGAGGAAATATTGATGTGAGGACAAGTCTTGAGGACACCACCACCATGGTTCTGACTTGTCCATACCCACCACCTCTCAGTTACGAGATGGACATTACACCATAAAGGCTCACTTCGTTCTATATATAGTTATTGTTGTTATATTTGTAGGGCCAGTTGAACACGGCACAGTTATGGAGCTACTTTAAGGACCTAGGGGATACAGATTATGAGACCCATCTGTCACTTATACATAGCAGGTTCTCAACCAATACATTCCCTAGCTGGGAGAGGGCTCACCCTCAAAGGTAAGCTGGCTGATTGAACATTGTAGCTTATCACGTAGCCATGAAGTATCCATTTCATAAAACATTTGGTTAGCATCCATACTTGCCTATAAGACGAGTTTTTTACCACCAGATTATGGCCTCAAAGTGGCTTACCGTCCATACTTGCCTATAAGACTAGTATTTTACCACCAGATTATGGCCTCAAAGTGGCTTACCATCCATACTTGCCTATAAGACAAGTATTTTACCACCAGATTATGGCCTCAAAGTGGCTTACCGTCCATACTTGCCTATAAGACAAGTATTTTACCACCAGATTGTGGCCTCAAAGTGGCTTACGTCCATACTTGCCTATAAGACTAGTATTTTACCACCAGATTATGGCCTCAAAGTGGCTTACCGTCCATACTTGCCTATAAGACAAGTATTTTACCACCAGATTATGGCCTCAAAGTGGCTTACCGTCCATACTTGCCTATAAGACAAGTATTTTACCACCAGATTGTGGCCTCAAAGTGGCTTACCGTCCATACTTGCCTATAAGACAAGTATTTTACCACCAGATTATGGCCTCAAAGTGGCTTACCGTCCATACTTGCCTATAAGACAAGTATTTTACCACCAGATTATGGCCTCAAAGTGGCTTACCGTCCATACTTGCCTATAAGACAAGTATTTTACCACCAGATTATGGCCTCAAAGTGGCTTACCGTCCATACTTGCCTATAAGACAAGTATTTTACCACCAGATTATGGCCTCAAAGTGGCTTACCGTCCATACTTGCCTATAAGACAAGTATTTTACCACCAGATTATGGCCTCAAAGTGGCTTACCGTCCATACTTGCCTATAAGACTAGTATTTTACCACCAGATTATGGCCTCAAAGTGGCTTACCGTTTTGTATAAGACAAGTATTTTACAACAAGATTATGGCCTCAAAGTGGCTTCCGTCCATACTCGCCTATAAGACGAGTTTTTTACCACCAGATTATTGTATCAAAGTGGCTTCCCGTCCATACTCGCCTATAAGACAAGTATTTTACCACCAGATTATTGTATCAAAGTGGCTTCCCGTCCATACTCGCCTATAAGATGAGTTTTTTACCACCAGATTATTGTATCAAAGTGGCTTCCCGTCCATACTCACCTATAAGACGAGTATTTTACCACCAGATTATGGCCTCAAAGTGGCTTCCTGTCTTATAAGCGAGTGTTATAAAGTCATTTTGTTCTGATGCCAAGTATTGGCATTCAAGCATTTCAGATGTAAAATGAGAATAATCTGTTATGTACGGTCATAAAGAATTATTTTATTTCTTAATGATGCAGGATTCTTGTTGGGGATGACACCACCGAATTCCTTGTTTCATTTTGTACCCGAATATGTTAAATCCAATTTGCATAGATTACACCTACATGTAGCAGTTTTCTTATTCTCAGAGCAATTCAAGCATTTCCAAACGTGTGACTGAGCGGGTGGCATTTTTGAGGACAATATAATATTTGTTTCCGAATATTCAAATACTGGAAAAGTATTCGGACGTTCGAGCGAATATTCGAATATTCATTGCCAACCCTAAATAAAATAAAAGTTTGTTTGCTTCAAATCTTCGTGTTTTTAGATACTTAGCTCACAATGGAGAAATCAACACTCTACGAGGAAATGTGAACCTGATGGCTGCGAGAGAGGGTGTAATGAATAGTACAATCTTTGGGGACCACCTCAAGCAGTTGTACCCTGTGGTGGAATCTGGCATGTCAGACTCGGGCTGTGTGGACAATGTGCTTGAGTTTCTCTGTATGGCAGGAGGTCGTGAGTTACCTGAGGCAATTATGACCATGGTGCCGGAGGCTTGGCAGAATGATAAGATAATGTCGGCAGAGAAGAAGGCTTTCTACAGATGGAGTGCATTTGCAATGGAACCCTGGGATGGACCTGGTGAGTTGTATGTTACGTGTAAACCTGGGATCCTTGGACCTCTACAACTGGAGCTATGAAACGAGACATTAAATGGACGTGAACAGCCGTGTGAAGCAGTACCTTATGGGATCTGCACAACCCTGGCTATGTATGTTCAGTGCCGTGTGAAGCAGTACCTTATGGGATCCACACAACCCTGGCTATGTATTATGTATGATCGGTGCCGTGTGAAGCAGTACCTTATGGGATCCACACAATCCTGGCTATGTATTATGTATGATCGGTGCCATGTGAAGCGGGTACCTTATGGGATCCACACAACCCTGGCTATGTATTATGTATGATCGGTGCCGTGTGAAGCAGTACCTTATGGGATCCACACAATCCTGGCTATGTATTATGTATGATCGGTG
>CM026387.1:62739794-62791326 GCA_014843695.1 Archivesica marissinica | reverse complement strand
GGAGTTAATGCAGACTGGAGGGGGTCTGATGTCATATTTGTAGGGAGTTAATGCAGAATGGAGGGGGTCTGATGTCATATTTGTAGGGAGTTAATGCAGACTGGATGGGGCCCTGGTGTCATATTTGTAGGGAGTTAATGCAGACTGGAGGGGGCCTGATGTCATGTTTGTAGGGAGTTAATGCAGACTGGAGGGGGCCTGATGTCATATTTGTAGGGAGTTAATGCAGATGTTCATCTTGTTTGTAGGGAGTTAATGCAGAATGGAGGGGGTCTGATGTCATATTTGTAGGGAGTTAATGCAGACTGGAGGGGGCCTGATGTCATATTTTTAGGGAGTTAATGCAGATGTTCATCTTGTTTGTAGAGAGTTAATGCAGAATGGATGGGGCCCTGATGTCATATTTGTAGGGAGTTAATGCAGACTGGATGGGGCCCTGATGTCATATTTGTAGGGAGTTAATGCAGACTGGAGGGGGCCTGATGTCATATTTGTAGGGAGTTAATGCAGAAGGGAGGGGGTCTGATGTCATATTTGTAGGGAGTTAGTGCAGAATGGAGGGGGCCTGATTGTCTTGTTTGTAGGGAGTTAATGCATAATGGAGGGGCCCTAATCATCATATTTGCTTGGATTAAATGCAGACGTGATTGGCCCTGATAATCATGTGTGTAGGGAGTTAATGCATAAGGGAGGGGCCCTGATATCATATTTGTATTGTGTTAATGCAGAAGGAATTGGCCCTGATAATTATGTTTGTAGGGAGTTAATGCAGATCTTCGTGTTTAATGAAACTATCCCACAAAGTTGATCTACCACCAAGTTACCACACAATGTTGGCGTGATCAAATACTAGACCTTGGATGTACTGTAGATGTACTGTACAGGTATCAATTATTTTACCTGCTTGGTTGAATCTGAATTTTATTGCACTTTTTTACTTTCATTACTCCGATATTACAGGTGAAAATATCTATTTAATATTGAATCAGTACTGCCATCAGTGTTTGGTAAATTAAACCTCCCTTTCATCTTTATGTAACATAAAAACCTGAGCCATTTACCAGTGTTTGCGTTGAGGTTTATCAAGGTGCATAATTCTACCCAAATGTACCAGCTTTATGTAGTTGATGAAGACCTTGATGAATACCTCCAGTATTGAAACAAGCATGGCCCACACCCTTATAGAACCATCAACCCTACGCAAGCCCTGTTGGAGAGCTTCAAGTCATGCACATATTTGATCATATTGTGTGATTTGATGGTATACCTGGGAAAATATAATATGTAGATGTAATAGGGAGGGAAAATGGGATATAATAGAGAGGAAGAATGGGAATGCAATATTGAAGAGGAATGGGAATGCAATATCGAAGAGGAATGGGAATGCAATATTGAGGAGGAATGGGAATGTAATATTGAAGAGGAATGGGGATGTAATATTGAGGAGGAATGGGGATGTAATATTGAGGAGGAATGTGAATGTAATATTGAGGAGGAATGAGAATGTAATATTGAGGAGGAATGGGAATGTAATATGAGGAGGAATGGGAATGTAATATTGAGGAGGATGGGAATGTAATATTGAAGAGGAATGGGGAATGCAATATTGAGGAGGAATGGGAATGTAATATTGAGGAGGAATGGGAATGTAATATTGAGGAGGAATGGGAATGTACTATTGAGGAGGAATGGGAATGTAATATTGAGGAGGAATGTGAATGTAATATTGAGGAAGAAGGGAATGCAATATTGAAGAGGAATGGGAATGCAATATTGAAGAGGAATGGGAATGCAATATTGAGGAGGAATGGGAATGTAATATTGAAGAGGAATGGGAATGTAATATTGAGGAGGAATGGGATGTAATATTGAGGAGGAATGTGAATGTAATATTGAGGAGGAATGAGAATGTAATATTGAGGAGGAATGGGAATGTAATATTGAGGAGGAATGGGAATGTAATATTGAGGAGGAATGGGAATGTAATATTGAAGAGTAATGGGGAATGCAATATGAGGAGGATGGGAATGTAATATTGAGGAGGAATGGGAATGTAATATTGAGGAGGAATGGGAAGTACTATTGAGGAGGAATGGGAATGTAATATTGAGGAGGAATGTGAATGTAATATTGAGGAGGAATGGGAATGTAATATTGAGGAGGAATGGGGATGTAATATTGAGGAGGAATGGGATGTAATATTGAGGAGGAATGTGAATGTAATATTGAGGAGGAATGGGATGTAATATTGAGGAGGAATGTAATATGAAGAGGAATGGGAATGTAATATTGAGGAGGAATGGGGATGTAATATTGAGGAGGAATGTGAATGTAATATTGAGGAGGAATGGGAATGTAATATTGAGGAGGAATGTAATATTGAGGAGGATGGGAATGTAATATGAGGAGGAATGGGGATGTAATATTGGGCGGAATGTGAATGTAAATTGAGGAGGAATGAGAATGTAATATTGAGGAGGAATGGGAATGTAATATTGAGGAGGAATGGATAGTAATATTGAGGAGGAATGGGGAAGTAATATTTGAAGAGGAATGGGGAATGCAATATTGAGGAGGAATGGGAATGTATTATTGAGGAGGAATGGGAATGTAATATTGAGGAGGAATGGGAATGAATATTGAGGAGGAATGGGAATGTAATATTGAGGAGGAATGGGAATGTAATATTGAGGAGGGAATGGGAATGTAATATTGAGGAGGAATGAGAATGTAATATTGAGGAGGAATGGGAATGTAATATTGAGAGGAGGAGGGGGATGGGGTGTCATGTACTATTGGGAGGAATGGCGGGGAATATTGGAGGAATGGGAATGTAATGAGAGAAGGGGATGTAATATTGAGGAGGAATGGGAATGTAATATTGAAGAGGAATGGGAATGTACTATTGAGGAGGAATGGGAATGTAATATTGAGGAGGAGTGGGAATGTACTATTGAGGAGGAGTGGGAATGTACTATGAGGAGGAATGGGATGTAATATTGAGGAGGAGTGGGAATGTAATATTGAGAAGGAGTGGGAATGTAATATTATGGAGGAATGGACTGTAATATTGAGGAGGAATGGGAATGTAATATTGAGGAATGGGAATGTAATATTGAGGAGGAATGGGGATGTAAATTGAGGAGGAATGGGAATGTAATATGAGGAGGAATGGGAATGTAATTGAGGAGGAATGGGACTGTAATATTGAGGAGGAATGGGAATGTAATATTGAGGAGGAATGGGGATGTAACATTGAGGAGGAATGGGAATGTAATATTGAGGAGGAAGGGGATGTAATATTGAGGAGGAATGGGAATGTAATATTGAGGAGGAAGGGGATGTAATATTGAGGAGGAATGGGTATGTAATATTGAAGAGGAATGGGTATGTAATATTGAGGAGGAAAGGGGGGTATAATATTGTGGAAGAAGGGGATATAATGAGGAAGGATGTAATAGGGAGGAATTAACATGATGTAATGTTGGAGAATTCCACTACCTTCTATAGTATACAAGTGGGGAGCAATAGAGTATGAACTCTTACATTTGTTTGAGTGTACATAGCTCATGTTATTACTTTTTGTGTATGTAAATGAGATTTGGGTTCTAAACAATATGATGATTCCGACAAGCTCTTCTGCCCTCTGTATAGATATTATAGTTAAGGTTTTCTAATTTCTATTGTTTAGTTTATGCAAATTTCTTTCAGCTCTAATGTGAAACATGTTCTTACAACATTAGTTAATCCGTAACCTGCCAATCACAACTAAAGTCGCTTTTGCAAACAGCATAGAGCCAGATCAGATGTGCCGTCTGATCTGGCTCTATGCTGTTTGATATTCTGATAGTGGAGCTAAACCACTTGTCTGAATAGAAAACAACATAGATCCTAATCAGACATGGTGCTACGCCGCGGCTGCTGATCAGGATCTATGTATTTTGCCCATTCCATCCAATTTATTCGGCACATTATGGGTTAATTAAGACCTTGTTCCTGATGGAATCCATCGCCAAGAGACGGAGAGAAGAGGAAATATTGATGTGAGGACAAGTCTTGAGGACACCACCACCATGGTTCTGACTTGTCCATACCCACCACCTCTCAGTTACGAGATGGACATTACACCATAAAGGCTCACTTCGTTCTATATATAGTTATTGTTGTTATATTTGTAGGGCCAGTTGAACACGGCACAGTTATGGAGCTACTTTAAGGACCTAGGGGATACAGATTATGAGACCCATCTGTCACTTATACATAGCAGGTTCTCAACCAATACATTCCCTAGCTGGGAGAGGGCTCACCCTCAAAGGTAAGCTGGCTGATTGAACATTGTAGCTTATCACGTAGCCATGAAGTATCCATTTCATAAAACATTTGGTTAGCATCCATACTTGCCTATAAGACGAGTTTTTTACCACCAGATTATGGCCTCAAAGTGGCTTACCGTCCATACTTGCCTATAAGACTAGTATTTTACCACCAGATTATGGCCTCAAAGTGGCTTACCATCCATACTTGCCTATAAGACAAGTATTTTACCACCAGATTATGGCCTCAAAGTGGCTTACCATCCATACTTGCCTATAAGACAAGTATTTTACCACCAGATTGTGGCCTCAAAGTGGCTTACGTCCATACTTGCCTATAAGACTAGTATTTTACCACCAGATTATGGCCTCAAAGTGGCTTACCGTCCATACTTGCCTATAAGACTAGTATTTTACCACCAGATTATGGCCTCAAAGTGGCTTACCGTCCATACTTGCCTATAAGACAAGTATTTTACCACCAGATTATGGCCTCAAAGTGGCTTACCGTCCATACTTGCCTATAAGACAAGTATTTTACCACCAGATTATGGCCTCAAAGTGGCTTACCGTCCATACTTGCCTATAAGACAAGTATTTTACCACCAGATTATGGCCTCAAAGTGGCTTACCGTCCATACTTGCCTATAAGACAAGTATTTTACCACCAGATTATGGCCTCAAAGTGGCTTACCGTCCATACTTGCCTATAAGACAAGTATTTTACCACCAGATTATGGCCTCAAAGTGGCTTACCGTCCATACTTGCCTATAAGACAAGTATTTTACCACCAGATTATGGCCTCAAAGTGGCTTACCGTCCATACTTGCCTATAAGACTAGTATTTTACCACCAGATTATGGCCTCAAAGTGGCTTACCGTCCATACTTGCCTATAAGACAAGTATTTTACCACCAGATTATGGCCTCAAAGTGGCTTCCCGTCCATACTCGCCTATAAGACGAGTTTTTTACCACCAGATTATTGTATCAAAGTGGCTTCCCGTCCATACCCGCCTATAAGACAAGTATTTTACCACCAGATTATTGTATCAAAGTGGCTTCCCGTCCATACTCGCCTATAAGATGAGTTTTTTACCACCAGATTATTGTATCAAAGTGGCTTCCCGTCCATACTCACCTATAAGACGAGTATTTTACCACCAGATTATGGCCTCAAAGTGGCTTCCTGTCTTATAAGCGAGTGTTATAAAGTCATTTTGTTCTGATGCCAAGTATTGGCATTCAAGCATTTCAGATGTAAAATGAGAATAATCTGTTATGTACGGTCATAAAGAATTATTTTATTTCTTAATGATGCAGGATTCTTGTTGGGGATGACACCACCGAATTCCTTGTTTCATTTTGTACCCGAATATGTTAAATCCAATTTGCATAGATTACACCTACATGTAGCAGTTTTCTTATTCTCAGAGCAATTCAAGCATTTCCAAACGTGTGACTGAGCGGGTGGCATTTTTGAGGACAATATAATATTTGTTTCCGAATATTCAAATACTGGAAAAGTATTCGGACGTTCGAGCGAATATTCGAATATTCATTGCCAACCCTAAATAAAATAAAAGTTTGTTTGCTTCAAATCTTCGTGTTTTTAGATACTTAGCTCACAATGGAGAAATCAACACTCTACGAGGAAATGTGAACCTGATGGCTGCGAGAGAGGGTGTAATGAATAGTACAATCTTTGGGGACCACCTCAAGCAGCTGTACCCTGTGGTGGAATCTGGCATGTCAGACTCGGGCTGTGTGGACAATGTGCTTGAGTTTCTCTGTATGGCAGGAGGTCGTGAGTTACCTGAGGCAATTATGACCATGGTGCCGGAGGCTTGGCAGAATGATAAGATAATGTCGGCAGAGAAGAAGGCTTTCTACAGATGGAGTGCATTTGCAATGGAACCCTGGGATGGACCTGGTGAGTTGTATGTTACGTGTAAACCTGGGATCCTTGGACCTCTACAACTGGAGCTATGAAACGAGACATTAAATGGACGTGAACAGCCGTGTGAAGCAGTACCTTATGGGATCTGCACAACCCTGGCTATGTATGTTCAGTGCCGTGTGAAGCAGTACCTTATGGGATCCACACAACCCTGGCTATGTATTATGTATGATCGGTGCCGTGTGAAGCAGTACCTTATGGGATCCACACAATCCTGGCTATGTATTATGTATGATCGGTGCCATGTGAAGCGGGTACCTTATGGGATCCACACAACCCTGGCTATGTATTATGTATGATCGGTGCCGTGTGAAGCAGTACCTTATGGGATCCACACAATCCTGGCTATGTATTATGTATGATCGGTGCCGTGTGAAGCAGTACCTTATGGGATCTGCACAACCCTGACTATGTATTATGTATGATCGGTGCTGTGTGAAGCAGTACCTTATGGAATCTGCACAACCCTGGCTATGTATTATGTATGATCGGTGCCGTGTGAAGCGAGTACCTTATGGAATCTGCACAACCCTGGCTATGTATTATGTTCAGTGCCGTGTGAAGCGAGTACCTTATGGGATCTGCACAACCCTGGCTATGTATTATGTTCAGTGCCATGTGAAGCGAGTATCTTATGGGATCTGCACAACCCTGGCTATGTATTATGATTGGGGATTTGGGAGTCGTGATAGCGCAGTGGTAGCGTGTTCGCTTCAGGTGTGAAAGGCCCGGAGTTAGGCAAGGCACTTAAAGTCCACGATGCCTCTTTTCTCTCCCTCATGGAGATGGATTCCATCAGGAATGAGGTCTAGAGAGCGATTTACCTAACGTTGTAAGAACTTGTTACGCCATCGAGCTAAAATAAATTTGTATAAACTATTATGATTGGTGCCCTGTGAAGCTGGACACGTAGACATAACAGTAGGTTTATAATATTTCCATTTTAAAGTCATGATAGCTCAGTTGTAGCACAGTGGTAGTTTGTTCGCTTCATGCGCAAAAGGCCCAGAGTTCAAGCCCCACTGGAGCCGTTACGATAGTGTCCAAGACAAGGCATTTAAATTCCACATGCCTCTTCTCTCTCCCTTGTGGCGATGGATTCCATCAGGAATGAGGTCTCGAGAGTGAGTAATATAAGTTATAAGAACTTGTTTCGCAATCGAGCTAAAATAAATTTGTATAAACTAATATTGCCACTCACTAATTGTATTGCACACACTACTGCTGGTGAATAATAGGTAGATAGTATAGGATGGGATAGAAAGGTAAACATCTAACAATCAAATGTGCAGGAAAATACACTATGTACATGGAATTAACGATTATCAGGAAAATACACTATGTACATGGAATTAACGATTATCAGGAAAATACACTATGTACATGGAATTAATGATTATCAGGAAAATACACTATGTACATGGAATTAACGATTATCAGGAAAATACACTATGTACATGGAATTAACGATTATCAGGAAAATACACTATGTACATGGAATTAACGATTATCAGGAAAATACACTATGTACATGGAATTAACGATTATCAGGAAAATACACTATGTACATGGAATTAACGTTATCAGGAAAATACACTATGTACATGGAATTAACGTTATCAGGAAAATACACTATGTACATGGAATTAACGATTATCAGGAAAATACACTATGTACATGGAATTAATGATTATCAGGAAAATACACTATGTACATGGAATTAACGGTTATCAGGAAAATACACTATGTACATGGAATTAACGGTTATCAGGAAAATACACTATGTACATGGAATTAACGGTTATCGGGAAAATACACTATGTACATGGAATTAACGGTTATCGGGAAAATACACTATGTACATGGAATTAACGGTTATCAGGAAAATACACTATGTACATGGAATTAACGGTTATCAGGAAAATACACTATGTACATGGAATTAACGGTTATCAGGAAAATACACTATGTACATGGAATTAACGGTTATCAGGAAATACACTTGTACATGGATTGTTTGGTTTTTTCGGTTATCAGGAAAATACACTATGTACATGGAATTAACGGTTATCAGGAAAATACACTATGTACATGGAATTAACGATTATCTGGAAAATACACTATGTACATGGAATTAACGGTTATCAGGAAATATACTATGTACATGGAATTAACTATTATCAGGAAAATACACTATGTACATGGAATTAACGATTATCAGGAAAATACACTATGTACATGGAATTAACTATTATTTTATCTGTGCTTAAGACAGGTTTGACTGTATGTTCATTTTCTTGCAGCTCTCCTAACGTTCACTGATGGGCGATATATTGGGGCTATCCTGGATCGTAACGGACTGCGACCATCAAGGTTTTATGTAACCAAGGACAACCATATGTACATGTCGAGCGAAGTTGGCGTCACTGACTGCAAAAACTGTGATGTGCTTCAGAAGGTAGAAACACTGTTTAATATCCGTCACACCTACATGTGGAACCAGTCTGTCCCCACCTACTCGTGGGACCAGTCTGTCCCCCTCTATGCATGGAACCAGTCTATTCCCACCTACATGTGGAACCAGTCTGTCTCACCTACCCATGGAACACGTCTGTCCCTACCTACTCAAGGAACCAGTCTATCCCACATACTCGTGGAACCAGTCTGTCACACATACTCATGGTACTAGTCTGTCACACATACTAATGAAACCAGTCTGTCTCAACTACCCGAGGAACCAGTCTGTCCCACAAACTCACGGAATCAGTTTGTTTCACATACTCATGGAACCAGTCTGTCCCACATACCCATTGAATCGCAGGTATATTATGTGTGCTAGGAACAGCCAAAACTCAGTTATACTATGTGTGCTCGGAAATGCCAAAACTCAGTTATACTATGTGTGCTCGGAAACGTGAAAATGCAGGTATACTATGTGTGCTGGGAACAGCCAAAACTCAGGTATACTATGTGTGTTTGGAACAGCCAGAACGCATATAAACTGTGTGTGCTGGGAACAGCCAAATGCAGGTATACTATGTGTGCTCGGAACAGCCAGAACGCATGTATACTATTTGTGTTTGGAACAGCCAGAATGCATATAAACTGTGCGTGCTGTGAACAGCCAAATGGAGGTATGCTATGTTGCTTGGAACAGCCAAAATGCATGCAAACTGTGTGCTGGGAACAGCCAAAATGTATGTATACTATGTATGCATGGAATAGCCTTATACATATATAAGTGATTTTATGTATTTACAGGGGAGGCTGAAGCCCGGGCGGATGTTGCTCGTGGATACGAAGAAGAAAGTGTTTCTGAAAGATGAGGACATCAAGTCGAATCTGGCTAACCTCCGACCTGTAGCATCCTGGCTTCAGGAGGTAATTCCAAGCTTTATACATTAACCTCCGACCTGTAGCATCCTGCTTAGCTGGAGGTAATTCCAAGCGTTATACATTAACCTCCGACCTGTAGCATCCTGGCTTCAAGAGGTAATTCCAATATAAATTAACCTCTGATGTGTAACATTCTGGCTTTATGCAACAAAATACACTTTGAGGCGCCTCTGTGGTGTATTCGCAGGTTCGATCCCCCGTCTGACCCTAATAAAATGAACAGTCTTTCAGATGGGACATTAAACCGAGGTCTCGTGTCGGTGCTTTACACCGTGCACGTAAAAGAAACAGAGGATATTCTGAAATGGGCCTCTGTCTGTATCATTGCACTATCCTCCAAAAATCTAAAATGACTAATCTCTTCAGGAGGCGTCGCTCATATGGGTAACCGGTAGCGACGATAAATAAACATAAAACACACTCTGTGGTGTAATGGATATAGTGTCCACCATGTAACTGAGAGGTTGTAAGTATAAGCCCCATCAGAACCACTGCTGTAGTTCCCCTAGGCAACACACTTAAATACACATTGAATCATCATGAGAGCGATCTAATGATTGTGAAACAAGCTTTAACAATTTGATTAATCATTCTCTTTGGTGCGCATGAAAGCGTATATGTGGTCTTTTGTGTGAGAGGAAACCCACCTGTCCTATCTGGCGATCATTATACAATCTCACATATCTCCTGGTGCAAAAGGATCAAACCATGGTTTCATTGGTGAGAAGTGAGCTAAACGGACAGCCGATTCACTTAATTGTGTTTTACTTTGAAAATGTGATGAAGCGAGACTCAAATAATGATTGTAATAAATGCAACTTCACTGTTATTTCGATATATACGGTAGGTGTGTTCCATTTTACCAATTGCATAGTTCATAGTTTATACAAATTTAGTTTAGCTTGATTGCGAAACAAGTTCTTACAACTTATATTAATCACTCTCGAGACCTCATTCCTAATGGAATCCATCGCCACGAGGGAGAGAGAAGAGGCAACGTGGAATTTAAATGCCTTGCCTAAGGGCACAATCGTAATGGCTCCAGTTATCACGACTTCCACAAATAGAAATTAAAGGTACATCTATTGGTGTGGAGGTGTAGCAAACCTGTCAAATTTGAAAATAAGTCATTACTATTTAATTGATAGGATGGGATATAGAACTGCACAAAATTGAATATGTTCCTTAGTTCTCGTCAAACAGACGTTATTACAGACTTTATCATCCAGGACCCCCTATCCTAATAGTGCCGTCACATGTATTAAGCCCAAGCTACACCCCTGATGATTGATTTTACTCTTGTAGACTTTGTCGATGGCTGAATTACGTCAGCATCATGACATGAGCAAGCGTCGGAAGCGGTCGATTGACCGTGTACAGGTTGCTCACGGCAGCTGTCTGGAGGAGGACCGCAGATTGCCCATGTTTGGCTGGACCATTGAGGCGCTCAATATGCTCGTCCTACCCATGATTAGAGACAAGTAAGTGTTGCACTCTATGTTAAATACAAGTGTTGAAGGCATGCACTCATATGTAGTTAATTTCACAGACTTTATGCCAGGCTAATATTGTGATTGTACATATATGGAGGCATCACACCTAGGGCTGTAGTAGCTGCCCCAATATTGGGCGGCACGGCCCCAGTGTTCATAGAAGCACTATAATAAATCATGAAGCGTCAATTCAGGAGTGTGGCTGACCGCTATATCAAATCTTACTTTCACTTGTGAGAGTTTATAGACCAAAAGAGCGCTGTTTATTGATTAAAAGTGTTTTGGAAGAATTGTTGTAGCAATGTTATTTATACGTAAAATTGCTATTTATATGTAAAATTGCTATTCATAGGTAAAATTGCTATTCATACGTAAAATTGCTATTCATTCGTAAAATTATACGTAAAATTGCCAATTACACGTAAAATTGCTATTCATACATAAAATTGCTATTCATACATAAAATTGCTATTCATACATAAAATTGTTTATACTTTTTGTAAAATTGCTATTCATACGCAAAATTGCTATTTATACGTAAAAATACAAATTTATGCCGCTTTGCATATTTCAGGAAGGAAGCACTTGGATCGATGGGCAATGATACCCCACTTGCATGTCTATCTCGCTATAACCCCCTGGTGTTTGATTATTTCAAGCAGCTGTTTGCCCAGGTCACCAATCCACCAATAGACCCATTCAGAGAGAAGATAGTTATGTCTCTGGTAAGTCGCTTATTTCTTTACTTCACTTTGGACGCCTTTCCCCCATAGAGATCTAGTTCTATTTCATACATTTGTCTGTAATTTACCAATCGTATGCAATGGATAAGCTGTGAACTTGCCTACTCCACCTTCATGGTGGTTACTAAGAATTAGTAAGTGTTAGTTTATACAAATTTATTGCTACCCATACGTAAAATTTTATTTTTTCAAATATCTTTTATTTCATACGATATAGGGCTGCTTTAAGCAAACAAATGTTCATTTTAGGCAGAAAAGTATTTTTATGGTAGAAAACAATGCAACAATGCTCTAAATGGCGCTAGAACGTCGTGTTTAGACGTCATAAATGACATCACTGGTGGGTTGAGACAAAACACATTCACACTATTTCAAACTGCAGTGGCTGGGAACCACAAGTGTAAGGCAGTGAGAAATAAAATGTGTTGCTTCAACCAATGGAATAACACATTTTATTTCATTGATACATTTCTATATTTCATTGAAAAGCATCAAATAAATGAATTTAGAATTAAAACTATTTCTTTCTTGTTGGTTTATCCCGTAGTGTTTGTGTTACAATATTGAATATGACTAACAGTGCTGAATGTGTCGTATTGTGGTTTTATTCAGGCATGTCCAGTTGGTCCAGAAGCGAACATCCTAGAGCCAAGCGCCGAGCAGTGCAAGAGACTGTGGTTGGAGCAGCCAATATTGTCGCTGTCGGACTGTGAAGTGCTGAAATACGTCTCGTACAAGGGATGGAAGGTATGCTTCCTGTGTATTACCTGCTTCCTGTGATGCAACACATTATCTCTACGGTGAAGTTGATAAAGCAAAGTACATCAAGTGGAGATAAATACTTGTGTGGATGTTGCGTGCAAACAATTAGTTTATACAAATTTATTTTAGCTTGATTGCAAAACAAGTTCTTTCAACTTATATTAATCACTCTCGAGACCTCATTCCTGATGGAATCCATCGCCATGAAGGAGAGAGAAGAGGCAATGTGGAATTTAAATGCCTTGCCTAAGGGCACAATCGTAACGGTTCCAGTGGGGCTCGAACTCCGGACCTTTCGCACCTGAAGCGAACGCGCATCCACTGCGCTATCACGACTTCCGCAAACAATTGAACCACTGTATTTGAGGGTTATTTTAAGTTATATAGTCAAACCTGTCCTCAGCAGCCAGCCAAGGCAATCACAGAAAGTGGCTGCTTAACACAGGTGGCTGCTTAATAGAGGTCAAATGTATAATAAAACATTATATTGGGCATCTGGCTGCTTAATACTGGTTGGCTGCTTAATAGAGGTGACCACGAACACAGGTTTGACTGTATATCGGAATATGATGTAAAATTACTCAAACATTTCCCAATTCCACACAGGCCATGTTTCCAATCACACAGGCCATGTTTGTGGCCACACAGGCCATGTTTCCAGCCACACAGGCCATGTTTCCAGCCACACAGGCCATGTTTCCGGCCACACAGGCCATGTTTCCAGCTACACAGACCATGTTTCCAACCACACATGCCATGTTTCCAGCCACACAGGCCATGTTTCCAGCCACACAGGCCATGTTTCCAACCACACAGGCCATGTTTCCAACCACACAGGCCATGTTCCAGCCATACAGGCCATGTTTCCAACCACACAGGCCATGTTTCCGGCCACACAGGCCATGTTTCCGGCCATGTTTCTGACCACACAGGCCATGTTCCAGCCACACAGGCCATGTTTCCAGCCACACAGGCCATGTTTCCAGCCACATGGGCCATGTTTCCAGCCACACAGGCCATGTTTCCAGCCACACATACCATGTTTCCAGCCACACAGGCCATGTTTCCAACCACACAGGCCATGTTTCCAACCACACAGGCCATGTTTCCAACCACACAGGCCATGTTTCCAATCACACAGGTCATGTTTCCAATCACACAGGCCATGTTTCCAGCCACACAGGCCATGTTTCCGGCCACACAGGCCATGTTTCCGGCCATGTTTCCGACCACACAGGCCATGTTTCCAGCCACACAGGCCATGTTTCCAACCACACAGGCCATGTTTCTGGTCACACAGGCCATGTTTCCGGCCACACAGGCCATGTTTCCAACCACACAGGCCATGTTTCCAGCCACACAGGCCATGTTTCCAACCACACAGGCCATGTTTCTGGTCACACAGGCCATGTTTCCAGCCACACAGGTCATGATTCCAGCCACACACCATGTTTCCAACCACACAGGCCATGTTTCCGGCCACACAGGCCATGTTTCCAGCCACACAGGCCATGTTTCCAGCCACACAGGCCATGTTTCCAGCCACACAGGTCATGTTTCCAGCTACACAGGCCATGTTTCCAGCCACACAGGCCATGTTTCTGGCCACACATACCATGTTTCCAGCTACACAGGCCATGTTTCCAGCCACACAGGCCATGTTTCCAACCACACAGGCCATGTTTCCAACCACACAGGCCATGTTCCAGCCATACAGGCCATGTTTCCAACCACACAGGCCATGTTTCCGGCCACACAGGCCATGTTTCCAACCACACAGGCCATGTTTCCAACCACACAGGCCATGTTTCCAACCACACAGGCCATGTTTCCAATCACACAGGTCATGTTTCCAATCACACAGGCCATGTTTCCAGCCACACAGGCCATGTTTCCGGCCACACAGGCCATGTTTCCGGCCATGTTTCCGACCACACAGGCCATGTTTCCAGCCACACAGGCCATGTTTCCAACCACACAGGCCATGTTTCTGGTCACGCAGGCCATGTTTCTGGCCACACAGGCCATGTTTCCAACCACACAGGCCATGTTTCTGGCCACACAGGCCATGTTTCCAACCACACAGGCCATGTTTCTGGTCACACAGGCCATGTTTCCAGCCACACAGGTCATGTTTCCAGCCACACACACCATGTTTCCAACCACACAGGCCATGTTTCCGGCCACACAGGCCATGTTTCCAGCCACACAGGCCATGTTTCCAGCCACACAGGCCATGTTTCCAGCCACATAGGTCATGTTTCCAGCCACACAGGCCATATTTCCAGCCACACAGGCCATGTTTCCAGCTACACAGGCCATGTTTCCAGCCACACACACCATGTTTCCAACCACACAGGCCATGTTTCCGGCCACACAGGCCATGTTTCCAGCCACACATACCATGTTTCCAGCTACACAGGCCATGTTTTCAGCCACACATACCATGTTTCCAGCTACACAGGCCATGTTTCCAGCCACACAGGCCATGTTTCTGGCCACACATACCATGTTTCCAGCTACACAGACCATGTTTCCAGCCACACATACCATGTTTCCAGCTACACAGGCCATGTTTCCAGCCACACATACCATGTTTCCAGCCACACAGGCCATGTTTCCAGCCACACAGGCCATGTTTCCAACCACACAGGCCATGTTTCCAACCATACAGGCCATGTTTCCAGCCACACATACCATGTTTCCAGCCACACATACCATGTTTCCAGCCACACAGGTCATGTTTCCAACCACACAGGCCATGTTTCCAGCCACACATACCATGTTTCCAGCCACACATACCATGTTTCCAGCCACACAGGTCATGTTTCCAGCCACACATACCATGTTTCCAGCCACACAGGTCATGTTTCCAGCCACACAGGCCATGTTTCCAGCCACACATGCCATGTTGACGGCCACACAGGCCATGTTTCCAGCCACACATACCATGTTTCCAGCCACACATACTATGTTTCCAGCCACACATACCATGTTTCCAGCCACACATACCATGTATGCAGCCACACAGGTCATGTTTCCGGCCACACAGGCCATGTTTCCAGCCACACAGGCCATGTTTCCAGCCACACAGGCCATGTTTCCAACCACACAGGCCATGTTTCCAGCCACACAGGCCATGTTTCCAACCACACAGGCCATGTTTCCAACCACACAGGCCATGTTTCCAGCCACACAGGCCATGTTTCCAGCCACACAGGTCATGTTTCCGGCCACACAGGCCATGTTTCCAGCCACACAGGCCATGTTTCCAGCCACACAGGCCATGTATCCAACCACACAGGCCATGTTTCCAGCCACACAGGCCATGTTTCCAGCCACACAGGCCATGTTTCCAACCACACAGGCCATGTTTCCAGCCACACAGGCCATGTTTCCAGCCACACGGGCCATGTTTCCAGCCACACAGGTCATGTTTCCGGCCACACAGGCCATGTTTCCGGCCACACAGGCCATGTTTCCAGCCACACAGGTCATGTTTCCGGCCACACAGACCATGTTTCCAGCCACACAGGCCATGTATTTCCAAAAGTTGAAATTAACTATTTAAGGAATAAAATGTGTTTATTGTGTTTTTATAACAGATAAATCTGTTGCCAGTGGTAACACGCTGGACTGGTAATCCAGGGATAGCAGGTTCGATCCCCCGTCCGACCATAATAAAATTAACAGTCTTTCAGACGGGACTTTAAACCGAGGTCTTGTGTCAGTGCTTTACACCGTGCACGTAAAAGAACCAGAGGGGACTCTGGAATGGTTCTCTGTCTGTATCATTACACTATCCTCCAAAAATCTAAAATGACTAATCTCTTCAGGAGGCGTCGCTCATATGGGCAACCGATAGCGACAATAAATAAATGTAACAATACACACACAATGTGTTTTTAGCACAAATGTCTTGTATACCCCCCATAATAGTGTAAATATTTACAACTGAAATGGTATTATGTTTTGACACATTTCCACACAACATGCTAGTAAATAGGTTTGCAGTGCATGGTTTGTATCATATATAATAATCATAAATTTATATTTGTCAGTTTTTATTCCACATGTGTTGCATATTATAGAATTATTACATTCACCTTGTGCATACCCTGGACCCACCCCCAGATTACGACTCGGCCTCACATTTCAGCCCCAGATAGTCAAGATACACCCTGGACCCACCCCCAGATTACTACGACTCGACCTCACATTTCAGCCCCAGATAGTCAAGATACACCCTGGACCCACCCCCAGATTACTACGACTCAGCCTCACATTTCAGCCCCAGATAGTCAAGATACACCCTGGACCCACCCCCAGATTACTACGACTCGACCTCACATTTCAGCCCCAGATAGTCAAGATACACCCTGGACCCACCCCCAGATTACTACGACTCGACCTCACATTTCAGCCCCAGATAGTCAAAATACACCCTGGACCCACCCGCAGATTACTACGACTCGGCCTCACATTTCAGCCCCAGATAGTCAAGATACACCCTGGACCCACCCCCTGATTACAACGACTCGGCCTCACATTTCAGCCCCAGATAGTCAAGATACACCCTGGACCCACTCCCAGATTACAACGACTCGGCCTCACATTTCAGCCCCAGATAGTCAAGATACACCCTGGACCTACCCCCTGATTACAACGACTCGGCCTCACAGTTCAGCCCCAGATAGTCAAGATACACCCTGGACCCACCCCCAGATTACAACGACTCGGCCTCACATTTCAGCCCTAGATAGTCAAGATACACCCTGGACCCACCCCAGATTACTACGACTCGGCCTCACATTTCAGCCCCAGATAGTCAAGATACACCCTGGACCCACCCCCAGATTACTACGACTCGGCCTCACATTTCAGCCCCAGATAGTCAAGATACACCCTGGACCCACCCCCAGATTACTACGACTCAGCCTCACATTTCTGCCCCAGATAGTCAAGATACACCCTGGACCACCCCCAGATTACTATGACTCTGCCTCACATTTCAGCCCCAGATAGTCAAGATACAACCTGGACCCACCCCCAGATTACTACGAATCGGCCTCACATTTCAGCCCCAGATAGTCAAGATACACCCTGGACCCACCCCCAGATTACTACGACTTGGCCTCACATTTCAGCCCCAGATGGTCAAGATACACCCTGGACCCACCCCCAGATTACTACAACTCGGCCTCACATTTCAGCCCCAGATAGTCAAGATACACCCTGGACCCACCCCCAGATTGCTACGACTCGGCCTCACATTTCAGCCCCAGATAGTCAAGATACACCCTGGACCCACCCCCAGATTACTATGACTCGGCCTCACATTTCAGTCAAGATACATTGTAACACCAATGGAATTGTTTTTGTCATAAATGTGTGCTTTTGACTAGAAATGATATTTGATTCATGTTACAAGGTATTTTGACTATTTGGGGTTGTAACATGGGGCGGGTGGGAAGTAAAATTGTTGTCCAGAGTATGAACCAGATGTCTGTGCCATTATTCGATTGCAGAAGCAGAAACATTCTTCCGAAATTACAAAATGATGAAGCACCTGTACATATGTTACTATTGAATTGTTAAAAAATGTTTTATTTTAGTCCAAGATTATAGATATGGTATATCCGGTGAAGGCCGGGCCCAGTAGCCTATTGAAGACACTACACAGTATATGTGAGCAGTCTGAACAAGGAGCCCGGGATGGGTACCAGCTCATCATTCTGTCAGACCGGGCAGCTGGCAAGGACTTTGTACCTGTCTGGTAAAGTATTATTATGTTCACCATTGTCATACAAAGATTTTTACATTCCTTCTACCGAACTTTTCTTGACTCTCAATTGGATGACTTTCCCATAAAGGGTTAGCTTTCAAAAAGCAGTCTTAATGTTTAAAACACTCAATGGTCTAGCTCCTGTCTATCTGCAAGAGTCATTCATATTTTCCTTCCGATGTTCGAACTCAAAACCTGCGATCATCCGCCATTCTCCAACTTTACCCTCCTAAGCCAACTACTGAACTTTTTAGACAATCGTTCCTATACAGTCAAACCTGTCTACAGCAGCCAGCCAAGGGAAACTCAGAAAGTGACTGCTTAGCACAGGTGGCTTCTTAATAGAGGGCAAATGTATAATAAAACAACATATTGGGAATCTGGAAACTGGCTGCTTAATACAGGTTGGCTGCTTAATGGAGGTGACCGCTAACACAGGTATGACTGTATTATGAATTTGAGTTTATTATATTATGTTGTCCTTTTAAAGTTTTCGCACTGTCCGTCTCTCTGTCTGTGCTTCCGTGTGTACACAGGGTTGCCGATGTCGGTTTTGTTTACAGTTCTTTGTTAACCATGGGACTTGTATTGTTTTCAGTTCTTTGTTAACCATGGGACTGTATTGTTTACAGTTCTTTGTTAACCATGGGACTGTATTGTTTACAGTTCTTTGTTAACCATGGGACTTGTATTGTTTACAGTTCGTTGTTAACCATGGTTGTATTGTTTACAGTTCTTTGTTAACCATGGTTGTATTGTTTACAGTTCTTTGTTAACCATGGGACTGTATTGTTTACAGTTCGTTGTTAACCATGGGACTTGTATTGTTTACAGTTCGTTGTTAACCATGGTTGTATTGTTTACAGTTCGTTGTTAACCATGGTTGTATTGTTTACAGTTCTTTGTTAACCATGGTTGTATTGTTTACAGTTCGTTGTTAACCATGGTTGTATTGTTTACAGTTCTTTGTTAACCATGGTTGTATTGTTTACAGTTCTTTGTTAACCATGGTTGTATTGTTTACAGTTCGTTGTTAACCATGGTTGTATTGTTTACAGTTCGTTGTTAACCATGGTTGTATTGTTTACAGTTCTTTGTTAACCATGGGACTGTATTGTTTACAGTTCTTTGTTAACCATGGTTGTATTGTTTACAGTTCGTTGTTAACCATGGTTGTATTGTTTACAGTTCTTTGTTAACCATGGGACTTGTATTGTTTACAGTTCTTTGTTAACCATGGTTGTATTGTTTACAGTTCTTTGTTAACCATGGTTGTATTGTTTACAGTTCTTTGTTAACCATGGGACTTGTATTGTTTTCAGTTCGTTGTTAACCATGGTTGTATTGTTTACAGTTCTTTGTTAACCATGGGACTTGTATTGTTTACAGTTCTTTGTTAACCATGGTTGTATTGTTTACAGTTCTTTGTTAACCATGGGACTTGTATTGTTTACAGTTCTTTGTTAACCATGGGACTGTATTGTTTACAGTTCTTTGTTAACCATGGTTGTATTGTTTACAGTTCTTTGTTAACCATGGTTGTATTGTTTACAGTTCTTTGTTAACCATGGTTGTATTGTTTACAGTTCTTTGTTAACCATGGGACTTGTATTGTTTTCAGTTCGTTGTTAACCATGGGACTTGTATTGTTTACAGTTCTTTGTTAACCATGGTTGTATTGTTTACAGTTCTTTGTTAACCATGGTTGTATTGTTTACAGTTCTTTGTTAACCATGGTTGTATTGTTTACAGTTCTTTGTTAACCATGGTTGTATTGTTTACAGTTCGTTGTTAACCATGGTTGTATTGTTTACAGTTCGTTGTTAACCATGGGACTTGTATTGTTTTCAGTTCTTTGTTAACCATGGTTGTATTGTTTACAGTTCTTTGTTAACCATGGGACTGTATTGTTTACAGTTCGTTGTTAACCATGGTTGTATTGTTTACAGTTCTTTGTTAACCATGGTTGTATTGTTTACAGTTCTTTGTTAACCATGGGACTGTATTGTTTACAGTTCGTTGTTAACCATGGTTGTATTGTTTACAGTTCGTTGTTAACCATGGTTGTATTGTTTACAGTTCGTTGTTAACCATGGTTGTATTGTTTACAGTTCGTTGTTAACCATGGTTGTATTGTTTACAGTTCTTTGTTAACCATGGTTGTATTGTTTACAGTTCTTTGTTAACCATGGGACTTGTATTGTTTTCAGTTCTTTGTTAACCATGGTTGTATTGTTTACAGTTCGTTGTTAACCATGGTTGTATTGTTTACAGTTCTTTGTTAACCATGGTTGTATTGTTTACAGTTCGTTGTTAACCATGGGACTTGTATTGTTTACAGTTCGTTGTTAACCATGGTTGTATTGTTTACAGTTCGTTGTTAACCATGGGACTTGTATTGTTTACAGTTCGTTGTTAACCATGGGACTTGTATTGTTTACAGTTCTTTGTTAACCATGGTTGTATTGTTTACAGTTCGTTGTTAACCATGGGACTTGTATTGTTTACAGTTCTTTGTTAACCATGGTTGTATTGTTTACAGTTCGTTGTTAACCATGGTTGTATTGTTTTCAGTTCTTTGTTAACCATGGGACTTGTATTGTTTACAGTTCTTTGTTAACCATGGTTGTATTGTTTACAGTTCGTTGTTAACCATGGGACTTGTATTGTTTACAGTTCGTTGTTAACCATGGGACTTGTATTGTTTACAGTTCTTTGTTAACCATGGGACTTGTATTGTTTACAGTTCGTTGTTAACCATGGTTGTATTGTTTACAGTTCTTTGTTAACCATGGGACTTGTATTGTTTACAGTTCTTTGTTAACCATGGGACTTGTATTGTTTTCAGTTCTTTGTTAACCATGGGACTTGTATTGTTTACAGTTCGTTGTTAACCATGGTTGTATTGTTTACAGTTCTTTGTTAACCATGGTTGTATTGTTTACAGTTCGTTGTTAACCATGGTTGTATTGTTTACAGTTCGTTGTTAACCATGGTTGTATTGTTTACAGTTCTTTGTTAACCATGGGACTTGTATTGTTTACAGTTCGTTGTTAACCATGGTTGTATTGTTTACAGTTCTTTGTTAACCATGGGACTTGTATTGTTTACAGTTCGTTGTTAACCATGGTTGTATTGTTTACAGTTCTTTGTTAACCATGGTTGTATTGTTTACAGTTCTTTGTTAACCATGGGACTTGTATTGTTTACAGTTCGTTGTTAACCATGGTTGTATTGTTTACAGTTCTTTGTTAACCATGGGACTTGTATTGTTTACAGTTCGTTGTTAACCATGGGACTTGTATTGTTTACAGTTCTTTGTTAACCATGGGACTTGTATTGTTTTCAGTTCTTTGTTAACCATGGTTGTATTGTTTACAGTTCGTTGTTAACCATGGGACTGTATTGTTTACAGTTCGTTGTTAACCATGGTTGTATTGTTTACAGTTCTTTGTTAACCATGGTTGTATTGTTTACAGTTCTTTGTTAACCATGGGACTGTATTGTTTACAGTTCTTTGTTAACCATGGGACTGTATTGTTTACAGTTCGTTGTTAACCATGGTTGTATTGTTTACAGTTCTTTGTTAACCATGGTTGTATTGTTTACAGTTCGTTGTTAACCATGGGACTTGTATTGTTTACAGTTCGTTGTTAACCATGGGACTTGTATTGTTTACAGTTCGTTGTTAACCATGGGACTGTATTGTTTACAGTTCTTTGTTAACCATGGTTGTATTGTTTACAGTTCGTTGTTAACCATGGGACTTGTATTGTTTACAGTTCGTTGTTAACCATGGGACTTGTATTGTTTACAGTTCTTTGTTAACCATGGGACTGTATTGTTTACAGTTCGTTGTTAACCATGGTTGTATTGTTTACAGTTCTTTGTTAACCATGGGACTTGTATTGTTTACAGTTCTTTGTTAACCATGGGACTGTATTGTTTACAGTTCGTTGTTAACCATGGTTGTATTGTTTACAGTTCGTTGTTAACCATGGTTGTATTGTTTACAGTTCTTTGTTAACCATGGTACTTGTATTGTTTACAGTTCTTTGTTAACCATGGGACTGTATTGTTTACAGTTCGTTGTTAACCATGGTTGTATTGTTTACAGTTCTTTGTTAACCATGGTTGTATTGTTTACAGTTCGTTGTTAACCATGGGACTTGTATTGTTTACAGTTCGTTGTTAACCATGGTTGTATTGTTTACAGTTCTTTGTTAACCATGGGACTGTATTGTTTACAGTTCGTTGTTAACCATGGTTGTATTGTTTACAGTTCATTGTTAACCATGGTTGTATTGTTTACAGTTCTTTGTTAACCATGGTTGTATTGTTTACAGTTCGTTGTTAACCATGGTTGTATTGTTTTCAGTTCTTTGTTAACCATGGGACTTGTATTGTTTACAGTTCTTTGTTAACCATGGTTGTATTGTTTACAGTTCGTTGTTAACCATGGTTGTATTGTTTACAGTTCGTTGTTAACCATGGTTGTATTGTTTACAGTTCTTTGTTAACCATGGTTGTATTGTTTACAGTTCGTTGTTAACCATGGTTGTATTGTTTACAGTTCTTTGTTAACCATGGGACTTGTATTGTTTTCAGTTCTTTGTTAACCATGGGACTTGTATTGTTTACAGTTCGTTGTTAACCATGGTTGTATTGTTTACAGTTCTTTGTTAACCATGGTTGTATTGTTTACAGTTCGTTGTTAACCATGGTTGTATTGTTTACAGTTCTTTGTTAACCATGGGACTTGTATTGTTTACAGTTCGTTGTTAACCATGGGACTTGTATTGTTTACAGTTCTTTGTTAACCATGGGACTTGTATTGTTTTCAGTTCTTTGTTAACCATGGTTGTATTGTTTACAGTTCGTTGTTAACCATGGGACTGTATTGTTTACAGTTCGTTGTTAACCTGGTTGTATTGTTTACAGTTCTTTGTTAACCATGGTTGTATTGTTTACAGTTCGTTGTTAACCATGGTTGTATTGTTTACAGTTCTTGTTAACCATGGTTGTATTGTTTACAGTTCTTTGTTAACCATGGGACTTGTATTGTTTACAGTTCGTTGTTAACCATGGTTGTATTGTTTACAGTTCTTTGTTAACCATGGGACTTGTATTGTTTCAGTTCGTTGTTAACCATGGTTGTATTGTTTACAGTTCTTTGTTAACCATGGTTGTATTGTTTACAGTTCTTTGTTAACCATGGTTGTATTGTTTACAGTTCGTTGTTAACCATGGTTGTATTGTTTACAGTTCTTTGTTAACCATGGGACTTGTATTGTTTACAGTTCGTTGTTAACCATGGTTGTATTGTTTACAGTTCTTTGTTAACCATGGTTGTATTGTTTTCAGTTCTTTGTTAACCATGGTTGTATTGTTTACAGTTCTTGTTAACCATGGGACTGTATTGTTTACAGTTCGTTGTTAACCATGGTTGTATTGTTTACAGTTCGTTGTTAACCATGGTTGTATTGTTTACAGTTCTTTGTTAACCATGGTTTGTATTGTTTACAGTTCTTTGTTAACCATGGTTGTATTGTTTACAGTTCTTTGTTAACCATGGGACTTGTATTGTTTACAGTTCGTTGTTAACCATGGTTGTATTGTTTACAGTTCTTTGTTAACCATGGGACTGTATTGTTTACAGTTCTTTGTTAACCATGGTTGTATTGTTTACAGTTCTTTGTTAACCATGGTTGTATTGTTTACAGTTCTTTGTTAACCATGGTTGTATTGTTTACAGTTCTTTGTTAACCATGGTTGTATTGTTTACAGTTCTTTGTTAACCATGGGACTTGTATTGTTTACAGTTCTTTGTTAACCATGGTTGTATTGTTTACAGTTCTTTGTTAACCATGGTGTATTGTTTACAGTTCTTTGTTAACCATGGGACTTGTATTGTTTTCAGTTCTTTGTTAACCATGGGACTGTATTGTTTACAGTTCTTTGTTAACCATGGGACTTGTATTGTTTACAGTTCTTTGTTAACCATGGTTGTATTGTTTACAGTTCTTTGTTTGGGTTGTTTGTTTGTTTTTGTTGGGTGTTTGTTTGTTTTGTTAACCATGGTTGTATTGTTTACAGTTCGTTGTTAACCATGGTTGTATTGTTTTCAGTTCTTTGTTAACCATGGGACTGTATTGTTTACAGTTCTTTGTTAACCATGGTTGTATTGTTTTCAGTTCTTTGTTAACCATGGGACTTGTATTGTTTACAGTTCTTTGTTAACCATGGTTGTATTGTTTACAGTTCTTTGTTAACCATGGGACTTGTATTGTTTACAGTTCTTTGTTAACCATGGGTTGTATTGTTTCAGTTCTTTGTTAACCATGGGACTGTATTGTTTACAGTTCTTTGTTAACCATGGTTGTATTGTTTTCAGTTCTTTGTTAACCATGGGACTGTATTGTTTACAGTTCTTTGTTAACCATGGTTGTATTGTTTACAGTTCTTGTTAACCATGGTTGTATTGTTTACAGTTCTTGTTAACCATGGTTGTATTGTTTCAGTTCTTTGTTAACCATGGTTGTATTGTTTACAGTTCTTTGTTAACCATGGTTGTATTGTTTTCAGTTCTTTGTTAACCATGGTTGTATTGTTTCAGTTCTTTGTTAACCATGGTGTATTGTTTACAGTTCTTGTTAACCATGGTTGTATTGTTTACAGTTCTTTGTTAACCATGGTTGTATTGTTTACAGTTCTCTGTTAGCTGTGGGCGCAGTACATCACCATCTCATCAAGAACAAACTAAGATTGAAAGTTGGACTTGTTGTAGAATCAGGAGAACCAAGGTATGCTCACACAGTATGCTTTAACCCATACCAATGCAACCCGGGTTCGATCCTCAGACCGGGAAGTTTGTGAAATGATACGGTGGTCGCCAGATCGGATAGGTGGGTTTTCTCCCACTCGAATGATCACATTTACGTTTACATCCGCGCCAACGAGAGTGATTAATATAAGTTGTTAAAACTTGCTTCGCAATCGTTATGTTTAAAAGTCGGGAATCTCCCGATTGGCACCCTCAAACATGATTGTCCCTCTCGGGAGCCTCATTCTTCTGATTCAATAAAAAATACATGTTATCTTCCAGCCAATAATCCATGAAGTACATATGTAAACATGTTTTTGTATATATTTTTGCAAAACTAATGCCATATGCGATAATGACGTAAGCTGCCAAACAAAGGATTATGGCTGATTAAGTAATAATATTTGATAAGTGTCGAGCACAAACATTGTGATTAGTGATTAATTTATTGGGATTATGTCAGTTTGCAAGGACCAAGTAATAAATTCACATACGTGTAACATTTAAAACAACTAATCCTTCCATCAATGATATATAATCCTACATAAAACTTGGAATCCGACCAGTCTAGCTAACAGTTTGTTAGTCCTTTCATCGTATTTAATGTGCCCCGATAAATAAACACATGGTGCAGTACGGATATATTTCATGCCAAAAAATGATGTTGACCTATTTCTTGAAATCCCATAATCAGCTGTTGTATTTTATGAAGTTTATTTGAAGATACATGTTTTTTAAATTTGCCGACATTCGATATATAATATGTCTCTATAATGGAATTGTTACCAATTGAGAATAGTTACTAGTTCATTAAATAGCCAGCCATGCCTGTAATACAACAGAATGAATAGGGGAGGGGGTTATGTCTTGGGGAGGGTTATGTCGGGAGGGGTATGTCCTACATTTCACATTCCCTATTGATTCTGGATACCGTTCAAACAGTATTTGCAAAGAACATAGAGCCAGATCAGCCGCCATGGAATGTTCCGTCTGATCAGGCCTAATGCTGTTTGCTATTCAGATGATCTTGCTAAGACACTTGGCTATATAGCAAACAACATAGATCCTGATCAGCAATCAGTGTCACGCTGCAGCTGATCTGGATCTATGTTGTTTGCAAAAGCCTTTAAATGTATCCAGAATGAAATGAGTTAAGAGACCAACTTGCTTAAGTGATCACTGTTATGAGATTAGTGCCTGGTTTGACAGTAATAAGCATTTCTTGTTTCATACACTGAATGCCTTTAAAAACATACCACATATATAGGTGTGATATTTGCACATTTGTAATTTGCGGAATTTCATCAAATTTGGCACAGATTAAGACTGACTACTGCTCCTGACGTCTCTATAAAATGAACTTTGATTCACTTTACAGTAGACATGCCATGTTCCTCTGAAATGTGTGACCCCAAAAATATATACCCCTGACAAAAGTGGTGCATTTCTAAAGTAATTCAGTGTATACTGATTGTTAGACTAGTTACAGGCATTGTTATATTTTGCCTGGTCAGTCAAATAAATTAATTTTAACACCAAGTCCATCAATTGTGCCGAGACCATCAATTGAGTATTGAGTTTCTGAACCCAGACTATGTCATTTTGCCAGAAGTAAATTAGTGAAAATCGACAGACTGGAACCCAGGCTATGTCATTTTGCCAGAAGTTAAAAATTGAAAAATCGACAGACTGAAACCCAGGCTAACTGATTGTCAAAACTGTTGCTGTAGTTGAAAGATGGCAATCTTATTTTATTGATTTGGGTACATTAAACAAACAAAACCAAACAAACAAAAACCCCTGAATCAAGTTACACATGTCAATACAGTGTTTGTTAGGCATTTGTATTAATGCATACCATTAGACCAATACCGCCCTCAACGATCTATGCCTCTCTCGCTACCAATGCTTACAGCATTACCAGGAACTTTGTGCAAGCATAATAAGGCTGATGTATTGCCCTTGCCAGCATTATATATATTACCAGACCTCACTCTGATGTATTGCCCATGCCAGCATTATATATATTATATATTGCCAGACCTCACTGATGTATTGCCCTTGCCAGCATTATATATATTACCAGACCTCACTCTGATGTATTGCCCATGAGAGCATTATATATATTATATATTGTCAGACCTCACTCTGATGTATTGCCCATGCCAGCATTATATATATTGCCAGACCTCACTCTGATGTATTGCCCTTGCCAGCATTATATATTGCCAGACCTCACTCTGATATATTGCCCTTGCCAGCATTATATATTGCCAGACCTCACTCTGATGTATTGCCCTTGCCAGCATTATATATTGTCAGACCTCACTGATGTATTGCCCTTGCCAGCATTATATATATTATATATTGCCAGACCTCACTGATGTATTGCCCTTGCCAGCATTATATATATTATATATTGCCAGACCTCACTGATGTATTGCCCTTGCCAGCATTATATATATTATATATTGCCAGACCTCACTCTGATGTATTGCCCATGCCAGCATTATATATATTATATATTGCCAGACCTCACTCTGATGTATTGCCCTTGCCAGCATTATATATATTATATATTGCCAGACCTCACTCTGATGTATTGCCCATGCCAGCATTATATATATTATATATTGCCAGACCTCACTCTGATGTATTGCCCATGCCAGCATTATATATATTATATATTGCCAGACCTCACTCTGATGTATTGCCCTTGCCAGCATTATATATATTATATATTGCCAGACCTCACTCTGATGTATTGCCCTTGCCAGCATTATATATTGCCAGACCTCACTCTGATGTATTGCCCTTGCCAGCATTATATATTGTCAGACCTCACTGATGTATTGCCCTTGCCAGCATTATATATTACCAGACCTCACTGATGTATTGCCCTTGCCAGCATTATATATATTACCAGACCTCACTCTGATGTATTGCCCATGCCAGCATTATATATATTATATATTGCCAGACCTCACTGATGTATTGCCCTTGCCAGCATTATATATATTATATATTGCCAGACCTCACTGATGTATTGCCCTTGCCAGCATTATATATATTATATATTGCCAGACCTCACTCTGATGCATTGCCCATGCCAGCATAATATATTATATATTGCCAGACCTCACTCTGATGTATTGCCCTTGCCAGCAGACCTCACTCTGATGTATTGCCCATGCCAGCATTATATATATTATATATTGCCAGACCTCACTCTGATGTATTGCCCATGCCAGCATTATATATATATTATATATTGCCAGACCTCACTCTGATGTATTGCCCTTGCCAGCATTATATATTGCCAGACCTCACTCTGATGTATTGCCCTTGCCAGCATTATATATTGTCAGACCTCACTGATGTATTACCCTTGCCAGCATTATATATATTATATATTGCCAGACCTCACTCTGATGTATTGCCCTTGCCAGCATTATATATTGCCAGACCTCACTCTGATGTATTGCCCTTGCCAGCATTATATATTGTCAGACCTCACTGATGTATTGCCCTTGCCAGCATTATATATTACCAGACCTCACTGATGTATTGCCCTTGCCAGCATTATATATATTACCAGACCTCACTCTGATGTATTGCCCATGCCAGCATTATATATATTATATATTGCCAGACCTCACTGATGTATTGCCCTTGCCAGCATTATATATATTACCAGACCTCACTCTGATGTATTGCCCATGCCAGCATTATATATATTATATATTGTCAGACCTCACTCTGATGTATTGCCCATGCCAGCATTATATATATTATATATTGCCAGACCTCACTCTGATGTATTGCCCTTGCCAGCATTATATATTGCCAGACCTCACTCTGATATATTGCCCTTGCCAGCATTATATATTGCCAGACCTCACTCTGATGTATTGCCCATGCCAGCATTATATATATTATATATTGCCAGACCTCACTCTGATGTATTGCCCATGCCAGCATTATATATATTATATATTGCCAGACCTCACTCTGATGTATTGCCCATGCCAGCATTATATATATTCTATATTGTCAGACCTCACTGATGTATTGCCCTTGCCTGGGACATCTTGTTGCTGCACTGGGACATCTTGCTGCAGCACTCACACCATGCTGCAGCACTTGGATGTCTTGCTGTGTCATCAGGCCAGAAAACAAGTGGCAAGTTTTCAACCATAAAATAGAGATTATTATGATTGAAAATTATAGCGTTTTCCAGTATTGTGTATATAAGGAAAATAAAACTGTATTACTTTGGAACTTGGCTCTAAATGTCACTAGTGATTGGTTTAAATGTTTTAAATGTTATTAGTGATTGGCTTAAATGTTATAAAGGCTATTTGTAATTTGTTTAAATGCTCTAAATGTTATTGGTTAAGTTGTTCTAAATGCTATTATTGATTGGTTGAAATGCTCTATTAGTATTATTACTGCTAATATTTTCTGTTTGATGTTACTTGTAACAGAGAAGTGCACCACATGTGTACACTATTGGGTTATGGAGCTGATGCTATATGCCCGTACCTAGTGTTTGAAACAATTGCTAGACTACGACAGCAGCGACTGTTAGACCCTCCCCTCCCCGATGAGGAAATCTTCATGAACTACAGGGCAGCTTGTGCTAGAGGTATATCCAAGGTGATGGCCAAGATGGGTATCTCTACTCTACATAGTTACAAGGTGAGTTAATACACATCAGGTGAGTCAATACACATCATGTGAGTCAATACAGGTCAGGTGAGTCAATATAATTCAGGTGAGTCAATACCGGTCAGGTGAGTCAATATACTTCAGATGAGTCAATATACTTCAGGTGAGTCAATACAGGTCAGGTGAGTCAATACATGTCTGGTGAGTCAATACAGGTCTGGTGAGTCAATACAGGTCTGGTGAGTCAATACACTTCAGGTGAGTTAATAGGTGAGTCAATATACTTCAGATGAGTCAATATACTTCAGGTGAGTCAATACAGGTCAGGTGAGTCAATACATGTCTGGTGAGTCAATACAGGTCTGGTGAGTCAATACAGGTCTGGTGAGTCAATACAGGTCTGGTGAGTCAGTACACTTCAGGTGAGTTAATATACTTCAGGTGAGTCAATACAGGTCAGGTGAGTCAGTACACTTCAGGTGAGTCAATACACTTCAGGTGAGCCAATATACTTCAGATGAGTCAATATACTTCAGGTGAGTCAATACACTTCAGGTGAGTTAATACAGGTCAGGTGAGTCAATACACTTCAGGTGAGTCAATATACTTCAGGTGAGTCAGTACACTTCAGGTGAGTCAATACACTTCAGGTGAGCCAATATACTTCAGATGAGTCAATATACTTCAGATGAGTCAATATACTTCAGGTGAGTCAATACAGGTCAGGTGAGTCAGTACACTTCAGGTGAGTCAATATACTTCAGGTGAGTCAGTACACTTCAGGTGAGTCAATACACTTCAGGTGAGCCAATATACTTCAGATGAGTCAATATACTTCAGATGAGTCAATATACTTCAGGTGAGTTAATACAGGTCAGGTGAGTCAGTACACTTCAGGTGAGTCAATATACTTCAGGTGAGTCAGTACACTTCAGGTGAGTCAATACACTTCAGGTGAGCCAATATACTTCAGATGAGTCAATATACTTCAGATGAGTCAATATACTTCAGGTGAGTTAATACAGGTCAGGTGAGTCAGTACACTTCAGGTGAGTCAATATACTTAGGTGAGTCAATACACTTAAGGTGAGTCAATATACTTCAGGTGAGTCAATACACTTAAGGTGAGTCAATATACTTCAGGTGAGTCAATACACTTAAGGTGAGTCAATACAGGTCAGGTGAGTGACATGTCACTTGCTGCTCACTAGGGATGTCTATCTTCCACACGTTTGAGCACTGGACTTGACATTCACATGCCCTTCACCACAATAGATTCAAGTGATTAACTTTTAGAGTGACTCTAAATCCCAAGACAGCAAAACCAACATTCCTCATAAGAGAAGATACGATGAAGAATACTAGTGGCGATATATCTATGGCACGTCTAACTAAAAGATGTTAATTAGTTTCATTCATGATTGAAACTCGTCAGGAAATTTCTCCAAATACTTTTTAATATTAAAATTTGTGACATAAATAGAGGATATTAGATTTTGTTTTATGTTTTCCTATTAAACATAGAAATCTATCCGTGAAATAAAATGTGTTATTTGGTTGGCTGAAAGCAGTTGAATAACACATTATTTATTAGCAGAGTTGGAGGAAATACCAAGGCGAGTCTCAGTGGATTTCATTTTTTTTCCGGAGACTAAATTATAATAAATTGACAAGCTACATCCGACTAAAAAACCAACTGGAAAAACTCTTTAATTGTAGCGAGGAAAGATTCCCCGTAGTCAACGTCATTATGACTGTAATTTATCCTGCAACTTGTGAACATGCGTCATGGTATGCTTGCCCGTTATTTTGTATGCTGGTAGGACAAGAGAAACTTTAGTGACTATGAACCTGTTAATAAAACACTTCTCATTTATGACACTAGAAATATTGTCAACTCTTGTTTTTAGGGAGCCCAGATTTTCGAGGCAGTGGGGCTGAGCCGTGAGGTGATGGATCTTTGTTTCTCGGGTTCGGCTTCCAGAATTGGTGGAGTTACATTCATGCACCTCGGACAAGAGGTATTAATTTGCCATAGTTTATGATATGTAAACCATATGTAAAATATCTCTCCCTCCATACCTTTCTCTCCCTCCATACCTTTCTTTCCCTCCATACCTTTCTCTCCCTCCATACCTTTCTCTCCCTCCATACCTTTCTCTCCCTCCATTCCATTCTCTCCCTCCATACCTTTCTCTCACTCCATACCATTCTCTCCCTCCATACCTTTCTCTCCCTCCATACCATTCTACCTTTCTCTCCCTCCATACCGTCCTCTCCCTCTCACTCCATACCTTTCTCTCCCTCCATACTTCATCTCTCCCTCCACACTTTCCCTCAACACATTTCTCCATTCAGTTTTCCCTCCCTCTACACCTATTCCCTCAGTCAAGTCAGTTGAGCAATTTAGGGCCGTCTTGTTTATTGAGTAAACATCATTTAAGAAAAGTTATGAATCTTCGTTTTGCTAAGTAAACAAATTATATATATGACTCTTAACCAACCCAAAAAACAACAACAAAAAACAAGAAATCAACAACCACGCCGTGATTGTGTTGTTCCACATGCCCCTCAACCGCCCCGTCTTGTGACTTTATGACCAATTAATTGAGTTTTGTTTAGATATGGAGATAATCTCAATAAGCTTTAAGCTTTCGATTAAATCCATTTTCCTTCTGTATACAATAGATATGTACTGTACATTATGAATGAATAGAATATGTTTAAACCAATTAATTGAGTGTATATTTGTAGAGGTTTAGTTGAGTGTATACTCGTAGAGGTTTAATTGAGTGTATATTTGTAGAGGCTTAATTGAGTGTATACTCGTAGAGGTTTAATTGAGTATATATTTGTATATGTTTAATTCAGTGTATTTTTGTAGAGGTTTAATTCAGTGTATATTTGTAGAGGTTTAATTGAGTGTATACTTGTAGATGTTTAATTGAGTGTCTACTTGTAGAGGTTTAATTGAGTGTATATTTGTAGAGGCTTAATTGAGTGTATACTCGTAGAGGTTTAGTTGAGTATATATTTGTAGAGGTTTATTTGAGTGTATACTTGTTGAGGTTTAATTGAGTGTATACTTGTAGAGGTTTAATTGAGTGTATACGTGTAGAGGTTTAATTGAGTGTCTACTTGTAGAGGTTTAATTGAGTGTATACTTGTAGAGGTTTAATTGAGTGTATACTTGTAGAGGTTTAATTGAGTGTCTACTTGTATAGGTTTAATTGAGTGTCTACTTGTAGAGGTTTAATTGAATGTATACTTGTAGAGGTTTAATTGAATGTATACTTGTAGAGGTTTAATTGAGTGTATACTTGTAGATGTTTAATTGAGTGTATACTTGTAGAGGTTTAATTGAATGTATACTTGTATAGGTTTAATTGAGTGTATACTTGTAGAGGTTTAATTGAGTGTATACTTGTATAGGTTTAATTGAATGTATAGTTGTAGAGGTTTAATTGAGTGTATACTTGTAGAGGCTTAATTCAGTGTATATGTGTAGAGGTTTAATTGAGTGTATACTTGTAGAGGCTTAATTCAGTGTATATGTGTAGAGGTTTAATTCAGTGTATATTTGTAGAGGTTTAATTCAGTGTATATTTGTAGAGGTTTAATTGAGTGTATACTTGTAGAGGCTTAATTCAGTGTATATGTGTAGAGGTTTAATTGAGTGTATACTTGTAGAGGCTTAATTCAGTGTATATGTGTAGAGGTTTAATTGAGTGTATATTTGTAGAGGTTTAATTGAGTGTATATTTGTAGAGATTTAATTGAGTGTATATTTGTAGAAGTTTAATTGAGTGTATACTTGTAGAGGCTTAATTCAGTGTATATGTGTAGAGGTTTAATTGAGTGTATATTTGTAGGGATTCAACCGTCATTGGTTATCCTATGCTGAGAGGTCATGCGACAGTAGGGTGGTAATGAACCCGGGTAATCTGCACTGGAGGGATGGAGGCGAGAAACATATCAATGAACCGCTCTCTGTGGCAAACCTGCAGGTAAACTTCCATACATTAAAAAACATGCTTTTAGCATAATACTCGTGTGTGATGCCGAAGTTGTACTGTGATGTGCATCATCCTTAGCAGTATGAAGGAACACTTCCAAGCAATGAAGCCACTCTTGTTTCATTTTTGAAACCACTTACACAAACTATTAAATGGTGTTTAATAGATGCAGATTATCTGAATGTTTGATGGAGATATGTGCTTCACTCTCTCAGTGCTGAAATTCAAAGCATTGTTCAAACAACATAGATCCAGATCAGCCGCGGAATGGCACAGCGACTGATCAGGATCTATGTTGTTTGCTATTCGGACAGGTGCTTCAGCTCCACTGTCTGAAGAGCAACCAGCATATAGCCTGATCTGACGGCACATTCTGTTCCGTCTGATCAGGTTCTCGGCATTTTGCATAGGTGCTTTTATGCAACATTGACTGTGAAACTTTAGTTAAGAGTTTATATCATCGACACAAAATTGAAATGTATAATATGACTTGGGCGACTCCAGTTTCTTAGGCAGATAATATGGACACTCACCCACAATATAATGTGTTCTGTATATAATGTTATTATCTGAGATTGAGAGATGTAAAGGTGAACCTATTTGTAACAGTCACGATGTTTATCTTGTGTAAATAGATAGTTAAATATACAACACATAATGGCTCTACAAGGATAACGACACCAATGACATAGCATGCTAGTCAAACAGTTGCGTGTTTACGTACACATGGTACAGCCAAGCTTGTTTATGCACACGTACGTACAGCCAAGCTTGTTTATGTACACGAGGTACAGCCAAGCTTGTTTATGCACACGTTGTACAGCCAAGCTTGTTTACGTACACATGGTACAGCCAAGCTTGTTTATGCACACGTTGTACAGCCAAGCTTGTTTACGTACACAAGGTACAGCCGAGCTTGTTTATGCACACGTTGTACAGCCAAGCTTGTTTACGTACACGAGGTACAGCCAAGCTTGTTTATGCACACATTGTACAGCCAAGCTTGTTTACGTACACGTGGTACAGCCAAGCTTGTTTACGTACACGAGGTACAGCCAAGCTTGTTTATGTATACGTTGTACAGCCAAGCTTGTTTACGTACACGAGGTACAGCCAAGCTTGTTTACGTACACGTGGTACAGCCAAGCTTGGTTACGTACACGAGGTACAGCCAAGCTTATTTAGTACACAAGGTACAGCCAAGCTTGGTTATGTACACGAGGTACAGCCAAACTTGTTTACGTACACATGGTACAGCCAAGCTTGTTTATGTACACATGGTACAGCCAAGCTTGGTTACGTACACATGGTACAGCCAAGCTTGTTTATGTACACATGGTACAGCCAAGTTTGTTTACGTACACGAGGTACAGCCAAGCTTGTTTACGTACACGTGGTACAGCCGAGCTTGTTTACGTACACGTGGTACAGCCAAGCCTGTTTACGTACACGAGGTACAGCCAAGCCTGTTTACGTACACAAGGTACAGCCGAGATTTCAATTCTGGAATGCTATCATGTTTCATCTGGCTCCAAGGTTACCAAACTTGGCTTATTTTCTGAGAGTCTCAACCAATCAGAAATATTCTACCGTAATCATCTATATATAGGTCGCACAGGAGTATAAGACGCAGTTAGAAAACTAGAAAAAGAGAGAAATTCCAGCGAAAAAAGCTTATTAATTTTGCTGTATAACACGCACATGATCTTAGAGTGAAGAAAATGACAAAATCTCGTAAATATATAAACACTAACGAAATGCGGAACAAGTACGGCACGTACGGGACTTGGAGAAATATAGTATGAAACAATTATCTCCCTTTGTTGTAATACGCCATTTGAGTCCTGGAACAATGATATTTAGTTCTAAGCTGGAGTATAAGACGCAGTACACTTTTGGACACTATTTTGGATGAAAATAACTGCGTGTTATATATAGACGATTATGGTAGCATGTTTTATGAGTGTTTTGTTCTACTACCAGGATGCAGCAAAGACCAACAATAAGGACTCGTATGCCAAGTATGCTGAGTCAGCGCTGGAAGCTGTGAAGAACTGTACTCTGAGAGGCCAGGTAGATTTCAGATTTGCGGATAAACCTGTGGATCTGTCGGAGGTGGAGGATGCTGCCTCAATTGTAAAGAGGTTCTGTACTGGTGGGTTGCAATATGCAGTTTTTACTGTTATGCCTACCATACTCTATTTGGATAGCAGTTAAAATTCCGCAATGCCTTAATTTCTAAAGTTAGCATTTCCGTGGTGTCTTACATTCACGGATTGTTCCCTTTTGTCCATAACTATATCAGTATTCATCAAAATTACAATATTTCCATACTTCACAGCCATAGTTCATTTATCATCTCATATATATCGAAATTTGAAATACTCGCATATAAAAAAATGTGTTAATTAGTCATTGAAGATGTTTTTTTTATGTTGAGTACAGCTTACATAGATAGTATTTGTTAATGATGTAATTGATTATGATATAGCAGGTCATTTGTTCTTTTCTTTTATGGTGTTTAAAGGTTTGTACAAACAGCTTAGGACATATTGCAACTTTCCAGCTGTTGTTTGTGGAGAAAGATCCCTGGTGCTTCTTTTGTGCATTATTTCAGGATATGCCAATCACCTCGGCCAGCTTGATAGCTTCCTCATATGAAAGGAAGGGAAGTCATGATAGTGCAGCGGTGGCGCATTCGCTTCAGGTGCGAAAGGCCCAGAGTTCGAGCCCCGCTGGAGCCGTCATGATTGTGCCCTTAGGCAAGGCAAATTCCACATTGGAATGAGATCTCGAGAGTGATTAATAAGTTGTAAGAACTTGTTTCGCAATCGAGCTAAAATAAATGTGTGGTGGAATCCATCGCCACGAGGGAGAGAGAAGAGTCATGTGGAATTTAGATGCCTTGCCTAAGGGCACAATCGTAACGGCTCCAATTGGGCTCGAACCCCTGGCCTTTCACACCTGAAGCGAACGTGCTACCACTGCGCTATCACAAAGTATCAAAGTCCTTCATGTGAGGAAGTTATGCAGCTGGTTTTATGCAGCTGGTTTGCGGTAAGTGGGTGGTTCTAGATGGGTGTCCAAGTATGGCTGAAGTACTCCCTAGAGGCAGTGAAAGCTTCATTCATTAATAATAAGTCACCAGTGGCGGTCACAGATCAGTGTCCCAGTGGTTAACACGCTGGACTGCCAATTCGTGGGTTGCATGTTTAATCCCCCGTCACTCACTGATAACACTATGACGATGTATCTGCGCTATACACAGGACATGTAAAAGGAGAAGGGCTCTGGAATTAGGTTGTCTACTGTTTCTTGCAGCTTCCTCCAAAAACGTAAATCTTCAGGAGACGACGATAAATAAACGCTTAACCCTTTGCACACTAGCAGCAGATAAAATCACTTTTGATCTGATCAGGCTCTATGCTGTTTGCTATTCGAATAGTGGAGCTAAAACACTTCGCTCAATAGCAAACAACATAGATACTGATCAGACGCGGCATAACGTCGCAGCTGCTCTAGATCTATGTTGCTTGCGAATGTGATTTTATTTAATCAGCAGGCAAAGGGTTAATTAAAGTAAAAAGTCACCGTTTGACCTAAGCTTTTGTAGGACTTTAAGCCCAAATCGAAAGAAACAACAAATATATAAACCAATGAATGAGCAATGTCACATGGTCTGAGTATGAATCCACACTGTGTATATGTTAACAAACTCAGTGCAATGTCGCATGATCTGAGTATGAATCCACACTGTGTATATGTTAACAAACTCAGTTCAATGTCACATGGTCTGTGTATGAATCCACACTGTGTATATGTTAACAAACTCAGTTCAATGTCACATGGTCTGTGTATGAATCCACACTGTGTATATGTTAACAAACTCAGTGCAATGTCGCATGGTCTGAGTATGAATCCACACTGTGTATATGTTAATACTCTCAACAAACTCAGTGCAATGTCACATGGTCTGTGTATGAATCCACACTGTGTATATGTTAATACTCTCAACAAACTCAGTGCAATGTCACATGGTCTGAGTATGAATCCACACTGTGTATATGTTAATTACAAACTCAGTGCAATGTCACATGGTCTGTGTATGAATCCACACTGTGTATATGTTAATACTCTCAACAAACTCAGTGCAATGTCACATGGTCTGAGTATGAATCCACACTGTGTATATGTTAACAAACTCAGTGCAATGTCACATGGTCTGTGTATGAATCCACACTGTGTATATGTTAACAAACTCAGTGCAATGTCGCATGGTCTGTGTATGAATCCACACTGTGTATATGTTAACAAACTCAGTGCAATGTCACATGGTCTGTGTATGAATCCACACTGTGTATATGTTAACAAACTCAGTACAATGTCACATGGTCTGTGTATGAATCCACACTGTGTATATGTTAACAAACTCAGTACAATGTCACATGGTCTGAGTATGAATCCACACTGTGTATATGTTAACAAACTCAGTACAATGTCACATGGTCTGTGTATGAATCCACACTGTGTATATGTTAACAAACTCAGTACAATGTCACATGGTCTGTGTATGAATCCACACTGTGTATATGTTAACAAACTCAGTGCAATGTCACATGGTCTGTGTATGAATCCACACTGTGTATATGTTAACAAACTCAGTGCAATGTCGCATGGTCTGTGTATGAATCCACACTGTGTATATGTTAACAAACTCAGTGCAATGTCGCATGGTCTGTGTATGAATCCACACTGTGTATATGTTAACAAACTCAGTACAATGTCACATGGTCTGTGTATGAATCCACACTGTGTATATGTTAACAAACTCAGTGCAATGTCGCATGGTCTGTGTATGAATCCACACTGTGTATATGTTAACAAACTCAGTTCAATGTCACATGGTCTGTGTATGAATCCACACTGTGTATATGCTAATACTCTCAACAAACTCAGTACACTCCAACACATTACAGGGGCTATGAGTTTTGGCAGTATTTCAATAGAAGCCCACAGCACCCTGGCCATTGCGATGAACCGTATAGGGGCCAAGTCCAACACTGGAGAGGGTGGAGAGAATGCTGAGAGATACGCAGGCTATATGAATGAGGATCCTCAATTCAACAAAAGGTCCAAAATCAAACAGGTACAACAGCGTGTTTGTTTCTCAACACATAAGTGGCTAGGTTAAAAATATGTCCAAACAATTAAACTTCTGGTGCGGGCCGTTGGCTGGTGCGGGCCGTTGGCTGGTGCGGGCTGGTGCGGGCTATTGTCTAAAGTTAAAACTTGTGGACCAAACCATTTGTATTTTCATGCTTTGTATTGTAACGTTATGTGCATGACATATGTACAATTGATTTGCAATAAAATATGATTAAATAAAAAATAGGGATGGCAAGGAATAATGATTAAACTATTTGAATATTCGGTCGGGAAGGTATTCGAATATTCTAATATTCGATAGAATTCTATCAAAAACTCAAAATCACTCAAACTCTTATAAAAATTGCCAAACTAACCTAATTTCTGTTTTACGCGTAAACGTCATAGGACAATATAATATTTGTTTCCGAATATTCGAATACTGGAATAGTATTCGGATGTTTGAGCGAATATTCGAATATTCATTGCCATCCCTAATAAAAAACAATTAAACTGTGTTGCACTGCGTAAAACTGCTCCATACACATGAGTGTACATGCCCAAGTTTCTTATCAATAATAGTACAATGCATTTCATAAAACCTATTTGTCAAAACTCAAGTCAAAATATGCAATTAACAGTATGCATATAAATGAATTTCTTTTAAATTTTTCATAATTTTTAATTACATGAATGTCCCTTACCATTATAATCCATACACACTAGTAAGTTACCCGGTAATGCTTTTTGATTAATGTATTTTGTGCTTATTTACTACAAATTGAACATGAATTGGAAATGAATGTAGACTAAAGTCTCGATTTTTACAAGACCAGTGTACGAGATTGCCATATCGCGACAGCCGATACAGTCTATATCCGTTATGTCGATTTCCGTCGGACCGAACAAAATACTTCGACATAACCGAAGTTTGACTTAACGAAATTCGATATAAACAGAGCCAGTTAGTTATATGTAAAATGATAGTGTCTGAAAAGGGACTTTGGTCCGACTTCGAGATAACCGGAGAATTCGACATAACCGACTTTGACATAACGGATGTAGAATGTATATAATAAAACAAGATATTGGCAATAGGCGAATATGGACGGTAAAGTGTGTTACAATAATCGAGATTATACCTATAGGTTGCCTCTGGAAGATTTGGAGTAACAAGCTCGTACCTGAGTCATGCTGATGAGATACAGATAAAGATGGCTCAAGGGGCTAAACCAGGGGAAGGGGGAGAGCTTCCCGGCCACAAGGTAAAACAACCTCACACCTGAGTCACATTGAGGAGTTACAGAAAATGGCACAAGGGGCCAAACAGAGAAACCTCCAAGTGACAAGTTTGTTCCAGTGCTTAGTTGTTTCACACCCTAGGTATGTAAATAGTACAAGGGGCCAAACAGAGGACCCTCCAAGTGACAAGGTTGTTCCAGTGCTTAGTTGTTTCACACCCTAGGTATGTAAATAGTACAAGGGGCCAAACAGAGGACCCTCCAAGTGACAAGGTTGTTCCAATGCTTAGTTGTTTCATACTATAGAGATGTAAATAGTACAAGGGGCCAAACAGAGAACCCTTCAAGTGACAAGTTTGTTCCAATGCTTAGTTGTTTCACACCCTAGGTATGTAAATAGTACAAGGGGCCAAACAGAGGACCCTCCAAGTGACAAGGTTGTTCCAATGCTTAGTTGTTTCATACTATAGGGATGTAAATAGTACAAGGGGCCAAACAGAGAACCCTTCAAGTGACAAGTTTGTTCCAGTGCTTAGTTGTTTCATACTATAGGGATGTAAATAGTACAAGGGGCCAAACTGAGAACCCTTCAAGTGACAAGGTTGTTCCAATGCTTAGTTGTTTCATACTGTAGAAATGTAAATAGTACAAGGGGCCAAACAGAGAACCCTTCAAGTGACAAGGTTGTTCCAATGCTTAGTTGTTTCACACTGTAGAGATGTAAATAGTACAAGGGGCCAAACAGAGGACCCTTCAAGTGACACGGTTGTTCCAATGCTTAGTTGTTTCACACCCTAGATATGTAAATGGTACAAGGGGCCAAACAGAGGACCCTCCAAGTGACAAGTTTTGGTTCAACTTGAGTATTGAGTATTGATGTACTCATGGGACCATCTGCTATATCATGTATCAGTACTAACTATGACTATTAGGAGCGAAATGTTTGGTCTTGTAAACTGTCAACATAAGGGAGGGAACATTTAAGGAACACGTTTTTATATAAGCTAGTTTCCTACTTAGTTAATACAAAAAAAACGTTTTTATATAAGCTAGCTTCCTATTTAGATAATACAAGTTCTTATAACTTATATTAATCACTCTCGAGACATCATTTCTGATGGAATCCATCGCCACGAGGGAGAGAGAAGAGGCAACGTGGAATTTAAATGCCTTGCCTACTTGATCCTTTGTATCATGTATGTCGTTGTATGTTATATGTGATTTATGTCTTGCAATAAATATTGTTTAAACCAAACTGTCAACATAAATGGTAAGTGAACCACTGATGAGAGATGCTTACCTGAATATCAAGTTCCATGTAACATTGCCCCACCCCTTTATCTGAAAACATGCTCCAAATGTCCATCATATATATTGATGTTCATTCCAACATCTGATATCTATGAATGAAACTGTTGTGATCACGTGTTTAAGTTACAACACTACGTACTACTAAATATGGACATGAAATACGTCACTTGCACATAATCCTCCTAGACACAACCCCCTTAGACATAATCCCCTTTGGACATAATCCCCTTGGACATAATACCCCTAGACATAATCCCCTTAGACATAATACCCCTAGACATAATCCCCTTAGACATAATCCCCTTAGACATAATCCCCTTTGGACAAAATCCCCTTGGACATAATACCCCTAGACATAATCCCCTTAGACATAATCCCCTTTGGACAAAATCCCCTTGGACATAATCCCCCTAGACATAACTCCCTTAGACATAACTCCCTTAGACATAATACCATTAGACATAATCCCCCTAGACATAACTCCCATGAACATCATCCCCCTAGATATAACTCCCTTAGACATAACTCGCTTAGACATAACTCCCTTAGACATAATGTCATTTGGACATAACCCCTAGACATAACTCCCAATAGACATAACCCCCTTAGACATAACTCCCTTAGACATAATACCATTTGGACATAATCCCACTAGATATAATCCCTAGACATAACTCCCTTAGACATAACTCCCTTAGACATAATCCCATTTGGACATAATCCCACTTGGACAAAATTTGTATTTAACATAAATGGACAAAAGTCAGGTATGGTGTAGGTGCATCAAAGCACTTTATCTAGTAGAAATATGTGTTAGCTATTGTCATTTCTGTGCTGTTACTATGGTATTAATCTTTAGAATGATGTATTTTAGGTATCCAAGGACATAGCAAAGACGAGGCACTCGATCCCAGGTGTGGGTTTGATCAGTCCTCCACCCCACCATGATATCTACTCAATAGAAGATCTAGCAGAGGTAGTACACACTAGCATCCTGTATTTCAGTTTGAGGAATTATTGACTTGTATTTTACTGAGGCCTAAGGCCCCGAGGTTATAAATCTGTTCTCAGATCTAAAACTCAAGCTCAAGAAACTTGATTGGTTGAGTCTGAGTTTTACACTCAGCTGAACCAATCAGAAGCTTGAGTCTGAGTTTGAGATTGGAGAAAAGTTTTATAACCTTGGGGCCTGGTGGTTAAGAGGCGAAATTAGATTTAGTTTAAACATATTTATTTTCTATCATGTACATGATTATTTACAACAATTGTATTAAGGAATTGTTTTGGGGTTTAATGTCGCACCAACAACTTTGTCAGCTCTCCAGATATTACTGGTGGAGGAAGACCCCGGTTGCCCCTTCGAGTAGTATTTTCAGGAATGGATGGGCACCCGTGTAGAACCACTGACCATCCGCAAGCCAGTTTAAGATATGCAACCATTGAGCTAAATCTTGTGAGCTTTTGAACCAACTATTTAGCTGAAGGACTTGTGCAGACTGTATTATGTAACTTTGGTAATGTGCAGACTGTATTATGTAACTTTGGTAATGTGCAGACTGTATTATGTAACTTTGGTAATGTGCAGACTGTATTATATAACTTTGGTAATGTGCAGACTGTATTATATAACTTTGGTAATGTGCAGACTGTATTATGTAACTTTGGTAATGTGCAGGCTGTATTATGTAACTTTGGTAATGTGCAGACTGTATTATATAACTTTGGTAATGTGCAGACTGTATTATGTAACTTTGGTAATGTGCAGACTGTATTATGTAACTTTGGTAATGTGCAGGCTGTATTATATAACTTTGGTAATGTGCAGGCTGTATTATGTAACTTTGGTAATGTGCAGGCTGTATTATGTAACTTTGGTAATGTGCAGACTGTATTATATAACTTTGGTAATGTGCAGGCTGTATTATGTAACTTTGGTAATGTGCAGGCTGTATTATGTAACTTTGGTAATGTGCAGACTGTATTATGTAACTTTGGTAATGTGCAGAATGTATTATATAACTTTGGTAATGTGCAGAATGTATTATATAACTTTGGTAATGTGCAGAATGTATTATGTAACTTTGGTAATGTGCAGACTGTATTATGTAACTTTGGTAATGTGCAGACTGTATTATGTAACTTTGGTAATGTGCAGGCTGTATTATGTAACTTTGGTAATGTGCAGAATGTATTATATAACTTTGGTAATGTGCAGAATGTATTATGTAACTTTGGTAATGTGCAGACTGTATTATGTAACTTTGGTAATGTGCAGACTGTATTATGTAACTTTGGTAATGTGCAGGCTGTATTATGTAACTTTGGTAATGTGCAGAATGTATTATATAACTTTGGTAATGTGCAGAATGTATTATGTAACTTTGGTAATGTGCAGACTGTATTATGTAACTTTGGTAATGTGCAGACTGTATTATGTAACTTTGGTAATGTGCAGGCTGTATTATGTAACTTTGGTAATGTGCAGAATGTATTATATAACTTTGGTAATGTGCAGAATGTATTATGTAACTTTGGTAATGTGCAGACTGTATTATGTAACTTTGGTAATGTGCAGACTGTATTATGTAACTTGGTTGTGGTGTTTGTTTTGGTTGTGGTTTTGTTTGGTTGGTGTTTTGTTTTGGTAATGTGCAGAATGTATTATGTAACTTTGGTAATGTGCAGGCTGTATTATGTAACTTTGGTAATGTGCAGACTGTATTATGTAACTTTGGTAATGTGCAGACTGTATTATATAACTTTGGTAATGTGCAGACTGTATTATGTAACTTTGGTAATGTGCAGACTGTATTATGTAACTTTGGTAATGTGCAGGCTGTATTATGTAACTTTGGTAATGTGCAGACTGTATTATGTAACTTTGGTAATGTGCAGAATGTATTATGTAACTTTGGTAATGTGCAGACTGTATTATATAACTTTGGTAATGTGCAGACTGTATTATGTAACTTTGGTAATGTGCAGAATGTATTATGTAACTTTGGTAATGTGCAGGCTGTATTATGTAACTTTGGTAATGTGCAGACTGTATTATGTAACTTTGGTAATGTGCAGAATGTATTATGTAACTTTGGTAATGTGCAGACTGTATTATGTAACTTTGGTAATGTGCAGACTGTATTATGTAACTTTGGTAATGTGCAGGCTGTATTATATAACTTTGGTAATGTGCAGACTGTATTATATAACTTTGGTAATGTGCAGACTGTATTATATAACTTTGGTAATGTGCAGACTGTATTATGTAACTTTGGTAATGTGCAGACTGTATTATGTAACTTTGGTAATGCACTATCATGATAGTATATATATTTATAACATAATTTGTGCTGCAGACGAGTAATATGCCCATTGCATATTAAAAAAATGTCATATTGCACTAGTGTAATCACTATGCAAATGAGCACGTATGTATTCATACGCTCGGTAAACAAAATAAGTCCAGTGGCGTCACTGTAAATCATTGAGCTATAAACACTATATATCCTGCACAACGGGCTATTAACACTACAAATCCTGCCCTATCGCTGAATTCTTCAACATCCATGTCCAGCTACAGTAGCCAATGTAAAACTTGCTCAAAGTTGTGCAAATAGACGGTATTAAAATCTTACACAATTAGACCGACTTGGTAAATATTATTTGTTGTGACATCATAGTAAAGTACTTGTTATATCATAGTTGTGCATGCTCCATTCACAAAGTTGACATAATAATATATAAATAATATACATATATAACCTCACAATTGCTTAGAATACATTTATAATTTTATTGCTTTATAGTAGTTTCATGAATTTAAAAGCTGATTATCTAACTAATATGAGTAAAATTACAAATAAAATGTGAACTACGTTTTGTTGCGTTTACTATTCATTTACAACCGACCGATTGATACTAAAGCACATGTACATACAACTTTTGCAATTCAATGAATTTACAGCTTTTTGGAAGATTATGTTATAAACATGATCTTTTATTCGTGTTCATTTGTTATTGAATTTATTTAACTCGTCCTCTAAAACGATAGAAGCTCGCCAGAGGGTCGTTTTTAGAAGACTCGTTAAATAAATTCAATTAACAAATGACCACCCATTTAATATCCCATATGTATTATGCTAGCGAGATAAGATAAGATTTATGTTGAGTGGTCAAGACATGCAGCAGTTTAGCCTAATCTCTGAGGACATGCAGCAGTTTAGCCTAATCTCTGAGGACATGCAGCAGTTTAGCCTAATCTCTGAGGACATGCAGCAGTTTAGCCTAAGCTCTGAGGACATGCAGCAGTTTAGCCTAATCTCTGAGGACATGCAGCAGTTTAGCCTAAGCTCTGAGGACATGCAGCAGTTTAGCCTAAGCTCTGAGGACATGCAGCAGTTTAGCCTAAGCTCTGAGGACATGCAGCAGTTTAGCCTAAGCTCTGAGGACATGCAGCAGTTTAGCCTAATCTCTGAGGACATGCAGCAGTTTAGCATACGCTCTGAGGACATACAACAGTTTAGCATAAGCTCTGAGGACATACAACAGTTTAGCATAAGCTCTGAGGACATGCAGCAGTTTAGCATAAGCTCTGAGGACATGCAGCAGTTTAGCATAAGCTCTGAGGACATACAACAGTTTAGCATAAACTCTGAGGACATACAACAGTTTAGCATAAGCTCTGAGGACATACAACAGTTTAGCATAAGCTCTGAGGACATATAACAGTTTAGCATAAGCTATGAGGACATAAAACAGTTTAGCATAAGCTCTGAGCACATACAACAGTTTAGCCTAAGCTCTGAGCACATACAACAGTTTAGCCTAAGCTCTGAGGACATACAACAGTTTAGCTTAAGCTCTGAGGACATACAACAGTTTAGCATAAGCTCTGAGCACATACTATTGTAAATTGCGTTTTTATATCCAGTTGATCTATGACCTGAAGTCTGCCAACCCTTATGCCAGAATCAGCGTGAAGTTGGTATCGGAAGTCGGAGTTGGTGTTATCGCATCTGGAGTTGCCAAGGTAAATACACTTTTGTCTGTATTTCTGAGGAATACTGTATAATATGTTTTAGATGCTGTGTATATAGTAAGGATAGCAACGAGTATTCGACTAATCAATTACAGCCAACCTTGCTGTGGGTTAGTTTATACAAATTTATTTTAGCTTGATTGCGAAACAAGTTCTTTCAACTTATATTAATCACTCTCGAGACCTCATTCCTGATGAAATCCATCGCCATGAAGGAGAGAGAAGAGGCAATGTGGAATTTAAATGCCTTGCCTTAGGGCGCAATTGTAACAGCTCCAGCGGGGCTTGAACTCTGGACCTTTCGCACCTGAAGCGTACACTGTGGGTTATGACTCTACCGGGCTTCCAGCTTGCTTGTGTTGATTGGTGGTTCTACCCAGGTACCCTGCGTGCCTGAACCATCACCTGGAATGGCTCCTGGGGAATTAACTGAACAATTGCTATATGAACATAGATGTCTATGCAACTCTCTATGCCCCCAAAAAAACAAGCAAGACTAATCACTTCCATCACCTCATTCCTGATGAGGCCGAGCAGAGAGGCAAAATGCGGAAGTCATGATAGCGCAGAGGTAGGGCGTTCGCTTCAGGTGCAAAAGGCCCGGAGATCGAGCCCCGCTGGAGCCGTTATGATTGTGCCATTAGGCAAGGTATTTAAATTCCACGTTGCCTCTTCTCTCTTCCTCGTGGCGATGGATTCCATCAGGAATGAGGTCTCGAGAGTGATTAATATAAGTTGTGATGATGTCCAATGCATGTATCAATTCAAGAAATTAACTGATAATATACATGAAAAAGTAACGTGTTTATTTGTTATATTGTCACTCCTATTTAAAGGGCCAGCCATTTCGGACTTATGAGACACCTCTTTTTATGAACATCAGTACTTCCCTGGCAACTAGCTGGCGGCTCACTAACCAACCGGCCATATCAGAACAAACCCCTTATGATGTTCGAACTTTCGACCTCCCACTCTGTAGGCGGACACCTTAACCACTAGGCCACGGAGACGGTTTATTGTATTGTATATGTATGTTGTTGCAGAAATATATCACTATGTTATACATAATTATAGTGCCTTCCAATTAACAAAATTAAAATATCTTTACTGTATTAGTTGCCAATTTGTCTTGCTTTCAATCCAAACAAAGCAATCAAACTTGTATTTCAGGGTAAAGCCGAACATATAGTGATCTCTGGTCATGATGGGGGTACAGGTGCCAGCAGCTGGACAGGGATTAAGGGGGCTGGGCTGCCCTGGGAGCTGGGAATAGCCGAAACTCACCAAGTCCTCACTTTGAATGATCTAAGATCTAGAGTTGTTCTACAGGCTGATGGACAGATCAGATCAGGTTTGTACTTCCTACAGGCTGATGAACAGATCAGATCAGGTTTGTACTTCCTACAGGCTGATGAACAGATCAGATATGGTTTGTACTTCCTACAGGCTGACTGGTAGATCAGATCTGGTTTGTACTTCCTACATGCTGATGTACATATCAGATCAGGTTTGTACTTCCTACAGGCTGACTGGCATATCAGATCTGGTTTGTACTTCCTACAGGCTGACTGGCAGATCAGATCAGGTTTGTACTTCCTACATACTGATGGACAGATCAGATTTGTACTTCCTACATACTGATGGACAGATCAGATTTGTAACTCCTACAGGCTGACTGGCAGATCAGTTCAGGTTTGTACTTCCTACAGGCTGATGGTAGATCAGATCAGGTTTGTACTTCCTACAGGCTGACTGGTAGATCAGATCTGGTGTGTACTTCATGCATGCTGATGGACAGATCAGATCAGATTTGTACTTCCTACAGGCTGATATACAGATCAGCTCAGGTTTGTACTTCCTACAGGCTGATGTACAGATCAGCTCAGGTTTGTACTTCCTACAGGCTGATATACAGATCAGCCCAGGTTTGTACTTCCTACAGGCTGATATACAGATCAGCTCAGGTTTGTACTTCCTACAGGCTGATATACAGATCAGCTCAGGTTTGTACTTCCTACAGGCTGATGTACAGATCAGCTCAGGTTTGTACTTCCTACAGGCTGATGTACAGATCAGCTCAGGTTTGTACTTCCTACAGGCTGATGTACAGATCAGCTCAGGTTTGTACTTCCTACAGGCTGATGTACAGCTCAGGTTTGTACTTCCTACAGGTGTGTGTGGTTTGTTTTGGTGTGGTGTTTGTTTTGGTGTGGTTTGTTTTGGTGTGTGTTTGTTTTGGTGTGTCAGCTCAGGTTTGTACTTCCTACAGGCTGATGTACAGCTCAGGTTTGTACTTCCTACAGGCTGATATACAGATCAGCTCAGGTTTGTACTTCCTACAGACTGGTGTACAGCTCAGGTTTGTACTTCCTACAGGCTGATATACAGATCAGCTCAGATTTGTACTTCCTACAGGCTGATATACAGATCAGCTCAGGTTTCCTACAGGCTGATATACAGATCAGCTCAGGTTTGTACTTCCTACAGGCTGATGTACAGATCAGCTCAGGTTTGTACTTCCTACAGGCTGATGTACAGCTCAGGTTTGTACTTCCTACAGGCTGATGTACAGATCAGCTCAGGTTTGTACTTCCTACAGGCTGATGTACAGATCAGCTCAGGTTTGTACTTCCTACAGGCTGATGTACAGCTCAGGTTTGTACTTCCTACAGGCTGATGTACAGCTCAGGTTTGTACTTCCTACAGGCTGAATGGCAGATCAGATTTGTACTTCCTACAGGCTGATGTACAGCTCAGGTTTGTACTTCCTACAGGCTGAATGGCAGATCAGATTTGTACTTCCTACAGGCTGATGTACAGCTCAGGTTTGTACTTCCTACAGGCTGATGTACAGATCAGATTTGTATTTCCTACAGGCTGATGTACAGATCAGATTTGTATTTCCTACAGGCTGATGTACAGATCAGATCTGGTTTGTACTTCACAACAGGCTGACTTACAGATAAGATCTGGTTTGTACTTCCTACAGGCTGATGAACAGATCAGATCTGGTTTGTACTTCACAACAGGCTGACTTACAGATCAGATCTGGTTTGTACTTCCTACAGGCTGACTGGCAGATCAGATTTGGTTTGTACTTCCTACAGGCTGACTGGCATATCAGATTTGGTTTGTACTTCCTACAGGCTGACCGTCATACAGCAATAGCTGCAAGAATGTATCATTGCCATTCTCCTATTGAGTTATTTGGGTTCTTTTTACAGATTTATGTTAGGCTTTATTAACTTATTGCTCAGTCTATATGTTACATGAATTATCTTATTGCTCAGTCTATATGTTACATGAATTATCTTATTGCTCAGTCTATATGTTCTTACCATATATTACATGAATTATCTTATTGCTCAGTATATATGTTACATGAATTATCTTATTGCTCAGTCTATATGTTACATGAATTATCTTATTGCTCAGTCTATATGTTACATGAATTATCTTATTGCTCAGTCTATATGTTACATGAATTATCTTATTGCTCAGTCTATATGTTACATGAATTATCTTATTGCTCAGTCTATATGTTACATGAATTATCTTATTGCTCAGTCTATATGTTCTTCCCGTATATTACATGAATTATCTTATTGCTCAGTCTATATGTTACATGAATTATCTTATTGCTCAGTCTATATGTTACATGAATTATCTTATTGCTCAGTCTATATGTTACATGAATTATCTTATTGCTCAGTCTATATGTTACATGAATTTCTTATTGCTCAGTCTATATGTTACATGAATTATCTTATTGCTCAGTCTATATGTTACATGAATTATCTTATTGCTCAGTCTATATGTTACATGAATTATCTTATTGCTCAGTCTATATGTTACATGAATTATCTTATTGCTCAGTCTATATGTTACATGAATTATCTTATTGCTCAGTCTATATGTTACATGAATTATCTTATTGCTCAGTCTATATGTTACATGAATTATCTTATTGCTCAGTCTATATATTCTTACCATATATTACATGAATTATCGTATTGCTCAGTCTATATGTTACATGAATTATCTTATTGCTCAGTCTATATGTTCTTACCATATATTACATGAATTATCTTATTGCTCAGTCTATATGTTACATGAATTATCTTATTGCTCAGTCTATATGTTACATGAATTATCTTATTGCTCAGTCTATATGTTACATGAATTATCTTATTGCTCAGTCTATATATTACATGAATTATCTTATTGCTCAGTCTATATGTTTTTTTTACATGAATTATCTTATTGCTCAGTCTATATATTACATGAATTATCTTATTGCTCAGTCTATATGTTACATGAATTATCTTATTGCTCAGTCTATATGTTACATGAATTATCTTATTGCTCAGTCTATATGTTACATGAATTATCTTATTGCTCAGTCTATATGTTACATGAATTATCTTATTGCTCAGTCAATATGTTACATGAATTATCTTATTGCTCAGTCTATATGTTCTTACCATATATTACATGAATTATCTTATTGCTCAGTCTATATGTTACATGAATTATCTTATTGCTCAGTCTATATGTTACATGAATTATCTTATTGCTCAGTCTATATGTTACATGAATTATCTTATTGCTCAGTCTATATGTTACATGAATTATCTTATTGCTCAGTCTATATCTTCCCGTATATTACATGAATTATCTTATTGCTCAGACTATATGTTACATGAATTATCTTATTGCTCAGTCTATATGTTACATGAATTATCTTATTGCTCAGTCTATATGTTACATGAATTATCTTATTGCTCAGTCTATATGTTACATGAATTATCTTATTGCTCAGTCTATATGTTACA
>CM026387.1:62652886-62738794 GCA_014843695.1 Archivesica marissinica | reverse complement strand
CTATATGTTCTTACCATATATTACATGAATTATCTTATTGCTCAGTCTATATGTTACATGAATTATCTTATTGCTCAGTCTATATGTTCTTACCATATATTACATGAATTATCTTATTGCTCAGTCTATATGTTACATGAATTATCTTATTGCTCAGTCTATATGTTCTTACCATATATTACATGAATTATCTTATTGCTCAGTCTATATGTTACATGAATTATCTTATTGCTCAGTCTATATGTTACATGAATTATCTTATTGCTCAGTCTATATGTTCTTACCATATATTACATGAATTATCTTATTGCTCAGTCTATATGTTACATGAATTATCTTATTGCTCAGTCTATATGTTACATGAATTATCTTATTGCTCAGTCTATATATTACATGAATTATCTTATTGCTCAGTCTATATGTTCTTACCATATATTACATGAATTATCTTATTGCTCAGTCTATATGTTACATGAATTATCTTATTGCTCAGTCTATATATTACATGAATGATCTTATTGCTCAGTCTATATGTTACATGAATTATCTTATTGCTCAGTCTATATGTTACATGAATTATCTTATTGCTCAGTCTATATGTTACATGAATTATCTTATTGCTCAGTCTATATGTTACATGAATTATCTTATTGCTCAGTCTATATGTTACATGAATTATCTTATTGCTCAGTCTATATGTTACATGAATTATCTTATTGCTCAGTCTATATGTTACATGAATTATCTTATTGCTCAGTCTATATGTTACATGAATTATCTTATTGCTCAGTCTATATGTTACATGAATTATCTTATTGCTCAGTCTATATGTTCTTCCCGTATATTACATGAATTATCTTATTGCTCAGTCTATATGTTACATGAATTATCTTATTGCTCAGTCTATATGTTACATGAATTATCTTATTGCTCAGTCTATATGTTACATGAATTATCTTATTGCTCAGTCTATATGTTACATGAATTATCTTATTGCTCAGTCTATATGTTACATGAATTATCTTATTGCTCAGTCTATATGTTACATGAATTATCTTATTGCTCAGTCTATATGTTACATGAATTATCTTATTGCTCAGTCTATATGTTACATGAATTATCTTATTGCTCAGTCTATATGTTACATGAATTATCTTATTGCTCAGTCTATATGTTACATGAATTATCTTATTGCTCAGTCTATATGTTACATGAATTATCTTATTGCTCAGTCTATATATTCTTACCATATATTACATGAATTATCGTATTGCTCAGTCTATATGTTACATGAATTATCTTATTGCTCAGTCTATATGTTCTTACCATATATTACATGAATTATCTTATTGCTCAGTCTATATGTTACATGAATTATCTTATTGCTCAGTCTATATGTTACATGAATTATCTTATTGCTCAGTCTATATATTACATGAATTATCTTATTGCTCAGTCTATATGTTCTTACCATATATTACATGAATTATCTTATTGCTCAGTCTATATGTTACATGAATTATCTTATTGCTCAGTCTATATATTACATGAATGATCTTATTGCTCAGTCTATATGTTACATGAATTATCTTATTGCTCAGTCTATATGTTACATGAATTATCTTATTGCTCAGTCTATATGTTACATGAATTATCTTATTGCTCAGTCTATATGTTACATGAATTATCTTATTGCTCAGTCAATATGTTACATGAATTATCTTATTGCTCAGTCTATATGTTCTTACCATATATTACATGAATTATCTTATTGCTCAGTCTATATGTTACATGAATTATCTTATTGCTCAGTCTATATGTTACATGAATTATCTTATTGCTCAGTCTATATATTCTTACCATATATTACATGAATTATCTTATTGCTCAGTCTATATGTTACATGAATTATCTTATTGCTCAGTCTATATATTACATGAATGATCTTATTGCTCAGTCTATATGTTCTTACCATATATTACATGAATTATCTTATTGCTCAGTCTATATGTTACATGAATTATCTTATTGCTCAGTCTATATGTTCTTACCATATATTACATGAATTATCTTATTGCTCAGTCTATATGTTACATGAATTATCTTATTGCTCAGTCTATATGTTACATGAATTATCTTATTGCTCAGTCTATATGTTCTTCCCATATATTACATGAATTATCTTATTGCTCAGTCTATATGTTACATGAATTATCTTATTGCTCAGTTTATATGTTACATGAATTATCTTATTGCTCAGTCTATATATTACATGAATTATCTTATTGCTCAGTCTATATATTACATGAATTATCTTATTGCTCAGTCTATATGTTCTTACCATATATTACATGAATTATCTTATTGCTCAGTCTATATGTTACATGAATTATCTTATTGCTCAGTCTATATGTTCTTACCATATATTACATGAATTATCTTATTGCTCAGTCTATATATTACATGAATTATCTTATTGCTCAGTCTATATGTTCTTACCATATATTACATGAATGATCTTATTGCTCAGTCTATATGTTACATGAATTATCTTATTGCTCAGTCTATATGTTACATGAATTATCTTATTGCTCAGTCTATATGTTACATGAATTATCTTATTGCTCAGTCTATATGTTACATGAATTATCTTATTGCTCAGTCTATATGTTACATGAATTATCTTATTGCTCAGTCTATATGTTACATGAATTATCTTATTGCTCAGTCTATATGTTACATGAATTATCTTATTGCTCAGTCTATATGTTACATGAATTATCTTATTGCTCAGTCTATATGTTACATGGATTATCTTATTGCTCAGTCTATATGTTCTTACCATATATTACATGAATTATCTTATTGCTCAGTCTATATGTTCTTCCCATATATCATAAGTGTTCTTAATACATGTGTTCTCTATCTGACTAGGGCGAGATGTGGTGATTGCTGGCATGTTGGGAGCAGATGAGTTTGGGTTCAGCACAGCACCGCTCATTGTCCTGGGCTGTACAATGATGAGAAAATGCCATCTTAATACATGCCCTGTTGGCATAGCAACGCAGGTAAAGCATTCTCTTCTTAATACATGCCCTGTTGGCATAGCAACTCGGGTAAAATATTCTTTTCTTAATACATGCACTGTTGGCATAGCGATGCAGGTAAAGCATTCTCTTCTTAATACATGCCCTGTTGGCATAGCAACCCAGGTGAAGCATTCTCTTCTTAATACATGTCCTGTTGGCATAGCAATGCAGGTAAAGCATTCTCTTCTTAATACATGCCCTGTTGGCATAGCAACGCAGGTGAAGCATTCTCTTCTTAATACATGCCCTGTTGGCATAGCAACGCAGGTGAAGCATTCTCTTCTTAATTCATGCACTGTTGGCATAGCGATGCAGGTGAAGCATTCTCTTCTTAATACATGCCCTGTTGGCATAGCAACGCAGGTGAAGCATTCTCTTCTTAATACATGCCCTGTTGGCATAGCAACGCAGGTAAAGCATTCTCTTTTTAATACATGCCCTGTTGGTTTAGCAACGCAGGTAAAGCATTCTCTTCTTAATACATGCCCTGTTGGTTTAGCAACGCAGGTGAAGCATTATCTTCTTAATACATGCTCTGTTGGCATAGCAACGCAGGTGAAGCATTCTCTTCTTAATACATGCCCTGTTGGCATAGCAACGCAGGTGAAGCATTCTCTTCTTAATACATGCCCTGTTGGCATAGCAATGCAGGTAAAGCATTCTCTTCTTAATACATGCCCTGTTGGCATAGCAACGCAGGTGAAGCATTCTCTTCTTAATACATGCACTGTTGGCATAGCAATGCAGGTGAAGCATTCTCTTCTTAATACATGCCCTGTTGGCATAGCGATGCAGGTGAAGCATTCTCTTCTTAATACATGCCCTGTTGGCTTAGCAATGCAGGTGAAGCATTCTCTTCTTAATACATGCACTGTTGGCATAGCGATGCAGGTGAAGCATTCTCTTCTTAATACATGCACTGTTGGCATAGCGATGCAGGTGAAGCATTCTCTTCTTAATACATGTCCTGTTGGCATGGCAGCACAGGTAAAACATTCTCTTCTTAATACATGTCCTGTTGGCATGGCAGCACAGGTGAAGCATTCTCTTCTTAATACATGTCCTGTTGGCATGGCAGCACAGGTAAAGCATTCTCTTCTTAATACATGTCCTGTTGGCAGAACAACGCATGTAAAACATTCTCTTCTGAATACATGCCCTGTTGGCATGGCAGCGCAGGTAAAACATTCTCTTCTGAATACATACCCTGACCATACTAAGCTGACCATGTGGGCTATCCCTTTACAAAAACAAGCAAATATTTCTTCCTATTGACCACTGCTTCAGGGGTTTATAGTGTACAAATAAATGAGATAAATGAAAGCATCACATTTACATCTTTTCAATATATAATATCAATATTTGTATAGTGGAAGTCGTGATAGCACAGTGGATGGGTGTTCGCTTTAGGTGTGAAAGGTCGGGAGTTCGAGACCCGCTGGAGCCGTTACGATTGTGCCCTTAGGCAAGGCATTTAAATTCCACATTGCCTCCTCTCTCCTTCATGGCGATGGATTCCATCAGGAATGAGGTCTCGAGAGTGATTAATATAAGTTGAAAGAACTTGTTTCGCAATCAAGCTAAAATAAATTTGTATAAACTAATATTTGTCTGGTTTTTTAGCATTTTCCTGTTTGAAAATTCTAGCATGTTCCACAGGCACAAAGCACCTGTTACGCACATCAGGAAGTAAAATAAATCATCACATGAATAAAGAACATTTTGGAAACAGGTGGGGAATGAAAACAGGGCGATTGACGATGTGGTTGTTGGGAGATTGCACATCATTGTCTTCTGTTTTACAGGGTCACTATTATTGTATGTTGTTTATGTTTGCAGGATCCGGTGTTGCGAGAGAAGTTTGCTGGTAAACCAGAGCATGTGGTCAATTACCTGTTCTTGCTGGCTGAGGAGGTAGGTAATATACACATGAAGTATAACTGCCCAAAATGAGTCCATATGGTTGGAATATACAAGTGCACGGGTCTGTACGAATTATGTACATACATTGTACATACTTGAAGTATCACTGCCTAAAATGGGTCCATATGGTTGGAATATACAAGTATACGGGTCTGTACGATCTATGTACCATACATTGTACATACTTGAAGTATAACTGCCTAAAATGGGTCCATATGGTTGGAATATACAAGTATACAGACAGAGCTGTACGATCTATGTACCATACATTGTACATACTTGAAGTATAACTGCCCAAAATGGGTCCATATGGTTGGAATATACAAGTATATGGGGCTGTATGATCTATATACCATACATTGTACATACTTGAAGTATAACTGCCCAAAATGGGTCCATATGGTTGGAATATACAAGTATACGGGGCTGTATGATCTATATACCATACATTGTACATACTTGAAGTATAACTGCCCAAAATGGGTCCATATGGTTGGAATATACAAGTATACGGGGCTGTACGATCTATGTACCATACATTGCACATTCTTGGATATATGTATGTGCTTTATTTGGAAACATTTTCCCAAGTGTATACCACTTCAGTGGGGGGGGGGGAGGGGGGGTTCGCCACTGCTAATTGGTTCAAATTTATTATGAAATGAGGTCTATTATCTCAAAATAAAGTACAAAAATAATATCCCATTTAGAGCTGTGTTTTCTGTCTCTGGGCCTTTCGCACCTGAAGCCAACAAGCTACCACTACGCTATCACGACTTACACGAGAATTAGTTTGTCAGGCTGCTGTGTATTTTAAAGTAAAAAGATACCAACAAATGATTTTGTTCATTAACTTGCTGTTCTCTTTTGTAGGCCAGAGACCTTATGTCAAAAATGGGCTTCCGGAAGTTTCAAGATCTCATAGGCAGGACCGATAGGCTCAAGTTTGCACCAAATCCCAATAACCCAAAGGCTAAACTGTTGGATTTTAGTGCCATCTTGAAGAATGCGCTAGATCTGAGACCCGACACAAACATCATTGGAGGAAGTGTATCTCAAGACTTTCAACTTAGTAAAAAACTGGTAGGTTTTTGTCTCTATCCGACAAACTTTGTGTGGAATATAGCACATAACTCTAGCACATAACTCTGGCACATAACTCTGGCACATAACTCTAGCACATAACTCTGGCACATAACTCTGGCACATAACTCTGGCACATAACTCTGGCACATAACTCTAGCACATAACTCTGGCACATAACTCTGGCACATAACTCTGGATCTGTGAAATATTATCCTGTGCTATGTTACTGTTTTTGTTGTTTTGTTGTTTTTCTTGTTTTTTTGTTTTTTTGAATACATTTATTTATCCTCGCTCTCAGTGCGCAGCCGTCGTCGAGTGGTTAAGGTCGCTGATTGGTATACCACTGTAACCTATCATCACTGAAGCTCACTGGTTTGAGCCCCTCTCGAGTCGTGTCTCATTTACATGAAAACGTTGGCAGTTTCTTATGGAAGTTGGTGCACCAAGTACTGGTTAACCGCTTGAGCCGGTCCAGGAAGGGTGTTGTTAGGTAAACTCCCCGCCGGCAATATAGCCCAAAATGTTGCTGATGCAGGCATAAAACCCGAACAAACAAATGAACAAATCCTCACTCTCTTGTTAATCTGGAAGCATGTTAGTCATTTAATGTTTTGGAGGATAGACTCCTGAAATATCCCTGGTTATTTTACATGGCTGGTGTATAGGACGGGTACATGAGACTCGATTTATATAGTCCCATCCGAAAGACTTAATATTATTAGGGTCTGATGGGGGATCAAACCTGTGAAGCCTGGATTCACAGTGTGACATGGTACCCACTGGACCATCTATAGTCTATTGTCTACAAATTGATCCCTGCCATCCAAACAAGTCACACATCCAACAAGCTTGAACTTTCATTTTGGCAAACCAGCCATTACTGACTTATGAGACACCTTTTTTGGTATGTACATCAGTAATTCCCGAATCTTATCCTTGTAAGCCACGTGCCAGGCTGATGGGCAATCGGTAACCAGTATATAACTAGCTGTAAGTCCCGACCATGCACAATATAACATTACTGTCATTCTATCATGGGAGTAAGGGGTACTGTTCTCCCCACGCTCCCCATATTTTAGTTACTTCTTGATAATTACATACAATTCACTCTGCCTTTTGATTTTGTCTTGTACGATTGCATCGGCAGTGACTTATAGATGTTTCAGAGTTTTTAAAGAAATGTTTTTATTTGGGGGGGGGGGGGGCTATTTGGAACAGCGACCATTAATTATAGTCTAGCAGCTCTGTGCATCTGTTTTCCACTTGTTATGATTAATTGATGATGTTTTGTAGGACTATGAAGTGATAAAGCAGGCTCAGAGTGTCATAGATGGAAAACAGCGACAGGTTGTTATAGATATGAACATTACTAACGAGGACAGGACATTTGCCGCCACACTCAGCTATTTCATATCTAAGTATGTTTTGGGGCATGACCCAACCACTATGATGCCCGTTTTGTCATCACTGCTATATTAAACTACCTCTGATAACATGTCAAACTACCGTTTTCCGATTAGCACAGTGGTTCAACCTGGGTTCGATCCTCGGATTGGGAAGTATGTGAGATGGTACGGTGGTCGCCAGATCGGACAGGTGGGTTTTCTCCGGGTACTCTGGTTTCCTCCCACACGAATGACCACATATACGCTTTCATCCGTGCCAACGAGAATTACCCCTGATAACATGTCAAACTACCCCTGATAACATGTCAATCTACCCCTGATAACATGTCAATCTACCCCTGATAACATGTCAAACTAACCCTGATAACATGTCAAACTACCCCTGATAACATGTCAATCTACCCCTGATAACATGTCAAACTACCCCTGATAACATGTCAAACTACCTCTGATAACATATCAAACTACCTCTGATAACATATCAAACTACCTCTGATAACATATCAAACTACCCCTGATAACATGTCAAACTACCTCTGATAACATATCAAACTACCTCTGATAACATATCAAACTACCCCTGATAACATGTCAAACTACCTCTGATAACATATCAAACTACCTCTGATAACATATCAAACTACCCCTGATAACATGTCAAACTACCTCTGATAACATATCAAACTACCTCTGATAACATATCAAACTACCCCTGATAACATGTCAAACTACCTCTGATAACATATCAAACTACCTCTGATAACATATCAAACTACCCCTGATAACATGTCAAACTACCTCTGATAACATATCAAACTACCTCTGATAACATATCAAACTACCCCTGATAACATGTCAAACTACCTCTGATAACATATCAAACTACCTCTGATAACATATCAAACTACCCCTGATAACATGTCAAACTACCCCTGATAACATATCAAACTACCTCTGATAACATATCAAACTACCCCTGATAACATGTCAAACTACCCCTGATAACATGTCAATCTACCCCTGATAACATGTCAAACTACCCCTGATAACATGTCAAACTAACCCTGATAACATATCAAACTACCCCTGATAACATGTCAAACTACCCCTGATAACATGTCAATCTACCCCTGATAACATATCAATCTACCCCTGATAACATGTCAAACTACCCCTGATAACATGTCAAACTACCCCTGACTGATAACATGTCAAACTACCTCTGACTGATAACATGTCAAACTACCCCTGATAACATGTCAAACTACCCCTGATAACATGTCAAACTACCCCTGATAACATGTCAAACTACCTCTGACTGATAACATGTCAAACTACCTCTGACTGATAACATGTCAAACTACCTCTGATAACATGTCAAACTACCCCTGATAACATGTTATTGTTGTCGCCGCAACTCAACGAAGAACAAATTATGTTTGCAGGAAACATTAAATCATTGAGAGTAAATGTTATGATATATTGGAAGACAAATAAACAAACAAAACACGAAGTATGAAGCAAGTCTGAAACTTTTACGTTTAATGTAACGAGACCCTTATGTTATAAACAGGTTCAAACCAGTTGTTTTTGTGTTAGAAGGACGTGGGAATGTTGGCTTGCAGAGTCTGATTCGACCTGGTAACACCAGAGTTATTGCCCTGACTAAAAATGACACATTTGTCCATCCAGAGCCCCTTCTCAGTAACTAATGGATGCAATTTTATGAAGCTTAAAATAAATATGTATCACCATAGTGTGATTGTGCACGTTGACCTGTCGTCGGGATCGACCCAGTAACACAAGAGTTATTGCCCTTTGATTCAATTTTCATCCAATTTGCTTGTATGCATTATACAAGGATGCATACATTGTACCTGGTACATGGATTTCTTACATTCTTTGTATTGTTAAAAGGAAAACTGTTGAGAAGGGTCTGCCTGACAGGAGTATCATCATCAACTTGAAGGGGTCTGGGGGCCAGAGTTTCTGTGCTTTCATGACCAAGGGCGTGCATGTGACCCTGGCAGGTGATGCTAATGACTATGTTGGAAAGGTACGTATGAAATACAGTCAAACCTGTGTTAGTGGTCACCTCTATTAAGCAGCCAACCTGTATTAAGCAGCCAGGTTCAAGATTTCCAATATGTTATTTTATTATACATTTGCCCTCTATTAAGCAGCCACCTGTGCTAAGCAGCCACTTTCTGTGATTCCCTTGGCTGGCTGCTTAAGACATGTTTGACTGTACTTCATTTTAACATTTGCCTGTTGTCAAGTCGAGATAATAAGATTTACCTGTGGTTAAGTCAGATCAATAAATATTTGCCTATTGTCACATCAAGATAGTTTAGATTTGACTGTTGTCACAGCAAGCTAGTTTACACTTACCTGTTGTCTCATCAAGATAGTTTGGATTTGCCTGTTTGTCACAGCAAGATAGTTTGGATTTGCCTGTTTGTCACAGCAAGATAGTTTGGATTAGCATGTTTGTCACAGCAAGATAGTTTACACTTACCTGTTGTCTCATCAATATAGTTTGGATTTGCCTGTTTGTCACAGCAATATAGTTTGGATTAGCCTGTTTGTCACAGCAAGATAGTTTAGATTTGCCTGTTGTCACAGCAAGATAGTTTAGATTTGCCTATTGTCACATCAAGACAGTTTAGATTTGCCTGTTGTCACAGCAAGATAGTTTAGATTTGACTGTTGTCACAGCAAGATAGTTTGGATTAGCCTGTTTGTCACAGCAATATAGTTTAGAGTTGCCTGTTGTCACAAGAAGATAGTTTACACTTACCTGTTGTCTCACCAAGATAGTTTAGATGTGACTGTTGTCACAGCAAGATAGTTTACACTTACCTGTTGTCTCATCAAGATAGTTTAGATTTGACTGTTTGTCACAACAAGATAGTTTACACTTACCTGTTGTCTCATCAAGATAGTTTAGATTTGACTGTTTGTCACAGCAAGATAGTTTACACTTACCTGTTGTCTCATCAAGAGAGTTTACACTTACCTGTTGTCACAGCAAGATAGTTTAGATTTGACTGTTGTCACATCAAGATAATTTAGATTTACCTGTAAAATATAATATGCCGAGTTCAATTCTGAGCCATTAATTTATGTGGAATGAGCATTGTTTTTATTGTTTCGAGTGAAACCTGCTGGGTGTAATGGATATGGTGTCTGCCTCGTAATCGAGAGGTTGTAAGTTTGAACCTCGCCAGAATTGCAAGACTCTTTTAATCCACATTGCCTCTTCTCTATCCCTCATGGCAATGGATTCCATCAGGAATGAGGCTGGAGAGCATGGCAATGGATTCCATCAGGAATGAGGCTGGAGAGCATGGCAATGGATTCCATCAGGAATGAGGCTGGAGAGCATGGCAATGGATTCCATCAGGAATGAGGCTGGAAAACATGGCAATGGATTCCATCAGGAATGAGACTGGAGAGCATTGCAATGGATTCCATCAGGAATGAGGCTGGAGAGTATGGCAATGGATTCCATCAGGAATGAGGCTGGAGAGTATGGCAATGGATTCCATCAGGAATGAGGCTCGAGAGTATGGCAATGGATTCCATCAGGAATGAGGCTGGAGAGTATGGCAATGGATTCCATCAGGAATGAGGCTCGAGAGTATGGCAATGGATTCCATCAGGAATGAGGCTGGAGAGCATGGCGATGGATTCCATCAGGAACGAGATCTTCAGAATGATTAAACAAATGTTGTAAGAACTTGTTTTGCAATCGAGCTAAGGATAAATTTGTATAAACTATTGTTTCTAGGGTTTATCAGGTGGTGAGATTGTCATATTCCCACCAAAGGACATGCCGATGGAGTTCAGATCTGATGAAAACGTTATTGTGGGCAATGTTGTTCTGTACGGGGCAACGTCGGGGAAAGCCTTCTTCCGCGGGCAAACTGCCGAGAGGTTCTGTGTGAGGAACTCCGGGGTAACCGCTGTCAGTGAGGTAAATCTTTTATCCCTCTGAACTCATAATTCTCAATGTATTCATCCAGGTGTCTAATATACTAGGCTGAGTTCTGCCCCAGATGTTGCCTTTATTTGCCTCTGTAATTTCTGTTTATAAAAACTTTAAATTCATAGTCGGTTCCAGGCTTCACACGAGGAGAATATTCAAACAGGGTGAAAGAAATGCCCAGCCCACAGGTACACAGAGATAGATTTCTTTATTTATAGAGGGTGACCTAATTAGTTCTGAACTAAGCATCCTTAAGCCACAACGCGGGCCTGAAGTGGAGCTATGGGGGTCCGGGGAATGCCTCTTCAACCCTTTTTATGTCTCCCCATTATTTACCCTAGGGATACATTTTGTCTTTGTCATCTGTCTGTCCATCCGTCTGTGCACTTTAGCTTGTGCGCGCTTCATATCCATAACCCGTTGTTGGATTTTCACCAATCTTGACAGGAAGCATCGATATACTGTTTATTTATGCATATTGTAACCCCATTCCGGTTGAATGAGTTTTTGCGGATTTACGGACATTTGAACATTTGTATAACACGGCTTGTCCACACATCATCTCCAAAACCCATTGTTGGATGTTCACTAAACCGGTTGTACGATTAGCGTAGTGGTTAGTGCGCTCGCTTCTCACCAATGCAACCCGGGTTCGACCCACGGGAAATCTAATAATCCTTTCATTATAATATTTATGTCCCTCGTTAATACATTACCAGTGGATAGCGCACTCGCTTCTCACCAATGCAACCTGGGTTTGATCCTCGGACCGGGAAGTATGTGAGATGGTACGATGGTCATCAGATCGGACAGGTGGGTTTTCTTCGGGTACTCCGGTTTCCTCCCACACGAATGACCACATTTACGCTTTCATCCGAGCCAAATAGAGTGATTAATATAAGTTATTAGAACTTGCTTCATTGTAAAATAAATAAAGTTTAAACACTAAACCTCACAGGAATCACCGGTATGATGGTTAGTTATCCCTCGCCGATCTGAAGGATTGCTGAGGGCGATATTCGTTTCTTGTGTTGTCCATCCACGAGTCTGTCCATCCATGAACAGAGAGGGTAATTACATGGCAATAAGAACATTAGATATATTGTCTAGTGGTTTAGAGTTAGCTCTTATGTGGCGATAAATGTTCTTGCATGGCTAATAGAACAAAAGAGAGAAGAATGGGGTAGCCACTTCAGTATCCATACATGAGTCATTCATTCCATCTGCCCATAGTCAAATATCTGTAACCAATGGGTGGAATTTCATGAAACTCTAATTAAATATGTAGCATCATAGTGCGCATGTGTAGAACGTATAACTTCCGTGCCCATCAAGTCAGTAACACCAGTCAGACCTGGGGTGGATTACTTGCCAATGTAATCGATTACCATTACTTAGCAAAGTAATCATGATTACTCTATGATTACTCTATGATTACTCTATGATTACTCTATGATTACTCTATGATACTCTATGATTACTCTATGATTACTCTATGACTACTCTATGATTACTCTATGACTACTCTATGATTACTCTATGATTACTCTATGACTACTCTATGACTACTCTATGATTACTCTATGACTACTCTATGACTACTCTATGACTACTCTATGACTACTCTATGATTACTCTATGATTACTCTATGACTACTCTATGACTACTCTATGACTACTCTATGACTACTCTATGACTACTCTATGACTACTCTATGATTACTCTATGACTACTCTATGATTACTCTATGACTACTCTATGATTACTCTATGATTACTCTATGACTACTCTATGATTACTCTATGATTACTCTATGACTACTCTATGACTACTCTATGACTACTCTATGACTACTCTATGACTACTCTATGACTACTCTATGATTACTCTATGATTACTCTATGACTACTCTATGACTACTCTATGATTACTCTATGATTACTCTATGATTACTCTATGACTACTCTATGACTACTCTATGACTACTCTATGACTACTCTATGATTACTCTATGACTACTCTATGACTACTCTATGACTACTCTATGACTACTCTATGATTACTCTATGATTACTCTATGACTACTCTATGACTACTCTATGATTACTCTATGACTACTCTATGACTACTCTATGATTACTCTATGACTACTCTATGATTACTCTATGATTACTCTATGACTACTCTATGACTACTCTATGATTACTCTATGACTACTCTATGATTACTCTATGATTACTCTATGACTACTCTATGACTACTCTATGATTACTCTATGACTACTCTATGACTACTCTATGATTACTCTATGACTACTCTATGATTACTCTATGATTACTCTATGACTACTCTATGACTACTCTATGATTACTCTATGATTACTCTATGACTACTCTATGATTACTCTATGACTACTCTATGATTACTCTATGACTACTCTATGATTACTCTATGACTACTCTATGACTACTCTATGACTACTCTATGACTAATCTATGATTACTCTATGACTACTCTATGATTACTCTATGACTACTCTATGACTAATCTATGATTACTCTATGACTACTCTATGACTACTCTATGATTACTCTATGATTACTCTATGACTACTCTATGATTACTCTATGATTACTCTATGATTACTCTATGACTACTCTATGACTACTCTATGACTACTCTGACTACTCTATGACTACTCTATGATTACTCTATGACTACTCTATGACTACTCTATGATTACTCTATGACTACTCTATGACTACTCTATGATTACTCTATGACTACTCTATGATTACTCTATGACTACTCTATGACTACTCTATGATTACTCTATGACTACTCTATGATTACTCTATGACTACTCTATGACTAATCTATGATTACTCTATGATTACTCTATGACTACTCTATGACTACTCTATGACTACTCTATGATTACTCTATGATTAATCTATGATTACTCTATGATTACTCTATGACTACTCTATGATTACTCTATGATTACTCTATGACTACTCTATGATTACTCTATGACTAATCTATGATTACTCTATGATTACTCTATGACTACTCTATGATCAGTACTGTACAAACTACCTTTCTTGTACATGCACCACAATGCAAGCATTTGAAATGAGCTCTTATTGTGTGGGAGTGTACATTAATTGACAATTGAATTGCAAATCATTTGCACTACACAACTCACACAGAGAATATTTCAGTTGTTGCCTTTGGAAAGAAATGTGCATCAAGACTGAATTTATAGAACATTATTTTCAAAGTAGCTAGTCTGGCAACAATCAAGATAATGCATGATATATTATAATATATAATATGATCTGTATGAAAATATCACCACTGAATGCAGCCAGTATTTATCCGTTCTTGTTACTGGAGGCTAAGGCGAAAATGTCTAAGTTAACTTAACAGTTACTTCAAATTTCTCAAGCATTTGTTATTTCATAAGGCTTTATAAATTCTAGGGCTGTGGGGACCACGGTTGTGAGTATATGACGGGTGGTAGGGTAATTGTACTGGGTAGAACGGGGCGTAACTTCGCAGCCGGAATGTCGGGAGGAATTGCATACATATATGACAGGTAAGTTACATTGATTAGATAGATTTTCTTCATTGGAGCAAAAAGGCAGTATACCCATGAGTTCATACAAGGACACATATTACAATACTGCAATCAGTTGTGTAGCACATGCTAATAGTTGTATGCAAATTTATTTTAGTTTGATTGCGAAACAAGTTCTTACAACTTATATTAATCACTCTCGAGACCTCATTCCTGATGTAATCCATCGCCACAAGGGAGAGAGAAGAGGCAACGTGGAATTTAAATGCCTTGCCTAAGGGCACAATCGTAATGGCTCCAGCGGGGCTCAAGCTCCGGACCTTTCGCACCTGAAGCGAACGCGCATCCATTGCGCTATCACGACTTCCACATGCTAATATATATACTGGTATTAAAGCAATTGTCGAACAGAAATCGCACAAATATTGCACTGTAAATTTAAATCATAGTTTATTGTAAAAGTTCTCAGTTTATGCTTACCATATATACTCGTCCATAAGTCAACCTTTTTTGTTTCTAAAAAGTTCACTAAAATAATCCATCGACTTCTGACCGAGTCATACAAAATAAAAAAATATGTTATTTTTAGGGATGGCAACGAATATTCGAATATTCTCTCGAACGTCCGAATAGCAGAATACTGTTCCAGTATTCGAATATTCGGAAACAAATATTATATTGTTCTCAAAAATGCCACCCGCTCAGTCACACGTTTGGAAATGCTTGAATCGCTCTGAGAATAAGAACACTGCTAGGTGTAATCTATGCAAATTAGACTTGGCTACGAAATGTCTTTAACCCTTAATCCTAGGGTACAAACTGTCCAGAGTTAGATATGAAACGTCTCTGACATTGGGTACGAAACATCCAAACTGGGTACGATACTTCCATGGTTCCAAATGACTTACACCCGGTTGTGGGTATGATAAATGATTGTCAATGCTGAGGTTTGTGGGTATGATAAGCAACTTATTGTCAATGCTGAGGTTTGTGGACATGATAAGCAAATTATTGTCAATGCTGAGGTTTGTGGACATGATAAGCAAATTATTATCAATGCTGAGGTTTGTGGGTATGATAAGCAACTTATTGTCAATGCTGAGGTTTGTGGACATGATAAGCAAATTATTGTCAATGCTGAGGTTTGTGGACATGATAAGCAAATTATTGTCAATGCTGAGGTTTGTGGACATGATAAGCAACTTATTGTCAATGCTGAGGTTTGTGGACATGATAAGCAAATTATTGTCAATGCTGAGGTTTGTGGACATGATAAGCAAATGATTGTCAATGCTGAGGTTTGTGGACATGATAAGCAAATTATTGTCAATGCTGAGGTTTGTGGACATGATAAGCAAATTATTGTCAATGCTGAGGTTTGTGGACATGATAAGCAAATTATTGTCAATGCTGAGGTTTGTGGACATGATAAGCAAATTGTTGAAACGTTCTAAGCCTTGCAACCATCTCCTAGCACATATTTGCAGGCATAACGTGTTTGGTGACAGGTGTAATCAGGAGTCGGTGGCGCTGGAGAGTCTGGAGCTGTTGGAGGATATCACGATTGTTCAGGAGATACTGCGAGAATTTGTGGAGAAAACAGGTTCTACCATAGGTCAACATATCCTAGATAACTGGAATGATGAAAGAAAAGCATTTGTTAAGGTAAGAACTTAGTTTGGATACAGATTGAAGCAATCGTACAAATAAACTTCGCACCCACTTGCGCATACCATATATTCCCGGTCATAAGTCTAGGGTCAAGTTTTTGCTTCAAGAAGCTGAATTTAAGCTTGATCCTTCCATAAGTCAAGGAACTTATGACGTTAATTACGACAATCATTTTTTCTCTCATTTTTTGAAAGAAACTGGGCTCAATTTGACATATCTGTTGAATCTTGTTGACTTTATTCCATTACAAATCATAAACAAATTTACTGATGCATGACAATAATAAATTTATGAAGTTTGTGTATCAGTTTTTTCTATAATTTATGATGTAAATAATTGTCAAATAAATGTTTTGATAAGCATGTTATGGAAGACCTGTATCATTTGTCCAATAAATTATCAAATAAATTTCATGTTTAAACAAATTAAACCAATACAAATATGTTCTTGTATCTGGGTCATAGGGCTACACATTACTTTCATCACATTTCTGGGTGAGAAAAAGGTCGACTTATGGCCGGGTATATACAGAGTTTCAAGACATTTGCATGTAAAGGTTAAATTTCTGTTAACATTAGATGGATGCTCGGTAAATGCTAAGTCATGGTGGTTTTGAAAGCTGCATCAGAGAAGAGAGTCTCTTGTCTTTCCTTTTAAACATTTTCCTACTAATTAGTAGCATATGAATTACATAAATGGTATAATGTAGGGAAATAATATATGTTTTTACCACATAACTTTGCTTGTATTCAGTTTCATACAGCCATCACATATTTTCTTATATGTACACACGTGTAATAACACACGGAAGGATTCTGATTGGTTGAGAGAATAAATCTATAATTTGTTAATCAAACTTCAATGTATGCATATTTCTATGGGAATTGTACGTAGCGTTAACGGTAGGACAAACAACGATTTAAGTAAGTCTCGACGTAATTATAATGCTGTTTGAAAACATAAATATAACGCTGCTTTGCGTAGGATGTCATGATAATTTAGTGACGTCATGACAATTTGCTCTGGCTCTTGGCATTAAAAGTGAAAGTAGCAACGTCATTTTGAGTCAAAATATGATTAAAATGAGCGATATATGGTAATGTGATAAAATGAATCGTACACTCGTGATTATATATATTAAACCCGTATATTACTGACCATACGGCGACCTCACTTAATAGTTGGTTTTGGACTTTAGAAAACATATATTTAAAAAGCGCTCACTCATATGTTCCTAAAAATATCTCAAGTAGTAACTGTTATGATAACTAAAGTGAGAGATAAAATATCGAAGGTGTATATACCAAGATAGCGACGCTGGACTGGTTTAGTTTTCAAAATAAAAATAAACTAGTGGATAGCACTCAGAGAGATGCAAACCTCTGCGCTAATAGTTGACACCAGAACTAATGCTTGATTTCACATGACCTTGATTTGGCTTATTTGAAATTCATAATTATAGTATGAAACATTTATTTCCCTTTGTTGTAATACACCATTTGTCATTTTTGAGTCTTTGAAACAATGGAATTTAGTTCTAACTAGACTTTTGAATACTATTTTGGATGGAAAAAAGTGTGTCTTATACATAGATGATTACGGTACAAGGTTTCCTACAGGTGTTCCATTGAAACTATGTGTCTAACTTACTTCGTTTTCAGGCTACAAGGATGCATAGTTAACTATAGACGTCAATGGGAGTGGACACTTCACTGCCCTGACCACAGGCCTCTGGTACGGGCCGTTGTCTTAATGTTGTTAAAACTTGTGGCCCAAACCATTTGTATTGTCATGCCCTGTATTGTATCTTTATGTGTATGACATATGTACTATTGATTTGCAATAAATATGGTTAAATAAAACAGGCTTGACTGATTTCTCCCAAAATTGAAATCGAAGCGCTTCCTGCTAGTCCAACCCTTGATATATCCACAAAAGTTTTCATCAGACTCCATCAACAACTTCAATAGTTATCTTGTCCACACATTGACACACAGACAAAAACGATAACCCCCATTCCAAATGGTGAGGGCTAATGAAAAAACATTCATATATTTTTATGTCACTCGGCTCCTAAACTGTCGAACCAGTTTAGAACACATTATAAGCAAATACAGTCAACTTATAACCTAGTATGTATGGTACATTATTATGTGTTGTAGGTTTTCCCTCATGAATACAGACGGGTGTTAGAGGAACAGGAAGTTAAATCAGAGACCCCAGTGGTGACCCCTGTAGACTCGAAGGCGTTCAGTTCTAGCGCAGGACAGGATGGTGAGTCAGTCGAGGTGAAAGCAGACTTCGTGGAAGATATTATAAATGCGATAGATGATCACGATCCCAATAGGAAAGAGGTAACGTTACAAGTTTCTTGTTGTACGCATGTTGCTTTGATTCTATTCTGTATGATTCAACTGTATTTCTGCCCACAATAAATGATTATGGATAAAAGTATACATATAAACACAAACCATGAGCACACTTATTGATAAAAGTATACATATAGACACAAACCATGAGCACAATTATGTATAAAAGTATACATATAGACACAAACCAGCAGCACAATTATGTATAAAAGTATACATATAGACACAAACCAGCAGCACAATTATGTATAAAAGTATACATATAGACACAAACCAGCAGCACAATTATGTATAAAAGTATACATATAGACACAAACCAGCAGCACAATTATGTATAAAAGTATACATATAGACACAAACCAGCAGCACAATTATGTATAAAAGTATACATATAGACACAAACCAGCAGCACAATTATGTATAAAAGTATACATATAGACACAAACCAGCAGCACAATTATGTATAAAAGTATACATATAGACACAAACCAGCAGCACAATTATGTATAAAAGTATACATATAGACACAAACCAGCAGCACAATTATGTATAAAAGTATACATATAAACACGATTGTTGGATATATAGTACAGTGTGCAGATTGCTAAAGCTTTATCAGTAGTATGCAGAGCTCCAGTTAAGGTGCATATTGGCGTAATAACGCATTAAGAATATAACAAAACGCATTGAAATGAAAAATATGGAGTACAAAAATGTATTTAAAAAATCTGATATGCATACCGTCTGGATTGCTGGCATAATTGGCACCGCACAGGAGTGTGGCGGCCTCTATGCAATAGGATTTTTATTTTGCGCTTGTAAGGGGAGTTGTTGATAAACTAACTTGATTACTAATGTTTTTATTTATCATACGTTATCTTCATGAACAAAAATCATTTATCTCTTACGTACATTGTTAAGCTAATGTTCTCATATTTTTTATTTACGATCAAATCTGTAATTATGCTTTTCTTTATGATGATAAACATTAAATACTCACTGCTCCCTCAGTAGGTCGGACTCAACCAAATAAACACATAAACATGATCCGTATTCTACTCGCTATGGCTACTGCTATAGGACTAGGAGTCCCGAGACACGCATTTATAAATGAAACCGTTACGCAGTTAGGTCTACTGCATCTATATATAGAAAATTCTCGCAGTCTATAGAAAAGTAGTTGCTTACTTCAGTAGCCTATTATCTACAAGCAGTTGCTTACTTCAGTAGCCTACTATCTACAATTTCTCACCGGGTTGATGGTATTGTGTATATTGTTTGTCGTACGTTTCTGCGTGTTTTATTCAAACTAGAATAATATTCAAACTTATGGATCACCAATAAGATAAAAATGTAATTCAAACATAAAACAAATTGATATTTCACAATAGTAATAGATTAAATACGTGACGTCTATATACATGTATAATGTTCATGGTTGTCGGTGGCAAAATTCAGAAATCAGCATTGACTAAATTTTCAGGGGCTGAAAATACTATTTGAAATTTAGAAATGAGCATTGAATAAAATTTCCGAGGGTAAAATACTCTTTACGCTAAAAGCTTATCTGGAGCTCTGGTGTGAGAGATAAAATAAGAAATTGGCCTCTTCCTTTGTGGAGTAACGGGTTATAGTAAAGATGATCACAAGACTATTAACCGTCTCCGTGGCCCAGTGGTTAAGGCGTACACCTACGGAGCGGGAGGTTGAAGGTTCGAATCTCGTCAGGGGTTCGTTCTGATATGGCCGGTTGGTGAGCCGCCAGCTAGTTAAATAATGGTTACCGATTGCCTACCAGCCTGGCGCCTGGCATACAAGCATAGGATTCGGGAAGTACTAATGTTCATAAAAAGAGGTGTCTCATAATTCAGAAATGACTGGCCCTTTAAATAGGGGTGACACTATAATAAACAAACACTTTACTTTTACTTTTTATTAACCACAATGTGCTCTACAATAAGGATAAATGATTTTGTATATGTAATTAGTTGCTCAAAGAGGATTTTCATCTCCAGTTTGCAGGACACATGAACATACATTTACCTGTCCAGTCGCTGGACCAGCTATTATTCAATCAGATTGCATTAGTTGCTGTATTGTGTATAATAAATCAATATACACAAGAAACTTAGCATGTTGCTTGTATATTTCTCTAGCATCCACAGCGTCTCGACACAGAGGAGGTATGGTTCTATTTTTAGTTGCCACATTTTTCTTGGTTTTATTCTTTGAAATTAACAACATGTATAATATGTTTGTATCTGACACAAAATGATGGTCTGGCAGTGATATCGGGCTTTCATATTCTGCACTGACATTTGTATCACACAGTGTCCATGTATCACAAAATGATGGTCTGGCAGTGATATCGGGCTTTCATATTCTGCACTGACATTTGTATCACAATAATAACAGTCTTGTGGTTTGTAGCCTATATAGTGTTGGCACTATATGCCATGGTCGAACACATTGCCTATATAGTGTTGGCACTATATGCCATGGTCGAACACATTGCCCCTTCCCCCTCCCCCAACCTCTCCACCAATAAAATGTTCTCTCATTTTCCATGTGTTCATTGGTTCTCTATGATTACGTGGTTTGAACCGTCATGTGATCAAAACGAGAATTTGATCGGCGCCATATATCTGGTGACAACACCCAATACAGGTGGCCTAAATAATTATGACAAACAAGGCTGTTCATTGACTGATTTTTGACTGACCAATTCTAAAATCTATTTGGTTTAAACATATTTATTCATTCATAATGTACAGTACATATCTATTGTATACAGAATGAAAATGGATTTAATCGAAAGCTTAAAGCTAGTTAGTTATAAAATATATTTTAAAAAATCGACCCATAATGTTTTCACTTGCATTATTGGTCATGAACCCATGATGACATGCTTGATGTCCCATTTGGTTTGGAGTGGATTTGGAAATGTGGTGGGATTGGGGCATAAATATAAAAACTAAATCCTCGAGGGTAGTTGTGAACGATTTTGGCCAAGATCGTTTGATGTAAGCGCTTATGATATAAATCGCTAATTAGCGGTGTTCGGTTTGTCTTTATGATATTGTGTGCACAATTACTACAATAGACGAGGTTCACTTGCATAATTATAACTACAACAATGTACATATAATTATAGGACCTTATATGAGTTGAGATCTCATAACATATTTCATGAAACAAGTTTTGGAAGTTTGCTATATTAAGCGAGCCTTTTGGCGAACTTAATAGCAAAATTCCAAAACAGGTTTCATAAAAAAATATGGTATGAAATCACGACGAGTGTAAGATTCTTTTGGTCACATTACCATATAGCGCTTGTTTTAATCATATCTTTGCATAAAATAACGTTGCTACTTTCATTTTGGCACCAAATGTCACCTCAAATTATCATGTTGTCAATATTAAATTGTCATGACGTCACTGTGCAAAGCAGCATTATATTTATGTTTTAAATAGCGTTGTAATTACTTCGAGACTTCCTTTAAATCATTGTTTGTCTTACCATTAACATTATGCGCCAATTCAAATAGAAATATGTATAATTTAAAATTTAATTTACAAATTATAAGGATTATTCTCTCAACCAATCAGAATCCTTCCAGGTTGTTTTACACATGTGGCTGTATTAACCTATTTCATTCTGGATACCGTTCAAACAGTATTTGCAAAGAACATAGAGATAGATCAACCACCACTGAACGTGCCGTCTGATCAGGCTTTATGCTGTTTGCTATTTAGATGATTTTGCTAAGACACTTGGCTATGTAGCAAACAACATAGATCCTGATCAGCATGCAGCGTCACACTGCGGATGATCTGGGTCTATGTTGTTTGCAAAAGCCTTTAAATATATTCAGAATGAAATGGGTTAAGCTGAATACAAGCAATGTTATGTGATAAAACTCAAAAGTTATATATGAGATAGTAATATTTATATATAAATTTGTTTTTTTACTGCATTTTACTTTATGTTTTCAAATGAAATGTAGAAATATATCAGTGAAATGAAAGGTGTTATTCCATTGGTTGAAAGCAGTGGAACAACACATTTCATTTCTCACTGCTTTATGCTTTTGTGGTTCCTAGCTGCTGCTTGTTGAAATGTTGTCAACGCCATTGTTTTTAGACTGAAACGTTCTAGGCCCATTTAGCGCACAGTTGCATTATTTTCGATCATAAAATAGTTTTCAGCCTGAGATAAAAAAGAATATTCGTTTGTTTAAGTGAATGATCAAGTTATATTTCACTCGTTAACATAGAAAGCTATTGTTGAAAATAATGCTTTCAATGTTCATTTGATGAAATATAATTTGATCATACACTGAAAAGAACAAATATTCTCTATATACCTGTACACTGTACACACTAATTGTTATACTTCCTTGGTAGTTAGTTACCTTCATCTTTCTACAATATTGCGGAATGTTTGCTGTAAGTGGATGTCTGAGTTTTACGTTTATTTATCGTCGCTACCGGTTGCCCATATGAGCGACGCCTCCTAAAGAGATTAGTCATTTTAGATTTTTGGAGGATAGTGCAATGATACAGACAGAGACCCATTCCAGAGTCTCCTCTGGTTCTTTTACATGCACAGTGTAAAGCACCGACACAAGACCTCGGCTTAAAGTCCCATATGAAAGACTGTTAATTTTATTAGGGTCAGACTGGGGATCGATTTTTTATACTTCCTTGGTATTTACCTTCATCTTTCTACAAATTTGCGGACTGTTTGCAGTAAGTGGACCCTCCTCTGTCCTGTGTGACTTTGAGTATTGCAGTGGAGTTATGTGTGTCACTTCTGCTTTGATTACTCTGCGACTAACACACTTGTACCATAAAACAAACTGTATAAATCGCTTGATGTGGTACCATAGATGCACCTACATTGTCAAATCTAAAACACTTATATTATCTGCACAATTATCATTCAGAAAAAAATATTTATTGAAATATACGTCTATCATCCATCCGTCCATTTGGAATCTACATTTGTTGTTGTGTTGCATCTATCATCCGTCTGTCCATTTGGAATCTACATTTGTGGTTGTGTCACGACTATCATCCAACCGTACATTTGGAATCTACATTTGTGGTTGTATTGCATCTATCATCCGTCTGTCCATTTGGAATCTACATTTGTGGTTGTGTCACGTCTATCATCCATCCGTCCATTTGGAATCTACATTTGTGGTGGTGTCAACATCAAGTAGTAGAATGTATCCATCGTGTATCAATGCTTCAGAGTCAGCATCAAGTAGTAGAATGTATATATTGTGTATCAATGCTTCAGAGTCAGCATCAAGTTTTAGAATGTATCTATCGTGTATCATTGCTTCAGAGTCAGCATCAAGTAGTAGAATGTATCTATCGTGTATCAATGCATCAGAGAATAGAGTCAGCATCAAGTAGTAGAATGTATCTATCGTGTATCATTGTTTCAGAGTCAGCATCAAGTAGTAGAATGTATATATCGTGTATCAATGCATCAGAGAATAGAATCAGCATCAAGTAGTAGAATGTATCTATTGTGTATCATTGTTTCAGAGAATAGAGTCAGCATCAAGTAGTAGAATGTATATATTGTGTATCAATGCTTCAGAGTCAGCATCAAGTAGTAGAATGTATATATCGTGTATCAATGCTTCAGAGTCAGCATCAAGTAGTAGAATGTATATATCGTGTATCAATGCTTCAGAGTCAGCATCAAGTAGTAGAATGTATATATCATGTATCAATGCTTCAGAGTCAGCATCAAGTAGTAGAATGTATCTATCGTGTATCATTGTTTCAGAGTCAGCATCAAGTAGTAGAATGTATCTATCGTGTATCATTGTTTCAGAGTCAGCATCAAGTAGTAGAATGTATCTATCGTGTATCATTGTTTCAGAGTCAGCATCAAGTAGTAGAATGTATCTATCGTGTATCATTGTTTCAGAGTCAGCATCAAGTAGTAGAATATATCTATCATGTATCATTGTTTCAGAGTCAGCATCAAGTAGTAGAATGTATCTATCGTGTATCATTGCTTCAGAGTCAGCATCAAGTAGTAGAATGTATCTATCGTGTATCATTGTTTCAGAGTCAGCATCAAGTAGTAGAATGTATCTATCGTGTATCATTGTTTCAGAATCAGCATCAAGTAGTAGAATGTATCTACCGTGTATCATTGTTTCAGAGTCAGCATCAAGTAGTAGAATGTATCTATCGTGTATCATTGCTTCAGAGTCAGCATCAAGTAGTAGAATGTATCTATCGTGTATCATTGTTTCAGAGTCAGCATCAAGTAGTAGAATGTATCTATCGTGTATCAATGCATCAGAGAATAGAGTCAGCATCAAGTAGTAGAATGTATCTATCGTGTATCATTGTTTCAGAGTCAGCATCAAGTAGTAGAATGTATATATCGTGTATCAATGCATCAGAGAATAGAATCAGCTTGAAGTAGTAGAATGTATCTATTGTGTATCATTGTTTCAGAGAATAGAGTCAGCATCAAGTAGTAGAATGTATATATTGTGTATCAATGCTTCAGAGTCAGCATCAAGTAGTAGAATGTATATATCATGTATCAATGCTTCAGAGTCAGCATCAAGTAGTAGAATGTATCTATCGTGTATCATTGTTTCAGAGTCAGCATCAAGTAGTAGAATGTATCTATCGTGTATCATTGTTTCAGAGTCAGCATCAAGTAGTAGAATGTATCTATCGTGTATCATTGTTTCAGAGTCAGCATCAAGTAGTAGAATGTATCTATCGTGTATCATTGTTTCAGAGTCAGCATCAAGTAGTAGAATGTATCTATCGTGTATCATTGTTTCAGAGTCAGCATCAAGTAGTAGAATGTATCTATCGTGTATCATTGCTTCAGAGTCAGCATCAAGTAGTAGAATGTATCTATCGTGTATCATTGTTTCAGAGTCAGCATCAAGTAGTAGAATGTATCTATCGTGTATCATTGTTTCAGAGTCAGCATCAAGTAGTAGAATGTATCTATCGTGTATCATTGTTTCAGAGTCAGCATCAAGTAGTAGAATGTATCTATCGTGTATCATTGCTTCAGAGTCAGCATCAAGTAGTAGAATGTATCTATCTTGTATCATTGTTTCAGAGTCAGCATCAAGTAGTAGAATGTATCTATCGTGTATCATTGCTTCAGAGTCAGCATCAAGTAGTAGAATGTATCTATCGTGTATCATTGCTTCAGAGTCAGCATCAAGTAGTAGAATGTATCTATCGTGTATCATTGTTTCAGAGTCAGCATCAAGTAGTAGAATGTATCTATCGTGTATCATTGTTTCAGAGTCAGCATCAAGTAGTAGAATGTATCTATCGTGTATCATTGCTTCAGAGTCAGCATCAAGTAGTAGAATGTATCTATCGTGTATCATTGCTTCAGAGTCAGCATCAAGTAGTAGAATGTATCTATCGTGTATCATTGCTTCAGAGTCAGCATCAAGTAGTAGAATGTATCTATCGTGTATCATTGTTTCAGAGTCAGCATCAAGTAGTAGAATGTATCTATCATGTATCATTGTTTCAGAGTCAGCATCAAGTAGTAGAATGTATCTATCGTGTATCATTGCTTCAGAGTCAGCATCAAGTAGTAGAATGTATCTATCGTGTATCATTGTTTCAGAGTCAGCATCAAGTAGTAGAATGTATCTATCATGTATCATTGTTTCAGAGTCAGCATCAAGTAGTAGAATGTATCTATCGTGTATCATTGCTTCAGAGTCAGCATCAAGTAGTAGAATGTATCTATCGTGTATCATTGCTTCAGAGTCAGCATCAAGTAGTAGAATGTATCTATCGTGTATCATTGTTTCAGAGTCAGCATCAAGTAGTAGAATGTATCTATCGTGTATCATTGTTTCAGAGTCAGCATCAAGTAGTAGAATGTATCTATCGTGTATCATTGTTTCAGAGTCAGCATCAAGTAGTAGAATGTATCTATCGTGTATCAATGCTTATTCAGTAATACCTATGGTAACTTCTTTCTCTTGAAGTCATATGTACAACCGCAGACATTTAGGTATCAACTAATGTACCATACATCAGTTTATATTAAGTGTGTGGTTTGGTTTAATATCTAGTTTTCTCCCTCGTTTTTGTATAATAAGTTTGTCTGTTTCAGCTTTGTGTGTATTAGTAGTTCGTTATAGCACTGCAAAGTATTGTTCTTTAGTTTGGTTTTTTTGCTTCAAGTTTATAAAGATCTTCCCTCTTGAAGGCTCTGTATGTCAGTTAGAACCTGTAGAGGCTCGACCCCATCATGTACCCGGACTGACCTTTCTTAACTTTGAAGCCAAAAGGGTAAATTTTACTACCTCTTTGAAGCCAAAAGTTGACTGCTATTCTGGTGGCCAATGAGTTACATGAATGCACAGAGCAGAGTATGTGTGTTGTACGTTTATTTATCATCGCTACCGGTTGCCCATATGAGCGACGCCTCCTGAAGAGATTAGTCATTTTGGATTTTTGGAGGATAGTGCAATGATACAGAGAGAGACCCATTCCAGAGTCTCTGGTTCTTTTATGTGCACAGTGTAAAGCACCGACACGAGACCTCGTTTTAAAGTCCCATCTTAAAGATTGTTAATTTTATTAGGGTCAGACGGGGGATCAAACCTGCGATCACTGGATTACCAGTCCAGCATGTTACCACTGGACTACAGATCCGTCTGTAAGAGTATTGTTGTGTACTTATGACTTGATATCACTCCAAGAGCAAACTGTAGTAAAATTGCAAATTACATATTATTGCTTGGGCTGTAGTTGTTGTAATTGTGTCCTTAGGCAATGCATTGAAATTCCACATTGCCTCTCTCTTCTCTCTCTCCCTCATGGCAATAGATTCCATCAGGAATGAGGTCTCGAGCATGATTAATATAAGTTATAAGAACTTGTTTCGCTATCGAGCTAACAATATGTATAAACAATAAATTATTGCTTTTAAAAGCGAGAAATATGAGAAGATACTATGTAAAGACAAGGTTTTGATTACTGTTCATATTCTAAGTAAAAGAAACGATTTACCGTCGGAGTTATTTAGTGCTATGCTCTCTCTTTATGATCTATGTAACTAGATTCCGGATTGTTTCAGGTAGAGGAATGGCGCAAAGAGAAGTGGCTAGCCGTTTTAATGTCCATCGATTTATGTTAGGTCAGTGGTTCTACCTGGGGAATGCACGTCATATCTGAAACAACGTTCGGAGTGGCACCTGGGTTCTTCCTCCACCACTTAAAGCTGAATAGTCTCTATATACGGTAAATCTTAGCTGTTGGTGCGACTCAAAATCCTAGAACAAAACAAATATAATTTGTGATTCAGGTTGCTATAGAGGAGGAGGAGGAGGAGGAGGAACACAAACAACAGGAAGTAGATGAAGAGCAACACAAGAAACAAGAACCCAATGTTACAGATATAGAAGAAACAGTGGCTGATCTGACACTAGAACAAAATAAGCTGGATAAACTTAAGTATGAGTTATTGTTAGATGTGGTACCTGTCCCACTGTCCCGCTATTACCCACAGCTACATAATGATTGATAGAACTGGTACCCGTCCCGCTATTACCAACAGCTACATAATGATTGATAGAACTGGTACCCATCCCTCTATTACCCACAGCTACATGATGATTGATAGAGTTGGTACCCATCCCGCTATTACCCACAGCTACATAATGATTGATAGAGGTGGTACCCATCCCGCTATTACCCACATCTACATGATGATTGATAGAGGTGGTACCTGTCCCGCTATTACCCACAGCTACATAATGATTGATAGAACTGGTACCCGTCCCGCTATTACCCACAGCTACATGATGATTGATAGAACTGGTACCCGTCCCGCTATTACCAACAGCTACATAATGATTGATAGAACTGGTACCCATCCCGCTATTACCCACAGCTACATGATGATTGATAGAGTTGGTACCCGTCCCGCTATTACCCACAGCTACATAATGATTGATAGAGGTGGTACCCGTCCCGCTATTACCCACAGCTACATAATGATTGATTGATAGAGGTGGTACCCGTCACGCTATTACCCACAGCTACATGATGATTGATAGAGGTGGTACCCGTCGCGCTATTACCCACAGCTACATTCATGATTGATAGAGGTGGTACCCGTCCCGCTATTACCCACAGCTACATGATGATTGATAGAGGTGGTACCCGTCCAGCTATTACCCACAGCTACATAATGATTGATAGAGGACCCCCCAACCCACACACAAAAAAAACTGGTACCCGTCCCACTATTACCCACAGCTATATTCGTGATTGTTTGAACTGGTACCCATCCCACTGTCCCACTATTACCCACAGCTACATTCATGATTGTTTGAATTGGTACCCATCCCACTGTCCCACTATTACCCACAGCTATATTCGTGATTGTTTGAACTGGTACCCGTCTCACTGTCCCACTATTACCCACAGCTATATTCGTGATTGTTTGAACTGGTACCCGTGCCACTGTCCCGCTATTACCCACAACTACACTCATGATTGTTAGTTTGTATTGCTAAAGCTGGTACCCATCCCGCTATTACCCACAACTAGTAGTGTTGTCATCTCAAGCTTCTTATTGGTATAAAGCATTGAAGTTCCTATACCAACCACTATCTAAACCATGAACCTCTATGGTTGAGTGGTAGCTGTTGTTAGAACTCGCCTTTCAGCGCTATAATATGGGCCGTCAGTGACAAGTGATATGTGAGAAAGTTGTCAGTCGCTTGTGGAGGTTGGTAATTTGAGTACAGTCAAACCTGCCTTAAGCAGCCAGCCAAGGGAATCACAGAAAATAGCTGTTTAGCACAGGTGGTTGCTTAATAAAGGTAAAATATGTAATAAAATAACATATGGGAATCTGGAAAATGGCTGCTTAATGCAGGTTGGCTGCTTAATAGAGGTTGCGGCTAACACAGTTTTGACTGTATTGGTTTCTACCCAGGAAATGTTGGTGGTCGATCTTCTCCACCACAACAGACTGACTTTATACGATAATGCTCCCATGTACAAATCAAAGGGAGAAAAAATAATGTAACACCTGTATTTGTATCTGTAGGGGTTTTATGAAGTACAAGAGGGCAACGTACCAGTACAGAGATGCTGCCGTGAGGCATAAAGATTGGAAGGAGATTCATAACCACAAGACGGTGAAGGATGGACTCAAAATGCAGGCTGCTAGATGTATGGACTGCGGTGTTCCTTTCTGTCAGTCCGTACACGGATGCCCACTTGGAAACATCATACCCAGATGGAATGAACTCGTCTTTAAGGTATGACCTTCTCAGTTTATCTTAGGATGGATTTAGTAGTTGTTTAAACATTCATGGGGGATCCAGGAATATGCTCCTGGACCTTGTGGTCAGAATATGTCGTCGGAAACTCGGCAATGATCCTTGTTTCTGACACAAGTGCATATGTAAGATAATCTTACTCTCCAAAGGGGGATGCTCCTCTCCAATGGGGATGCTCCTCTCCAATGGGGATGCTCCTCTCCTAAGGGGGATGCTCCTCTCCAATGGGGATGCTCCTCTCCAATGGGGATGCTCCTCTCCAATCTCCAAAGGGGGATGCTCCTCTCCAATGGGGATGCTCCTCTCCAATCTCAAAAGGGGGATGCTCCTTTCCAATCTCCAAAGGGGGATGCTCCTCTCCTATGGGGATGCTCCTCTCCACACTCCAAAGGGGGATGCTCCTCTCCAATCTCCAAAGGGGAAGCTCCTCTCCAATCTCCAAAGGGGGATGCTCCTCTCCAATCTCCAAAGGGGGAAGCTCCTCTCCAATCTCCAAAGGGGGATGCTCCTCTCCTAAGGGGATGCTCCTCTCCAATCTCCAAAGGGGGAAGCTCCTCTCCAATCTCCAAAGGGGGATGCTCCTCTCCTAAGGGGGATGCTCCTCTCCAATCTCCAAAGGGGGAAGCTCCTCTCCAATCTCCAAAGGGGGATGCTCCTCTCCAATCTCCAAAGGGGGATGCTCCTCTCCAATCTCCAAAGGGGGATGCTCCTCTCCTAAGGGGGATGCTCCTCTCCAATCTCCAAAGGGGGAAGCTCCTCTCCAATCTCCAAAGGGGGATGCTCCTCTCCTAAGGGGGATGCTCCTCTCCAATCTCCAAAGGGGGAAGCTCCTCTCCAATCTCCAAATGGGGATGCTTCTCTCCTAAGCGGGATGCTCCTCTCGTAAGGGAGATGCTCCTCTCCTAAGGGGGGTGCTCCTCTCCAAAGGAGGATGCTCCTCTCCAAAGGGGGATGCTCCTCCAAAGGGGAATGCTCCTCTCCAAAGGGGGATGCTCCACTCCAAAGGGGGATGCTCCTCCAAAGGGGGATGCTCCACTCCAAAGGGGGATGCTCCTCTCCAAAGGGGGATGCTCCTCTCCAAAGGGGGATGCTCCTAAGGGGGATACTCCTCTCCAAAGGGGGATGCTCCTCTCCAAAGGGGGATGCTCCACTCCAAAGTGCTCCACTCCAAAGGGGGATGCTCCTCTCCAAAGGGGGATGCTCCTCTCCTAAGGGGATACTCCTCTCCAAAGGGGGATGCTCCTCTCCAAAGGGGGATGCTCCACTCCAAAGGGGGATGCTCCACTCCAAAGGGGGATGCTCCACTCCAAAGGGGGATGCTCCACTCCAAAGCAATACTTGGCGTATATAGGATGGTGCCACCACTCGGAATGCATGATGTTTGGACGGGGCATTACCCGAATAATGATCCAGAAAAGTTATCCGAAACCTTAGTTCAGTGAAATCCGCTGTTGATCTTTGAATCTAAAATGTAGATATTGTGTGTTTTACGTTTATTTATCGTCATTTTAGATTTTTGGAGGATAGTGCAATGATACAGACAGAGACCCATTCCAGAATCTCCTCTGGTTCTTTTACATGCATGGTGTAAAGCACCGCCACGAGACCTCGGTGTAAAGTCCCATCTGAAAGACTGTTAATTTTATTATGGTCAGACGGGGGATCGAACCTGCGATCCCTGGATTATCAGTCCAGCGTGTTACCACTGGACTACAGATCCATCTGTAGATGTTAACTTGATATCAAGCATTTTGTATGGAATACAGCTGTATGTAAGCTTTATGTATATTTGTCAGGGTAACTGGAAGGAAGCACTACTTTATGTATATTTGTCAGGGTAACTGGAAGGAAGCACTACTTTATGTATATTTGTCAGGGTAACTGGAAGGAAGCACTACTTTATGTATATTTGTCAGGGTAACTGGAAGGAAGCACTAGCCCAGCTGCTACAGACCAACAGCTTCCCGGAGTTTACGGGACGTGTCTGCCCGGCTCCATGTGAGGTAACATACATTGAAAATATTATACACCGTGAAACATAGGTTGTGATTAGGTATTAAACCAACTGTTTAAGCAGTTATAAACCATGAAACAGGGGTTGTACCATAAGCTGTGATACGCTTTTAAACCAACTGTTTAAGCAGTTATAAACCGTGAAACAGGGGGTGTACCATAAGCTGTGATACGCTATTAAACCAACTGTTTAAGCAGTTGTAGTCTGTGAAACAGGGGGTGTACCATAAGCTGTGATATGCTATTAAACCAACTGTTTAAGCAGTTATAAACCGTGAAACAGGGGGTGTACCATAAGCTGTGATACGCTATTAAACCAACTGTTTAAGCAGTTGTAAACCGTGAAACAGGGGGTGTACGATAAGCTGTGATACGCTATTAAACCAACTGTTTAAGCAGTTGTAAACCGTGAAACAGGGGGTGTACCATAAGCTGTGATATGCTATTAAACCAACTGTTTAAGCAGTTGTAAACCGTGAAACAGGGGGTGTACCATAAGCTGTGATATACTATTAAACCAACTGTTTAAGCAGTTGTAATCTGTGAAACAGGGGGTGTACCATAAGCTGTGATATGCTATTAAACCAACTGTTTAAGCAGTTGTAATCTGTGAAACAGGGGGTGTACCATAAGCTGTGATATGCAATTAAGCCACGTATTTAAACAATTATACACCATGAAACAAGGTGTATAAACAAGTAAAAGTATGGTTCTGGTGATACTTGCAGGGAGCATGTGTACTGGGAATCAACGCTCCGGCAGTCACTATCAAGAACATTGAGAACACAATTATCGACTATGCATTTGAACGCGGTTGGATCGTACCAAACCCGCCCGAGTCCAGGACGGGCAAGAAGGTTGCTGTTATTGGTAGCGGACCTGCTGGACTAGCTGCTGCCCTGCAACTGAACAAGGTTACTTTAATAATATTTTATATTTGTTGAATAAGGGTAAACCAGGTTTCATACTGCCGCAGCAAGCACTAGCAGAGCACTGTTGCCTAGCAATAAGAAATCTGATCACTCTACCACTACAGCAACCCCGAAAAAGAGTGTGCAAATATTGCTGATAAAGTTATCTTTAATATAGCGCAATGGGGACAGGCTTATTACAAGTACGGGGAGACAATTTACGACTGCCAACATGCATAAAGCAATATTATGAATTTAATTCTGTAGGCATAAACCAATAACCAAGTTTCAATACAAATGCTCTATTCTAGACAAATAAACTATATAAAATTCATTTATGCCTCTCTTTTATCGTAATTTTATAGATGACTTAAACTGCAGCATTATTTTGTACTGTAAATTCTGAGAAACATTACAGAGACTAGACAATCTATAGAATTACATGATGTCCAATTCTACTACTTCGGTGACGTCCGTGGTCCAGTGGTAGAGCGTCGGATTTGGAATCGATGGTCACAGGTTCGATGGTCAGTAATGGCACATATGTAGTGTCCTTGAGCAACAAGGCACCTCACACACATTGCTTAGTACTGGTTAACCACTTAGGTCGGCTAAGTCTGCCCAGGAAAACATGTCTAGGACCATAAATGGAATATACACGCAATCAATTATACTGTCGGTACATGGTTTTAAGTTGTTTTTATGATGTTTGCCGAATGTAACAACTTGTTGAGTTGTTGTGGAACTGAATATTTCGTCAATTTTCAGTACATATTTTACCATTTTTCTAATGACAATGTCACACACAAACTTAATATATAAAATTGCCCGTCCTCTATAAACCTCCTACATATGTTTTGGTGCAGCAACCAAAGCACAACTGAGTACCCTAGCAACCAAAGAACAACTGAGTACCCTAGCAACTAAAGCACAACAGTTTACATTGAAATTTCATGCAAAATGCTCTACCGGTCGATCGTCCCGTGCAGCACCTATACTTCAGCCGCCTTATCTGCGGCACCATCTTCCTGCTGCCCCCTCCATGCAGCTCTGTACAGCCCCCTCTGCTGCAGCCCCCTTCACTGCAGCCCCCTCTGCAAAACGGAGAGGGCTGTACCGCATAGATAACGTGTACGAGACAAGTGTTCACAAAATATACAGTCTAACTTGCTCATGCGACCGTGTGTATCAAGCGAGCTTTGTCATAAACGACCACTTTCAAATCCCCCCAATTAATTGTACTATATAATTTAAGTGGATTAAACGACCTTTCCTTAACGCTGCCAACGACTGCTATTTTTCTGTCGAAATTCTCTGATGCGTTGCAGCGACGATAAAGTTGTCCGTCCATGGTAATGTGCAATTACGCTCGCCCACATGGTTCGCCGGAGGCGAGGGTAAATAAGCTCAATCATCAAAGTGCAATTAATTTCAATCAAGTTTGAGCCGAAAATACCATATAAAGTTCTATATCCTGAATAGATGTGTCGATACAAATCACACCAATAAACAGATCCTCAGGTAATTACATTGTGACTTGAAATAGGTTGGAAAAACATCGAAAAACATCTCGAAAGGAATTGTCTTCATTTAATTATTCATCGGCAAAGTCTGTGAATTTACTGGTTAAAACGTTTCAATAAGAATCTAGTCTGAATGGCGAAAAACATGTGTTCATGGAACATCACGAATATTTAGACAGCCAATAAATTTTAGGAGTTCCATGTAGAAACACACGTGATATTAAAAATAGAATAAACCAATTACCGTATCCTTGTGTGTTTTAGGTATGCTTGTGTGTTTTAGGTATGCTTGTGTGTTTTAGATATGCGTGTGTGTTTTAGGTATGCATGTGTGTTTTAGGTATGCGTGCGTGTTTTAGGTATGCGTGTGTGTTTTAGGTATGCTTGTGTGTTTTAGGTATGCGTGTGTGTTTTAGGTATGCTTGTGTGTTTTAGGTATGCTTGTATGTTTTAGGTATGCTTGTGTGTTTTAGGTATGCGTGTGTGTTTTAGGTATGCGTGTGTGTTTTAGGTATGCGTGTGTGTTTTAGGTATGCTTGTGTGTTTTAGATATGCATGTGTGTTTTAGGTATGCGTGTGTGATTTAGGTATGCGTGTGTGTTTTAGGTATGCTTGTGTGTTTTAGATATGCGTGTGTGTTTTAGGTATGCTTGTGTGTTTTAGGTATGCTTGTGTGTTTTAGGTATGCTTGTGTGTTTTAGGTATGCGTGTGTGTTTTAGGTATGCGTGTGTGTTTTAGGTATGCTTGTGTGTTTTAGATATGCGTGTGTGTTTTAGATATGCGTGTGTGTTTTAGGTATGCGTGTGTGTTTTAGGTATGCTTCTGTGTTTTAGGTATGCTTGTGTGTTTTAGGTATGCGTGTGTGTTTTAGGTATGCGTGTGTGTTTTAGGTATGCTTGTGTGTTTTAGATATGCTTGTGTGTTTTAGATATACTTGTGTGTTTTAGGTATGCGTGTGTGTTTTAGATATGCTTGTGTTCTTTAGATATGCTTGTGTGTTTTAGATATACATGTGTGTTTTAGATATGCGTGTGTGTTTTAGGTATGCTTGTGTGTTTTAGGTATGCTTGTGTTCTTTAGATATGCTTGTGTGTTTTAGATATACTTGTGTGTTTTAGATATACTTGTGTGTTTTAGATATGCTTGTGTGTTTTAGATATACTTGTGTGTGTTTAGGTATCCTTGTGTGTTTTAGATATACTTGTGTGTTTTAGATATACTTGTGTGTTTTAGATATGCTTGTGTGTTTTAGATATACATGTGTGTTTTAGATATACATGTGTGTTTTAGGTATCCTTGTGTGTTTTATGTATATGTTTTAGGTATATTTGTGTGTGTTTTATGTATCCTTGTGTGTCTTAGGTATGCTTGTGTGTCTTAGGTATGCGTGTGTGTGTCTTAGGTATCCTTGTGTGTATTGGGTATCCTTGTGTGTCTTGGGTATCCCTGTGTGATTTAGGTATCCCTGTGTGTCTTAAGTATGCTTGTGTGTCCTAGGTATGCTTGTGTGTTTTAGATATTTGTTGTGATTTCGGTATCCTTGTGTGTTTTAAGTATTCTTGTGTGTTTTAGGTATTTTTTGTGATTTCGGTATCCTTGTGTGTTCTAGGTATTTTTTGTGATTTCGGTATCCTTGTGTGTTTTAGGTATTTTTGTGATTTCAGTATCCTTGTGTGTTTTAGGTATTTTTTGTGATTTCGGTATTCTTGTGTATTTTAGGTATTTTTTGTGATTTCGGTATTCTTGTGTATTTTAGGTATTTTTGGTGATTTCGGTATCCTTGTGTGTTTTAGGTATCATTGTGCAATTGATCATAATGAACAGTTTTTGTGTTAGCATTAAGTTGACACTGCACAAACCATACTAGTAGTTGGTCGAATATTTATTGTAGAATTGTCTTATTTTTATTGTTCTATGTTCTGGGTTTATTTTATGATAGGCTGGCCATTTAGTGACGGTGTACGAGAGAAATGACAAAGTAGGAGGACTGTTGCAGTATGGTATACCATCCATGAAGCTTTCCAAGCAAGTATGTACACTTCAATGTTACCACAGCGGCATAGCACCGCATCTGATCAGGATCTATATTATTTGCTATTCAGACAAATGTTTTAGTTTCACTATCCAAATAGCAAACAGCTTAGAGCCTGATCAGACGTTCTGTGCTGTCTGATCTAGCTTTATGCTGTTTGCAAAAGCGACTTTAGTCGTGGCTGGCAGGTTAAGGGTTAACATAGAGTAACTTTATTCAAATTTCTGGAGTTTTTTTTAAACAAACATAAAATTATGAAGTAATAGTTGGCATAGACTGAGCATGACAACAATAATTATGTATGTAAAGGAGACAATATGATCATTGATTAAGGTTACTGTGTAACTATCTATCCATGTATTGTAATATAGTAACTCCGACACTAAACTTCTCACCAATGCAACCCGGGTTCGATCCTCGGACCAGGAAGTATGTGAAATGGTACGGTGGTCGCCAAATCGGACAGGTGGGTTTTCTCCGGGTACTCCGGTTTCCTCCCACACGAATGACCGCATTTATGCTTTCATCCGCGCCAACGAGAGAGAGAGTGATTAATATAAGTTGTTAGAACTTGCTTCGCAATCGTTGTAAAATAAATAAAGTTTAAACTTTAAGCTACTCAATATCATAATCCATATTGTCTCAACTACAGTCAAATAAAAATGTTATCATGCTGACCTTTATAACTTTTAAGGGACTATGTCTTCTAAAAATGTGCTAGATATTGACCCGAAACAAACACTGTCACCACACTTCTTGTTTTTTTCTAAAATTATACAAATTTATTTTAGCTCGATTGCGAAACAAGTTATTTCAACTTATATAAATCACTCTCGAGACCTCATTCCTGATGGAATCCATCGCCACGAGGGAGAGAGAAGAGGCAACATGGAATTTAAATGCCTTGCCTAAGGGCACAATCGTAACGGCTCCAGTGGGGCTCGAACTCCGGACCTTTCGCACCTGAAGCGAACGTGCATCCACTGCGCTATCACGACTTCCACGACTTCTTCTTATTAGCTATATGGTCTATGGTTCATATTGCCACTTTTCTCGCTAATCCAATCACTCACTTATATATTGTAATGGTGTAGATATTATGATAAAATATTATCTTATCCAATTACTAGAATCCTAGTTATATCTATATATGTATACATTTTTATTTATATTTCCATATATTATTGTCATGTGTAAATGTTTAAAATTGCATCTGTAATTGTGAAGCTCAATAGAATAATATTTAATTTTTGCTTTTTATATAAATGCTATGTATTTGTATTTATTAGTTTAAACAATATTTTATTCAAGAATGGTACATAACATAGGAATAGTTGCAATAGCACAGTTAGGATTACGAAAAAAGTTACATTCTTTTTATTGAATTAAATATTGGCCCAACTATGATGTTTGCAAATAGAAACTTGAGTTTGAAAATGTATTGTTAATTAATGAATCTCTAGAACAATAGATTATTTATTGGGCGTCATATCTACCATAAGGAATGAACAGTTTATGTCAATATTTTACACAGTTATGCTACAGGTAACTATCGTGGGCTTATAGAGAGATTTTTCAGGATTGATTGTATCTATGGTAACTTTCTTGACCTCCAAATAATGTGTCACCTAATTTTGCGACCAAAACAAACCAAATCCAAACATGTTTTCAGTGATTGTGCTCATTCTGCATAGCATATACATGTACAACTCTAGTACTGTAAGAACATATATTGTGTTGTACCCAGGTTGTAGATCGTCGTGTGAAACTGATGGAGGAAGAAGGCATCTCATTTCTCACTGGGGTAGATGTGGGCAAGGACAAACAGGGTTCGGAGCTGATGAAAGACCACGATGCCATGCTGCTCGCTATGGGAGCTACTTGGCCAAGGGACCTACCTATTCCGGGTAGGATATTAGTTGTTTTAAATTACGCATTGCCTTAATGACCATTTTAAAAGAAAATGTTTACATTTATAGTACCGGTAATTAAGTAAGTAAGTAGAGTAGGGTAGGGTAGGGTAGGGTAGGGTAGGGAAGGGAATGGTAGGGTAGGGTAGGGTAGGGAAGGGAAGGGAAGGGTAGGGTAGGGTAGGGTAGGGCAGGATAGGGCAGGGTAGGGTAGGGTAGGGTAGGGTAGGGTAGGGTAGGGTAGGGAAGGGTAGGGTAGGGTAGGGTAGGGTAGTAAGTATGTAAGTTCTTTATTTCGAGAGGGGTAACCCATTTAGCAAGGCTAATCTTCCATGGGGTCCTCTTAAATATAAAACATATTTATACACACATGACATACAAAAACAACTGAAATAATAGACTTGATTAAATAAAGGCAAGAACTCTTCCAGAATGATAGCTATGTAGCTAGGAGAACAATAGATCTATTGTCTAACTGTCTAGGTTTAGCTGTTATGTGGCTATAAAGTCCTTTATGTCGCTAATAGAACTAGTGAGAGAACATGGCACCAGCAACTTAAGTTTTGTATTTTAGTGAAGATAAACTTTATCTATGGTATATTTTGACCATTACAAGGGGAATACTCCCTCATGATGGGGGATGCATCACCAAGGGAAATAATCTCTCATGATGGGGGTTGCATCACCAAGGGAAATAATCTCTCATGATGGGGGATGCATCACCAAGGGGAATAACCCCTCATGATGGGGGATGCATCACCAAGAGGAATAATCCCTCATGATGGGGGATGCATCACCAAGGGGAATAATCCCTCATGATGGGGGATGCATCACCAAGAGGAATGATTCCTCATGATGGGGGATGCATCACCAAGGGGAATAATCTCTCATGATGGGGGATGCATCACCAAGAGGAATGATTCCTCATGATGGGGGATGCATCACCAAGGGGAATGATTCCTCATGATGGGGGATGCATCACCAAGAGGAATGATTCCTCATGATGGGGTATGCATCACCAAGAGGAATAATCCCTCATGATGGGGGATGCATCACCAAGGGGAATGATCCCTCATGATGGGGGATGCATCACCAAGGGGAATAATCCCTCATGATAGGGGATGCATCACCAAGGGGAATAACCCCTCATGATGGGGGATGCATCACCAAGAGGAATGATTCCTCATGATGGGGGATGCATCACCAAGAGGAATGATTCCTCATGATGGGGTATGCATCACCAAGGGGAATGATTCCTCATGATGGGGGATGCATCACCAAGGGGAATGATCCCTCATGATGGGGGATGCATCACCAAGGGGAATAATCCCTCATGATGGGGGATGCATCACCAAGGGGAATAATCCCTCATGATGGGGGATGCATCACCAAGGGGAATAATCCCTCATGATGGGGGATGCATCACCAAGGGGAATAATCCCTCATGATAGGGGATGCATCACCAAGAGGAATGATTCCTCATGATGGGGGATGCATCACCAAGGGGAATAATCCCTCATGATGGGGGATGCATCACCAAGGGGAATAATCCCTCATGATGGGGGATGCATCACCAAGGGGAATAATCCCTCATGATGGGGGATGCATCACCAAGGGGAATAATCCCTCATGATGGGGGATGCATCACCAAGGGGAATAATCCCTCATGATGGGGGATGCATCACCAAGGGGAATAATCCCTCATGATGGGGGATGCATCACCAAGGGGAATAATCCCTCATGATGGGGGATGCATCACCAAGGGGAATAATCCCTCATGATGGGGGATGCATCACCAAGGGGAATAATCCCTCATGATGGGGGATGCATCACCAAGGGGAATAATCCCTCATGATGGGGGATGCATCACCAAGGGGATAATCCCTCATGATGGGGGCATCACCAAGGGGAATAATCCCTCATGATGGGGGATGCATCACCAAGGGGAATAATCCCTCATGATGGGGGATGCATCACCAAGGGGAATAATCCCTCATGATGGGGGATGCATCACCAAGGGGAATAATCCCTCATGATGGGGGATGCATCACCAAGGGGAATAATCCCTCATGATGGGGGATGCATCACCAAGGGGAATAATCCCTCATGATGGGGGATGCATCACCAAGGGGAATAATCCCTCATGATGGGGGATGCATCACCAAGGGGAATAATCCCTCATGATGGGGGATGCATCACCAAGGGGAATGATCCCTCATGATGGGGGATGCATCACCAAGGGGAATAATCCCTCATGATGGGGGATGCATCACCAAGGGGAATAATCCCTCATGATGGGGGATGCATCACCAAGGGGAATAATCCCTCATGATGGGGGATGCATCACCAAGAGGAATGATCCCTCATGATGGGGGATGCATCACCAAGGGGAATAATCCCTCATGATGGGGGATGCATCACCAAGGGGAATAATCCCTCATGATAGGGGATGCATCACCAAGAGGAATGATCCCTCATGATGGGGGATGCATCACCAAGGGGAATAATCCCTCATGATGGGGGATGCATCACCAAGGGGAATAATCCCTCATGATAGGGGATGCATCACCAAGAGGAATGATCCCTCATGATGGGGGATGCATCACCAAGGGGAATAATCCCTCATGATGGGGGATGCATCACCAAGGGGAATAATCCCTCATGATAGGGGATGCATCACCAAGAGGAATGATCCCTCATGATGGGGGATGCATCACCAAGGGGAATAATCCCTCATGATGGGGGATGCATCACCAAGGGGAATAATCCCTCATGATGGGGGATGCATCACCAAGGGGAATAATCCCTCATGATGGGGGATGCATCACCAAGGGGAATAATCCCTCATGATGGGGGATGCATCACCAAGGGGAATAATCCCTCATGATAGGGGATGCATCACCAAGGGGAATAATCCCTCATGATGGGGGATGCATCACCAAGAGGAATGATCCCTCATGATGGGGGATGCATCACCAAGGGGAATAATCCCTCATGATGGGGATGCATCACCAAGAGGAATGATCCCTCATGATGGGGGATGCATCACCAAGGGGAATAATCCCTCATGATGGGGGATGCATCACCAAGGGGAATAATCCCTCATGATGGGGGATGCATCACCAAGGGGAATAATCCCTCATGATGGGGGATGCATCACCAAGAGGAATGATTCCTCATGATGGGGGATGCATCACCAAGAGGAATAATCCCTCATGATGGCGGATGCATCACCAAGGGGAATGATCCCTCATGATGGGGGATGCATCACCAAGGGGAATAATCCCTCATGATGGGGGATGCATCACCAAGGGGAATGATCCCTCATGATGGGGGATGCATCACCAAGGGGAATAATCCCTCATGATGGGGGATGCATCACCAAGGGGAATAATCCCTCATGATGGGGGATGCATCACCAAGGGGAATAATCCCTCATGATGGGGGATGCATCACCAAGAGGAATGATCCCTCATGATGGGGGATGCATCACCAAGAGGAATAATCCCTCATGATGGCGGATGCATCACCAAGGGGAATAATCCCTCATGATGGGGGATGCATCACCAAGGGGAATAATCCCTCATGATGGGGGATGCATCACCAAGGGGAATGATCCCTCATGATGGGGGATGCATCACCAAGGGGAATAATCCCTCATGATGGGGGATGCATCACCAAGGGGAATAATCCCTCATGATGGGGGATGCATCACCAAGGGGAATAATCCCTCATGATGGGGGATGCATCACCAAGGGGAATAATCCCTCATGATGGCGGATGCATCACAAAGGGGAATAATCCCTCATGATAGGGGATGCATCACCAAGGGGAATAATCCCTCATGATAGGGGATGCATCACCAAGGGGAATAATCCCTCATGATGGGGGATGCATCACCAAGGGGAATAATCCCTCATGATGGGGGATGCATCACCAAGGGGAATAACCCCTCATGATGGGGGATGCATCACCAAGGGGAATAATCCCTCATGATGGGGGATGCATCACCAAGGGGAATAATCCCTCATGATAGGGGATGCATCACCAAGGGGAATAATCCCTCATGATGGGACGGATGCATCACCAAGGGGAATAATCCCTCATGATGGGGGATGCATCACCAAGGGGAATAACCCCTCATGATGGGGGATGCATCACCAAGGGGAATAATCCCTCATGATGGGGGATGCATCACCAAGGGGAATAATCCCTCATGATGGGGGATGCATCACCAAGGGGAATAATCCCTCATGATGGGGGATGCATCACCAAGGGGAATAATCCCTCATGATGGGGGATGCATCACCAAGGGGAATAATCCCTCATGATGGGGGATGCATCACCAAGGGGAATAATCCCTCATGATGGGGGATGCATCACCAAGGGGAATAATCCCTCATGATGGGGGATGCGGATGCATCACCAAGGGGAATAATCCCTCATGATGGGGGATGCATCACCAAGGGGAATAATCCCTCATGATAGGGGATGCATCACCAAGGGGAATAATCCCTCATGATGGGGGATGCATCACCAAGGGGAATAATCCCTCATGATGGGGATGCATCACCAAGAGGAATGATCCCTCATGATGGGGGATGCATCACCAAGAGGAATAATCCCTCATGATGGGGATGCATCACCAAGGGGAATAATCCCTCATGATGGGGGATGCATCACCAAGGGGAATAATCCCTCATGATGGGGGATGCATCACCAAGGGGAATGATCCCTCATGATGGGGGATGCATCACCAAGGGGAATAATCCCTCATGATGGGGGATGCATCACCAAGGGGAATAATCCCTCATGATGGGGGATGCATCACCAAGGGGAATAATCCCTCATGATGGGGGATGCATCACCAAGGGGAATAATCCCTCATGATGGGGGATGCATCACCAAGGGGAATAATCCCTCATGATGGGGGATGCATCACCAAGGGGAATAATCCCTCATGATGGGGGATGCATCACCAAGGGGAATAATCCCTCATGATGGGGGATGCATCACCAAGGGGAATAATCCCTCATGATGGGGGATGCATCACCAAGGGGAATAATCCCTCATGATGGGGGATGCATCACCAAGGGGAATAATCCCTCATGATGGGGGATGCATCACCAAGGGGAATAATCCCTCATGATGGGGGATGCATCACCAAGGGGAATAATCCCTCATGATGGGGGATGCATCACCAAGGGGAATAATCCCTCATGATGGGGGATGCATCACCAAGGGGAATAATCCCTCATGATGGGGGATGCATCACCAAGGGGAATAATCCCTCATGATAGGGGATGCATCACCAAGGGGAATAATCCCTCATGATGGGGATGCATCACCAAGAGGAATGATCCCTCATGATGGGGGATGCATCACCAAGGGGAATAATCCCTCATGATGGGGGATGCATCACCAAGAGGAATAATCCCTCATGATGGGGGATGCATCACCAAGGGGAATGATTCCTCATGATGGGGGATGCATCACCAAGGGGAATAATCCTCATGATGGGGGATGCGTCACCAAGGGGAATAATCCCTCATGATGGGGGATGCATCACCAAGAGGAATAATCCCTCCATGAGTGCATAGCTTAAAAACCAAAAAACGAAAGAAAGGAATAAAACATGTTTTTATGCTCCCCAAGGGAGGTATGTAGTTTTCACTGTCTGTCTGTCTGTCTGTCTGTCTGTCTGTCTGTCTGTCTGTCTGTCTGTCTGTCTGTCTGTCTGTCTGTCTGTCTGTCTGTCTGTCTGTCTGTCTGTCTGTCCGATTCAATATTTCCCATCCGGGCTGCAACTTCTGCTGCTATCACTTGGACTGTGATATTTCTTGTTCATTTATTGGTCGATTTTTCTAATTCTTTCATTTATTTTGATGCTTTAGAAAGTCGTGTTTGATTAGATGTGTGTGAACATGTTTGTTCATGACCCTGTGTTGCAGGTCGACAGTTGGATGGAATTCACTTTGCAATGACGTTCCTGGAGACATGGCAGAAGGTCCAGCAAGGGGACCAGCTGGAGTATCTGAAGTGGCATGCCAAGGACAAAGACGTGATTGTAATAGGTGGGGGTGACACCGGCTGTGATTGTATAGCTACGTCCCTGAGACATGTAAGTAATGTTAGAAGTTGTATCATCAACGCCCAGTTTTCGAATTTATGTGCAATATTTATATAGCATCATTGCTGTTAGTAACAGGTATTTGAATTATATTGTAAACGCTAAATCTGACAACTAGTTGCATTTTATTTAAAATATATCTAATGTAGATGTTTTCATTAATGTCATACACGTGTACCCTAAAAATCACTTAAGCAGGTGTATATACATAGACATATTTGTTTATTTTTGTAACTCTAATCATAGATAGCAGTCATGTGAGAATGCCGGAAACACATTTCTGTTACATAAAATTTGATTGGTTGTGTAAAACAAGGTCTGTTTTTTGGTGGTATGTTGAAAAAATGTTGTAGTTTTATTTTAAAGATGTTATGCAATCTAGGATTAGTCAAGCGTATTAAATGCAACAATGATCATTTTACATAGTTATATTATTTCATCTCTATAAAAGAGACTGACTAGAAGCTATTCACCATCAAACCTAAGATGTTCGAAAACCGATATGACCATGATATATAAAGTACATGAAGGTGCTCAGATAGAATCAAATGCATTTATGGCGGCATTAAATAAACTTATTAGTCAGTCAGATAGAATCTATATATTATGTATTCTGCAAACTGTTCATAGGCCAGACGTACTTAGTTTATACAAATTTATTTGAGCTCGATTGCGCAACAATAACAATAACTTATATTAATCACTCTCGAGACCTTATTCCTGATGGAATCCATCGCCAAGAGGCATGTGGAATTTAAATGCCTTGCCTAAGGGCACAATCGTAACGGCTCCAACGGGGCTCAAACTCCGGGCCTTTCACACCTGAAGCGAACGCGCATCCACTGAACTATCATCATGACCAGAAGTACTTCATACAGTTATTGTACACATTTTGTTTGGCAGTCATAATTTGTGAAAATCATCATAAATTATACTGTCTTATACAAACCATTTCTTTGGTTATATCTTCTTTGCATTACTTTCAACTTTGCATAGTATAATACCGTACATACTCGCCTATAAGACAATCTTGCATATAAGACGACCCCCATACTTTGTTCCTGAAATCTGGGTTTTGGCATACACTCGTACATAAGACGGGTTGATAAAATGGACAGCAGGTACAAGTATAAATTGCATGTTTGGTTTGGCCAGTGTAAGTTGAAGAAATGTTCAGTGTTGAGTGCTTATGGATACCATTTAACAGGTTTTTTTTAAACATTTTTTTTAGCACTCGCTTATAAGATGGTATTCCATTTTGAGGCTATAATCTGGTGGCAAACTCATCTTATAGGCGTGTATGGACAGTAGCCAAGTGTTTAATCTAAAACAAGATATTGGCAATTACTACTCGATAATTACTTTTGCTCACGGCGGTTTTTTTTATCCATATTTTAAAATGGTATTAAACGTAATTATGTACGGAACAAACATATTACACACTTATTGAGTTAAAGATGCCCTCCTTATACAAGTCGTTGCTCAAATCCGACATTAATAAACATAACACGGCACAGCAGACGACAATCCGCCAAAGCAGATGACAATCTGTGACTGCTTTAAGAAGTAAGCAATTAACACTTGTATGTAACATGTCCATGGGGTAAATCGCTGTCATCATTATCATTACCAATTGATTTACATGTTCTATTTTTAGAATGCATAACTCTACCTGACATGACATTATATGTAGATTTAAACCATTCGTCATTAAATTGCATAACATATTTACCAAAGTATTGATATTCTTTATAGAACATGATTATGAAGCGCCGCCGTATAAACACTGGATTTGTATCAAACCATACACGTAATTTCTAAATATCATGGGCCACTCTAGACTGACTATCCTTGACTCGAACCACCCATAACTCAAACCATTATTCACGGATCCGTCGAGTTTGAGGCAATGAAGTTTGACTGTACATCAATTCTCTAGACTGTTATATCGCCCATCGCATCAGTTCTCTAGACTGTTTTTTATATCATTCACTACATATATTCTCAACACCCTTCACCCACTACATCAATTCTCTACACTGTTCACCCACTACAGTAATTCTCTATACTGTTCACCCACTACATTAATTCTCTAGACTGTTCACCCACTACATTAATTCGCTAGACTGTTCACCCACTACATTAATTCTCTAGACTGTTCAACCACTACATTAATTCTCTAGAGTGTTCAATCACTACATTAATTCTCTAGACTGTTCAATCACTACATTAATTATCTAGACTGTTCACCCACTACATTAATTCTCTAGACTGTTCAGCCACTACATTAATTCTCTAGACTGTTCAATCACTACATTAATTCGCTAGACAGTTCACCCACTACATTAATTCTCTAGACTGTTCAATCACTACATTAATTCTCTAGACTGTTCACCCACTACATTAATTATCTAGACTGTTCAACCACTACATTAATTCTCTAGACTGTTCAACCACTACATTAATTCTCTAGAGTGTTCACCATCTACATTAATTCTCTAGACTGTTCAACCACTACATTAATTCTCTAAACTGTTCAACCATCTACATTAATTCTCTAGACTGTTCACCCACTACATTAATTCTCTAGACTGTTCAATCACTACATTAATTCACTAGACTGTTCACCCACTACATTAATTCTCTAGACTGTTCAATCACTACATTAATTCTCTAGACTGTTCAATCACTACATTAATTCTCTAGACTGTTCAACCACTACATTAATTCTCTAGACTGTTCAACCACTACATTAATTCTCTAGAGTGTTCACCATCTACATTAATTCTCTAGACTGTTCAACCACTACATTAATTCTCTAGACTGTTCAACCACTACATTAAATTCTCTAGAGTGTTCAATCACTACATTAATTCTCTAGAGTGTTCACCATCTACATTAATTCTCTAGACTGTTCAACCACTACATTAATTCTCTAGACTGTTCAATCACTACATTAATTCTCTAGACTGTTCACCATCTACATTAATTCTCTAGACTGTTCAACCACTACATTAATTCTCTAGACTGTTCAACCACTACATTAATTCTCTAAACTGTTTACCCACTACATTAATTCTCTAGAGTGTTCATCAACTACATTAATTCTCTAGACTGTTCAATCACTACATTAATTCACTAGACTGTTCACCCACTACATTAATTCTCTAGACTGTTCAATCACTACATTAATTCTCTAGACTGTTCAATCACTACATTAATTCTCTAGACTGTTCAACCACTACATTAATTCTCTAGACTGTTCAACCACTACATTAATTCTCTAGAGTGTTCACCATCTACATTAATTCTCTAGACTGTTCAACCACTACATTAATTCTCTAGACTGTTCAACCACTACATTAAATTCTCTAGAGTGTTCAATCACTACATTAATTCTCTAGAGTGTTCACCATCTACATTAATTCTCTAGACTGTTCAACCACTACATTAATTCTCTAGACTGTTCAATCACTACATTAATTCTCTAGACTGTTCACCATCTACATTAATTCTCTAGACTGTTCAACCACTACATTAATTCTCTAGACTGTTCAACCACTACATTAATTCTCTAAACTGTTTACCCACTACATTAATTCTCTAGAGTGTTCATCAACTACATTAATTCTCTAGACTGTTACATCATTCTCTACAAGGCTGATAATAATAGTTCAACTATTTATTCTCAATGATTTATATTGTAAGGGAGCAAAGTCAATCACTTCCTTTGAGATTCTTCCGCCACCTCCAAAGTCGAGGGCTTCTAATAACCCATGGCCAACATTCCCTCGAGTGTTCAAGATGGACTACGGGCATGAAGAGGTGGAACTTAAGTATGGACGAGATCCCAGAATCTTCAACATTGCTAGCAAGGTCAGTATTTATTACCAGCTTGTTGTTAACTTAGGATTTACTAAGACATATAGTGACCTAGTTTATTTACCAGGAGCAATTATCCATGTTGTACGGTTATAAATTGAGTGTGTTATTTAGTTTATACAAATTTATTTTTGCTGGATTGCGAAACAATTTTTTATAACTTATTTTAATCACTCTCGAGGCCTCATTCTTGATGGAATCCATCGCCACGAGGGAGAGAGAAGAGGCAACATGGAATTTAAATGCCTTGCCTAAGGACTCCAGCGGGGCTTGAACTCTGAACCTTTCGCACCTGAAACGAATGTGCATCCACTGCGCTATCACGACTTCCACAAGTGTGTTATTTAACAGTTAAATGTTCTTTTTCTGCATTTCATCGCGGTATGGAATGTTAGTTTTTTACACCTAGTACGAATATGGTGTAAAAAGATTGACATTTCATACCTCGATGAAGCTCATGCAAGTTGTCTTCTTGATTCGTCCATGTTCCTATGGTGTTGGAATGGACTATATTTTGTTGAGCAGTCGCGCATTAATAATCACCCTGGATACTTAGGGAATAGAATAATTGCGTGGCTCATTGGATTATGAACAGTGATCACATGGGCTGAATCAGCCAATCAGAATCACGACACTGCAAGAAGTTGTAATTATGTCTCCCCTAATTGGAGGGGGAGGGGAGGGAGGGGAGGGGCATATTGTCTTTGCCAGGAGATAAATGATTATTAGCTAATACAATGTAATAAGACATTGTTTTATAGGAATTTCTGGATGATGGAAATGGCCATGTGTGTGGTATCAAGACATATATGGTGGAATGGATGAAAGATGAAACTGGGCGCTGGAATATGCAACCTATTCCTGGTAGGAATTTTTTCTGCTGAATAGTTACTTACAACACTGATAAAGAAAGTAAAATTGTCTCTGTAGACTGATGAACTTTAAAGGTCAAAGATATTGAAATATAATATTGCACAATTTTTTAACATAGTTGTATATCATTAAATATACTATTATATCTCCATGCAAACGACAGCCATTTAGCTAACATGCAGTGGATAAGTAGTCGCCATATCTATCCCACCTCCATAGATATTACTGGGACTACATAGAGATTTAGGTTAATATACTATTATATCTCCATGCAAACGACAGCTATTTAGCTATCATGCAGTGGATAAGTAGTCGCCATATCTATCCCACCTCCATAGATATTACTGGGACTACATAGAGATTTAGGTTAATATACTATTATATCTCCATGCAAACGACAGCCATTTAGCTAACATGCAGTGGATAAGTAGTCGCCATATCTATCCCACCTCCATAGATATTACTGGGACTTCATGGAGATTTAGGTTAATATACTATTATATCTCCATACAAATGACAGCCATTTAGCTAACATGCAGTGGATAAGTAGTCGCCATATCTATCCCACCTCCATAGATATTACTGGGACAGCATGAGATTCTGGCCTTTATTATGAACATTGGTTTGGTTACTACATTGTCAATGTATGTCGTATTGGTAATGGCGTCGAGAAGTGCTTCTATGAGGGAAAGTGTACATATTGTCGCATCGAAACAACATAGGAAGTCATTTCACTGATAAATTTCTATATTTCATTGAAAAGTATAAAATAAAGACATTTATATTTGTTTGTTTAAATGAATGATCAAAATAATATTTCACTCGCTAGCATCTCATCACTCGCTAGCATCACTCGCTAGCATCACTCGTGATAATTATGCTTTCAATGTTCAATCGGTGAAATATAATTCAATGATACATGTACACTGAAACGAACAACTATCCTAGTTTTGCAAATATATTTTAGCTTCATTGCAAAACAAGTTCTTACAACTTATATTAATCACTCTCGAGACCTCATTCCTGATGGAATACACTGCCACGAGGGAGAGAGAAGAGACAATGTGGAATTTAAATGCCTTGCCTAAGGGCACAGCTGGACGTGAACGCCGGACCTTTCGCACCTGAAGCGAATGCGCATCCACTGCGCTATCACGACTTCCACATCTTATTGTTATTATTAAATTTTGACAAAAGGTTTAAAAAGATTAAAGGTGATTATCAACTATTCTCAGATTCTGAGAAGACATTCAAGGCAGACTTGATACTGCTGGCTATGGGGTTCTTAGGACCAGAGAAGAAAGTTATAGAGGACATGAGCCTCAAGATGGACCCTAGAGGAAACGTCCAGACCCCGGAACACAAGTATTCCACCAGTGTACCAAATGTATATGCTGCAGGAGGTAAGTGACTTTCATCGGGCACCTGAGAATAAATCAGTTAGGTTGGTTATTGAAACACAATCCAACATTATGTGAAACTCCACCTCCAAATAGAAGTTACCTCCAAATATACCCAACATCCAAATAAACTCCACCTCCTAGAAGTTACCTCCAAATATACCCAACATACAAATATACTCCACCTCCTAAAGGTTACCTCCAAATATACCCAACATCCAAATAAACTCCACCTCCTAAAAGTTACCTCCAAATATACCCAACATCCAAATAAACTCCACCTCCTAAAAGTTATCTCCAAATATACTCCACCTCCAAATAAACTCCACCTCCTAAAAGTTACCTCCAAATATACTCCACCTCCAAATAAACTCCACCTCCATATAAAAGTTACCTCCAAATATACCCAACATCCAAATAAACTCCACCTCCATATAAAAGTTACCTCCAAATATACCCAACATCCAAATAAACTCCACCTCCAAATTAAGCGCCACCTCCAAATAAACTACCTCCAAATTAAACCACCGCCTCCAAATAAACTCAACCTCCAAATATTGTACATTTACAGTATATATGGGTGGTCCAGCATCTGCACACACAATGTCATCTGTTGTATATTTAAAGTATATATGGGTGGTCTAGCATCTGCACACACAATGTCCTCTGTTGTATATTTACAGTATATATGTGTGGTCCAGCATCTGCACACACAATGTCATATGTTGTATATTTACAGTATATGTGGGTGATCTAGCATCTGCACACACAATGTCATCTGTTGTATATTTACAGTATATATGGGTGGTCCAGCATCTGCACACACAATGTTATCTGTTGTATATTTACAGTATATATGGGTGAACCAGCATCTGCACACACAATGTCATCTGTTGTATATTTACAGTATATATGGGTGGTCCAGCATCTGCACACACAATGTCATCTATTGTATATTTACAGTATATATGGGTGGTCCAGCATCTGCACACACAATGTCATCTGTTGTATATTTACAGTATATGTGGGTGGTCCAGCATCTGCACACACAATGTCATCTGTTGTATATTTACAGTATATGTGGGTGGTCCAGCATCTGCACACACAATGTCATCTGTTGTATATTTACAGTATATGTGGGTGGTCCAGCATCTGCACACACAATGTCATCTGTTGTATATTTACAGTATATATGGGTGGTCCAGCATCTACACACACAATGTCATCTGTTGTATATTTACAGTATATATGGGTGGTGCAGCATCTGCACACACAATGTCATCTGTTGTATATTTACAGTATATATGGGTGGTCCAGCATCTGCACACACAATGTCGTCCGTTGTATATTTACAGTATATATGGGTGAACCAGCATCTGCACACACAATGTCCTCTGTTGTATATTTACAGTATATATGGGTGGTACAGCATCTGCACACACAATGTCGTCCGTTGTATATTTACAGTATATATGGGTGGTCCAGCATCTGCACACACAATGTCGTCTGTTGTATATTTACAGTATATATGGGTGGTACAGCATCTGCACACACAATGTCATCTGTTGTATATTTACAGTATATATGGGTGGTCCAGCATCTGCACACACAATGTCCTCTGTTGTATATTTACAGTATATATGGGTGGTCCAGCATCTGCACACACAATGTCATCTGTTGTATATTTACAGTATATATGGGTGGTCCAGCATCTGCACACACAATGTCATCTGTTGTATATTTACAGTATATATGGGTTATCTAGCATCTGCACACACAATGTCATCTGTTGTATATTTACAGTATATATGGGTTATCTAGCATCTGCACACACAATGTCATCTGTTGTATATTTACAGTATATATGTGTGGTCCAGCATCTGCACACACAATGTTGTCTGTTGTATATTTACAGTATATATGGGTGGTACAGCATCTACACACACAATGTTGTCTGTTGTATATTTACAGTATATATGGGTGGTGCAGCATCTGCACACACAATGTTGTATATTTACAGTATATATGGGTGGTCCAGCAACTGCACACACAATGTCCTCTGTTGTATATTTACAGTATATATGGGTGGTGCAGCATCTGCACACACAATGTTGTCTGTTGTATATTTACAGTATATATGGGTGGTCCAGCATCTGCACACACAATGTCCTCTGTTGTATATTTACAGTATATATGGGTGGTACAGCATCTACACACACAATGTTGTCTGTTGTATATTTACAGTATATATGGGTGGTGCAGCATCTACACACACAATGTCCTCTGTTGTATATTTACAGTATACATGGGTGGTCCAGCATCTGCACACACAATGTCATCTGTTGTATATTTACAGTATATATGGGTGGTGCAGCATCTACACACACAATATTGTCTGTTGTATATTTACAGTATATATGGGTGGTCCAGCATCTACACACACAATGTTATCTGTTGTATATTTACAGTATATATGGGTGGTCTAGCATCTGCACACACAATGTCATATGTTGTATATTTACAGTATATATGGGTTATCTAGCATCTGCACACACAATGTCATCTGTTGTATATTTACAGTATATATGGGTGGTGCAGCATCTGCACACACAATGTTGTCTGTTGTACAATTGCTACATACGAGATTGCCTCTGAAACATAACAAACAGCTAACTCAGTGTGTAAAATCCATGATGGTGGCCATCTTGAAAATCTATTTTTAACTTATCAGACCACTGTGTCAATTTTAATGGAACTTGGTAATAAGCAACTTGTAGATACAAGTTAATTGTTCAGTTCCAAATTCCAATATGGCCACCAGTACTTGACAAAGACTGTATTAGAATCTATGCATTCAGAATTGTTTAATAGATCGAGAAGATTAGCTTGTGTCAGCTCCTCATGAGTGGCATAGATTTCTATGTTCACAAGGGTCATATAGTTCGATCATTCACATAAGCAACCAAATTTATATTTATTTTAGGCTGAACAGTGTTTATATGATATAATATTATGCTACCATGCGCTTTTATATGATAGAATATTATGCTACCATGCGCTATATGGCGCTAGAAAGTCGTGCTTAGACGACGTCATAGATGATGTCACTGGCAGCTTAAGTCCGAAAATGTTGACCGTGACAATGTTTCAGACTGTTGTGGTTGAAAGCGATGCAATGGGGAATAGAATGTGTGATTTCATTGCTTTTAAATAACAGTCTGGTCTTGCAGATTAATTTGTCGTGTTGCTATTATCATGCTGTTTCTTGACATGTTCTATTTCCTGTTTACAGACTGTAGAAGGGGCCAGTCGCTGGTGGTTTGGGCAATCTTTGAGGGTCGGCAGGCAGCTAGGCAGATTGATCTTGAACTTATGGGTCAAACTGCGCTTGCAGGACCTGGCGGGATAGTGTACCAACCGGAACTGAACTGACAAGACACATGCAACATCCAGAATACACATTGTGATGTAATAGATACTTCTCGTTATATGTCAGATTCCATTAGATATCAGTTTATGTATTCAAATATTGAGTGTTACACAATTCATGAAGGTGTGAATAAACATACAACAATTAACTGTGGAATGAAACTATGGGTATTAACAACAGATACAGGAAGATCAACACTGTGGAACTATGGGTATTAACAACAGATACAGGAAGATCAACTAGATAATACGAGAGCCCATCAATATTTTGTGAACTAATTCTATGTTACGAGTATACGTAATCTAGCATACTTTTGACCACTACTCCTTTTCAAAGTAACGTCCCTTGCATAGTTTGCATTTATTTCACCACTCGACCCATGCTGCAGGCCACCACCACGTGACATCTCCCGCAAATTTATGTTTACGGTGCACCTCTCAACTCCTCTGGGACTCATATTTCTTACCACACAGTCAGTTTTTGAGACTTGGAAATAGCCAGAAGTCGCAAATTGCCAAATCTGTGCTGTATGATGGGTGCGGTAGCAGTTCTATACCCAGTTCCTTGATTGTGTCCGACACAACGCGGCTGCTATGGCTTGGCACGTTGTCATGGTGCAGCAGAATCTCAGACGTCTCAAGCTGTGGGCACTTTCTTTTAATAGCCGGCAACAGCTCATATTTAATTAATGTTGCATAATAATTCCAGTAACTGTAGTTGTCGGAGGAACAGTGATTTAAAATTATACACTGTATATCACAAACTATAATGGCCATTACTTTACCGACAGCCACTTTGGTTTCATTTGTAACAGTCACTGGCCTGCCAGTATGCTTATCATCTTCGGTTGTTTCTCTACCGTCCTTAAAGCAATTCACCCACTTTGAAATAGCACCATTCTATACCAAACTATACAAATCCTCCCAAATGTCGGAGAAAGATTTTCCGAGTACTATGCCCACACTACGCCCCCACACTACGCCCCCCACACTACGCCCCCCACACTACGCCCCACACTATGCCCCCCACACTACGCCCCCACACTACGCCCCCACACTACGCCCCCCACACTACGCCCCCACACTACGCCCCCCACACTACGCCCCCACACTACGCCCCCCAAACTACACCCCCCACACTACGCCCCCACACTACGCCCCCCACACTACGCCCACACTACTCCCGTGTGTGTATGTGTTCTGTTTATGAAGGTCTGTCTGCATGAAGCCACTGTAAATGAATGCCCCCGATTTGTAGATATATATTTTTGTTCCAAAGGGATAAATTTCGATCAAATGTAATTTAGGATGTGTATTTAATTACTCTATTTAATAATATTTAATGATCTCAAAATGTTACGGTTACTCTGTTAATGAACCAGTCTATATGAGGTTTGCATAGGGTTATATAGTTTGTTATATTCTGTTGCTTTTACAACTGTTGCATGCCTTATCATTGTGCTACCTGTTGGTAGGGTCTATTGTTGCTGGTAACTGTTGCATGCCTTATCATTGTGCTATATGTTGGTAGGGTCTATTGTTGCTGGTAACTGTTGCATGCCTTATCATTGTGCTATATGTTGGTAGGGTCTATTGTTGCTGGTAACTGTTGCATGCCTTATCATTGTGCTATATGTTGGTAGAGTCTATTGTTGTGGGTAACTGTTGCATGCCTTATCATTGTGCTATATGTTGGTAGGGTCTATTGTTGCGGGTAACTGTTGCATGCCTTATCATTGTGCTATATGTTGATAGGGTCTATTGTTGCGGGTAACTGTTGCTTGCCTTATCATTGTGCTATATGTTGGTAGGGTCTATTGTTGCGGGTAACTGTTGCATGCCTTATCATTGTGCTATATGTTGGTAGGGTCTATTGTTGCGGGTAACTGGTGAAATACTCCATTTTGTTTATTACATTCTAAATATATAGTCGTTTCTTAACATACCACTGGTCTTGACATTCCGAGGCATCCACGATTTTTCAGAACGAGGTAAAATAACGCCACCTATCATTCTTTCCATTGGATCAGTGTTGACCCAGAAATAGTAAACATGTGTTAATAAACAAGAAATCATAAACTGTCAACGTAAGTGGTGAGTAAACTACTGATGAAAGATGCTTACCTGAATATCAAATTCTATGTAAAATTACCCCACCCCTTTATCTGAAAAAAATGCTCCAAATGTCCATAATATATATTTATATTCATTCCAACTTTGTAAAATGGCGGTCTGCTGGGAGATTTAAAAAGATATTCATGTTTTTTTATGTTAAAATGATAAATTTACTGCTAGACTTACATATTATACAGATTACGGTGTCTATCAAATATTCACATAATTTTATTATGACTACCTTTGTATAAACACCCATATCAGGGCCTCGGCCATTTGCAGCGGTATACCCGGAACTACTGATTACGTAACTGCTAACACAAAGAAGTCATAGAATGAAGCAAAATGAGGTTTAAATTCAGGTACATAATAGTATATCTGTATTTTGGATTTGAATAGCTAGTACCGAGATATTCCCATAATGCATCCTACTATTGTATGCCTTACAAATAGAGATTAGGCCCTTCCCCACACAGAGATTTAGGCCCATTCCCCACATACAGGGTTAGGCCTTTCCCCACATAGATATTTAGGCCCATTCCCCACATACAGGGTTAGGCCTTTCCCCACATAGATATTTAGGCCCATTCCCCACATACAGGGTTAGGCCTTTCCCCACATAGATATTTAGGCCCATTCCCCACATACAGGGTTAGGCCTTTCCCCACATAGATATTTAGGCCCATTCCCCACATACAGGGTTAGGCCTTTCCCCACATAGATATTTAGGCCCATTCCCCACATACAGGGTTAGGCCTTTCCCCACATAGATATTTAGGCCCATTCCCCACATACAGGGTTAGGCCTTTCCCCACATAGAGATGTAAGCCCTTCCCCGCATAGTGTGTTAGGCCCTTCTCCACCATCCTCCAAAATATTAAATTACTAATATGCTATTGAGGGCGTTGCCCCACTGTTTGGGGAGGGTGGGGGAGAAAGTTAGGGGGAATTGGGTGGAGGTGCATGATGGTAGGAGGATGGGGGTGGAATAAAGAAACACTGATAATATGAAGCACCAAGTTTGAGGGAGCATTCATAGCATCTAACATTTATAGTTGAACATCTGTCTCTGTGATAATCTCCTGATCATAGAATCTCAAGTTTTACTTTGCTTCATTATTTTGTAATTTGTTGTATATTTTGTGAATTTTTGGTAAGCAATAAACAAGAATTATCAGGTTACTCTTGTGATACTAGATTTTGTATTGTACACGAGTGGCGGGATTTCATATTGTACACGAGTGGCGGGATTTCGTATTGTACACGAGTGGAGGGACTTCATATTGTACACGAGTGGCGGGATTTCGTATATTGTACACGAGTGGGGGGATTTCGTATTGTACACGAGTGGGGGATTTCATATTGTACACGAGTGGGGGGATTTGGTATTGTACATGAGTGGGGGGATTTGGTATTGTACATGAGTGGGGGGACTTCATATTGTACACGAGTGGGGGAATTTTGTATTGTACACGAGTGGTGGGGATTCAGACAAGTCACACGAGGGGCACAGCCTCGGGTTACACCTTGAGTGTGTTCGCATATGAATCACCCCACAAGAGTGCAATATAAAATTAAGTATCAAAAGAGTAATCTAATAATCCTTTCATTATAATATTTATGTCCCTTGTTAATACATTACCAGTGGTCCGATTAGCGCAGTGGTTAGCGCGCTCGCTTCTCACCAATGCAACCTGGGTTCGATCCTCAGACCAGGAAGTATGTGAAATGGTACGGTGGTCGCCAGATCGGACAGGTGGGTTTTTTCCGGGTACTCCGGTTTCCTCCCACATGAATGACCACATATACGCTTTCATCCGCGCCAATGAGAGTGCTTAATATAAGTTGTTAGAACTTGCTTCGCAATCGTTGTAAAATAAAGTTTAAAAAAAAAATACATTACCAAAACTTTAACATTTATTACTCATTTTCACTTCTGTACTGAATATATTTCCTATGCAATCATTTTTGTGACATCACCACTATTGAACTCGCATCTCATAATACACCGCTAGAGCAAATCTAGAATGTGGAATGTGGAGTTATTTACGCATGATTAGTTACAGTATAATTATATAAACTCTATTTTATTTTACAACGACCACGAAATAAGTTTTAACAACTTATATTAATCACTCTCGATGATGTATCATGTAGTATGTTTTAGGTTTCATTTTTGGGAATACAATTGTAAGATATTATCATGAAATTTATCATGTGTGCTTAAGGGTATTGACGAGAATATCCAGGTGTGAAACAAAATTAATGGGGTAAAATGTGGCTGCTTTTGTTACTATTAATAGTCTAATGTTATAGCAATTTACGTTTTACTGTTATAGCTGAGCCGTTTCGCATGTCTTTTTTTAATTTTTTAAAATTGTATTTAAGTTTTATTTAACGTCGCTACCAGTTGCCCATTTAAGCGACGAACAGTTTACCTAATAACACCTTTCCAGGACAGGCTCCAGCAGTTAACCAGTACTTGGTTCACCAACCTCCGTATGAAACTGCCAACTTTTTCATATAAATGAGACACAACCTGAGCATGGCTCAAACCTGTGACCATCAGTGATGATAGGTTACAGATGTTTTTATGAAACTCATCAGGGTACAGATGTGGTGCAATCCAAGATGGCCACCTTGTTGCTATGAATAGATTGATTTTAACATTTCATTTTTGGAAATGTAGCACATATAGTATAATATATTCATTTGTTTTCTTGTGTATGCCTCGTCCATAGAGAAAAATATCTGTAGAAAGCAAGCATTGAATCCAAACTCTCCTGTTTTGTTCACAATAAATAAATCAACCATTATACCTATATATGTCTGCCACACCCCACATATCTTTATGAAATAAAAAATGGCCGACATGTTAATATAAATAGTTTAAACTATATATTTATTATAACGATTGCGAATAAAGAGTTAGCTTGTTTGTGTCTCTTCACATACATGTATATTCATGTTATTGAAATCATGGTATATTAGATCATCTTGGCTGAAATTGTTTTTGTCAGATTCAAGATGGCGGACTTGCTATAAATAGATTATGTTCAGCATTTCATTTTTGGGAATACCTCTTAATTTATCATGTATTGAGAAAATCTAGTTGTGCTAAAAAATTATTATATAAGGATTGAAATTTTTTATGCAAGATGAATGACCTGTTTTTCAAATAATAATAGCGCCCATTTAATGTGTTCTTTGTGCATATACCGATTCACATAATTATATTGAGTTGACCTCTTTCTCCGTGCATCCATCCTGTGTTATATGATACATGGATACACATTACGTCCACTTTGCTTCCCATTTCATTGCTTGCATCACCGACAGTGAGCTCACATATTTTCTCACATATATTGCTGAAAATCCTTGTTGCACGTGTTTTGGATAGTTATGCTTTATTGTTGTATTTGCCATCACAAATTCTTGTGCACGCAATTTATGCCTGCTTTCGTCCGTGAACATTTTCAAAAGTCTTCCTCCTCAGTAACCATTGGGTCTATATCCACCATTTATGGTCCTGATACTTGTGTACCGGTAGGCGGGAATTACAAAATTGTTAAAATCGCGTTATTACAAGATGGTCACTGTCAAAATATAGCACACATTCTTAAATCATCTCACGTACTACCAACCGGATTTTGGCAATTCTTGGTAGGAACGATCGATGTACAATGCTCTTCCAAAACTGTTCCAAAAAAATGGGCGTGACCCACTAGGTCAAATGTTATTTTTGAGCGAATATGGTCATGTCATATATCAATCACAATACAAACGTATCGACATGGTGATCGAAAGGTCAAAAGATTTTACTTTTATTATAGATTTCAAAGGTTTTCTTCACCCAAACCGTTCCAAACCGTTTGACCAATGGTAGCCAAATTTCACAATTATATTCCATGGGTGAAGCCTTTTCAGATTTGATCAAATAGAGGTTGTCGTGAACAAAAGATACAAAAGATAAAAATAATACAAATTCTTCAAACATCTTCTCACGAACCACCGGTTGGATTTTGGCAACATTTGGTAGGAATGATCGATGTACAATGCTCAAAGTTGTTTAATGGATCAAGAATGGGCGATGCCTGCTAGGTCAATGTTGTTAAAATGGTGACCCTGAGGTAACAGTTGGCCTTCTTTATTGTGTAAACTGCTTAACTTATCTTTTTAAAACTTGATGTTTATATTTTATAACATCCTATACAAAATGGCTGACTTGTCACTGTGTTTCGAATTTTAATTATGCTCAATCTATGAATATATTTTATCCAAAATGGTCGCTTTAACATTTCGTTTGTGACTGAATCACTTCACATATCTTTATGAAATTCATCATGTTACTATAAATAGATTATGCTTAATGTTTCAATTTTGGACATACCATATAAGATATCACCACGAAATTGATCCTGTATAGTTGGGGGTATTTATGGTATGGGATCCAAAATGGCCGCTCTGTTTCTATAATTAGGTTATGTTTACCATTTCGCTATTTTGCATGTGGTGTTTTCTTGTAGCTGTAGATTAAATATTTATAAACTGCATCATTGTACTTTATGGTATGTGTGTGCACAGCCATGATAATTGGCATAATTAAAAATAAATTGTTATAGATTTTGTTTAGATTATGTTTGGGCTAAACACCACGCCTCTCAATAGGCTTACAAAAAGTGTAGATCCAGATGAGCCGGCTCGTAACAAGCCATGTCATCGGGATCTGGACTTTTTGCCAGTAATATTACTATATTTAGACAAAAATTACCCATTTTGATAAATGAACTGGTCCAAATGTAATTTTCTTATGAATTTATTGGTCTGAAAATATCATGGACCAGTCCATGTCAGTTACTTGGTTGAATGGGTTAATACTTTATTTTTAGACATCGAGGTGTGTGTGTTTTACGTTTATTTATCGTTGCTACCGGTTGCCCATATGAGCGACGCCTCCTGAAGAGATTAGTCATTTTAGATTTGTGGAGGATAGTGCAATGATACAGACAGAGACCCATTCCAGAGTCTCCTCTGGTTCTTTTATGTGCATGATGTAAAGCACCATCACAAGACCTCGGTTTAACGTCCCATCTGAAAGACTGTTAATTTTATTAGGGTCAGACGGGGGATCGAACCTGACATCGAGGTGCATAAAGTCAGCAGATTAAGCATAGGCGAAATATAATAGTTAATATGTTCTTATATAGATGCACATGCATGCAAAACAATCAAAGAATCCACTTGTCTGCTCGCCAATTAACCTTGCTGATGTCTATTTTTATGACAATTAGTACAAGTGTGCAATCCATGCATCAAGGAGACTTCTTTGAATCCAAAATAGTTTGCTTTCAACATTTTGTTAAATAAATTTTAAGCAAATATTTTTTGTTTTTCTAAACCATGTTAGTTACCCTTGGTTACTATAAATAGTTGAATGTTTTGTTTGAGAATACCAATCGAGGTTACTTATATAGTGAGATTGTCCAAAATCTATGTATTCAATATGGCCACTCCTGTTCCTATGAATACGGTAATTTGTTTGTGAGTAATCTTTTATAGTTATTTATCAGATGGTAACCACGCATATAAAGTTGTTAGACGTCAATAGTGAAGCTGCTTTTGACAAGATGATTTCAATGAGACTTTAACCCTTTCCTTCATAAAAGCACATCTTGACGTCATTACCAATACGACATATATTGACAATGTAGTAGCCAAACCAATGTTCATAAACCCTTTCCCTCATAGAAGCACATCTTGACGTCATTACCAATATGACATACATTGACAATGTAGTAGCCAAACCAATGTTCATAAACCATTTCCCTCATAGAAGCACATCTTGACGTCATTACCAATACAACATACATTGACAATGTAGAAGCCAAACCAATGTTCATAAACCATTTCCCTCATAGAAACACCTTGACGTCATTACCAATACAACATACATTGACAATGTAGTAGTCAAACCAATGTTCATAAACCATTTCCCTCATGGAAGCACATCTTGACGTCATTACCAATACAACATACATTGACAATATAGTAGCCAAACCAATGTTCATAAACCATTTCCTTCATGGAAGCACCTCTTGACGCCATTACCAATACAACATACATTGACAATGTAGTAGCCAAACCAATGTTCATAAACCCTTTCCCTCATAGAAGCACCTCTTGACGTCATTACCAATACAACATACATTGACAAAATAGTAGCCAAACCAATGTTCATAAACCATTTCCCTCATAGAAGCACATCTTGACGTCATTACCAATACAACATACATTGACAATGTAGTAGCCAAACCAATGTTCATAAACCATTTCCTTCATGGAAGCACCTCTTGACGCCACTACCAATACAACATACATTGACAATGTAGTAGCCAAACCAATGTTCATAACCCTTTCCCTCATAGAAGCACATCTTGACGTCATTACCAATACAACATACATTGACAATGTAGTAGCCAAACCAATGTTCATAAACCATTTCCCTCATAGAAGCACCTCTTGTAGTAGCCAAACCAATGTTCATAAACCATTTCCCTCATAGAAGCACCTCTTGACGCCATTACCAATACGACATACATTGACAATGTAGTAGCCAAACCAATGTTCATAACCCTTTCCCTCATGGAAGCACCTCTTGACGCCATAATAATAAAGGCCAGAATCTCATGTAATCCCAGTAATATCTATGGAGGTGGGATAGATATGGCGACTACTTATCCACTGCGTGATAGCTAAATGACTGTCATTTGTATGGAGATATAATAGTAGATTAACCTAAATCTCTATGAAGGACAGGGTTAAAGTATACATAACTCTTATAACTTTTATCAAATTTGACAAGATCCGTTAATTTTTACTTACAATGTGTTACATACTGAGATATGCTACATACTGAGATATGCTACATACTGAGATGTGCTACATACTGAGATATGCTACATACTGAGATATGCTAGATACTGAGATATGCTACATACTGAGATGTGCTACATACTGAGATGTGCTACATACTGATGAGATGTGCTACATACTGATGAGATGCGCTACATACTGAGATGTGCTACATACTGATGAGATGTGCTACATACTGATGAGATATGCTACATACTGAGATGTGCTACATACTGAGATGTGCTACATACTGATGAGATGTGCTACATACTGATGAGATGTGCTACATACTGAGATGTACTACACACTGATGAGATGTGCTACATACTGAAGAGATATGCTACATACTGAGATGTGCTACATACTGATGAGATGTGCTACATACTGATGAGATGTGCTACATACTGATGAGATGTGCTACATACTGAGATGTACTACATGCTGAGATGTGCTACGTACTGAGATATGCTACATACTGAGATGTGCTACATACTGATGAGATGTGCTACATACTGATGAGATGTGCTACATACTGAGATGTACTACATGCTGAGATGTGCTACATACTGAGATATGCTACATACTGAGATGTGCTACATACTGATGAGATGTGCTACATACTGATGAGATGTGCTACATACTGATGAGATGTGCTACATACTGAGATGTACTACATGCTGAGATGTGCTACATACTGAGATATGCTACATACTGAGATGTGCTACATACTGATGAGATGTGCTACATACTGATGAGATGTGCTACATACTGATGAGATGTGCTACATACTGAGATGTACTACATGCTGAGATGTGCTACATACTGAGATATGCTACATACTGAGATGTGCTACATACTGATGAGATGTGCTACATACTGATGAGATGTGCTACATACTGATGAGATGTGCTACATACTGAGATGTACTACATGCTGAGATGTGCTACATACTGAGATATGCTACATACTGAGATGTGCTACATACTGAGTGTTTGTGGTGTGTTTGAGATGTGCTACATACTGATGAGATGTGCTACATACTGATGAGATGTGCTACATACTGATGAGATGTGCTACATACTGATGAGATGTGCTACATATTGATGAGATGTGCTACATACTGATGAGATGTGCTACATACTGAGATGTACTACATGCTGAGATGTGTATTAACGAGTGCAAGATTACAAATCATTATTACTCTCTGGTATTTCCAATTTTAATCAGTCTTTTACATATTGTTTTACATTCTGCCATATGATCAGGTAAAACAGCTCATGTCATATCAACGACTCTAGCTATTATTGGTGGAGGAAGACCCCTCGTGCCTATCCGAACAGTATTTCAGGCATGGACAGGCACCCAGGTAGAACCACTGAACTTCCACAAACCAGCTGGATAGCTTCCTCACATGTAAGAAATTGACAACACAGGTGGATTCGAACCTACAGCAGTACTGGACAGGTGATTTGAAGTCTACCTTAACCCCTTGGCAGCGGAGGCTCTTTTATTTTTACCACCTTAATCGCTATTGATTGATCAAAATTATAATAAATTTGCATCTCATTGGCGACTTGAAACTTTTGATGCAAGACATGTACATGGGTTTGCAGGAACAATTTTGTCTATACTTTTGTCTGGTTTATATTGTCTGCGTTTCATCTCCAAAATCCCTGGTTGGATTTTCAACCATTTTCCTAGATTAAAGTGTCTCACGACGTTGGCGTGGATGAAAGCCTAAATGTGGTCATTCGTCTGGGAGGAAACTGGAGTACCCGGTGAAAACCCACCTGTCCGATCTGGCGACCACCGTACCATCTCACATACTTCCCAGTCAGGATCGAACACGGGTTGCATTGGTGAGAAGCGAGCGCGCTAACCACTGCGCTAATCGTTATTACCAATACCACATACATATTGACAGCACAATAGTCAAACTTGGGGTAATACCCGTAATAAAAAAATAGGTAAAAATATCATAATGGATACAACCCTTAAATTTCCCAATAATCTCTATGAAGGTGGGGTAGAATAAGCCGACTTTATCCATTGATTATGAATGGAGATACCGTAGGATATAAACCTAGGTCTCTATGAAGGTGGGTAGATAAGCCGACTTTATCCATTGATTATGAATGGAGATACCGTAGGATATAAACATATGTCTCTATGAAGGTGGGGTAGATAAGCCGACTTTATCCATTGATTATGAATGGAGATACCGTAGGATATAAACCTAGGTCTCTATGAAGGTGGGGTATATAAGCCGACTTTATCCATTGATTATGAATGGAGATACCGTAGGATATAAACCTAGGTCTCTATGAAGGTGGGTAGATAAGCCGACTTTATCCATTGATTATGAATGGAGATACCGTAGGATATAAACCTATGTCTCTATGAAGGTGGGTAGATAAGCCGACTTTATCCATTGATTATGAATGGAGATACCGTAGGATATAAACCTATGTCTCTATGAAGGTGGGTAGATAAGCCGACTTTATCCATTGATTATGAATGGAGATACCGTAGGATATAAACCTATGTCTCTATGAAGGTGGGTAGATAAGCCGACTTTATCCATTGATTATGAATGGAGATACCGTAGGATATAAACCTATGTCTCTATGAAGGTGGGTAGATAAGCCGACTTTATCCATTGATTATGAATGGAGATACCGTAGGATATAAACCTATGTCTCTATGAAGGTGGGGTATATAAGCTGACTTTATCCATTGATTATGAATGGAAATACCGTAGGATATAAACCTATGTCTCTATGAAGGTGGGTAGATAAGCTGACTTTATCCATTGATTATGAATGGAGATACCGTAGGATATAAACCTAGGTCTCTATGAAGGTGGGTAGATAAGCCGACTTTATCCATTGATTATGAATGGAGATACCGTAGGATATAAACCTAGGTCTCTATGAAGGTGGGTAGATAAGCCGACTTTATCCATTGATTATGAATGGAGATACCGTAGGATATAAACCTATGTCTCTATGAAGGTGGGTAGATAAGCCGACTTTATCCATTGATTATGAATGGAGATACCGTAGGATATAAACCTATGTCTCTATGAAGGTGGGGTATATAAGCTGACTTTATCCATTGATTATGAATGGAAATACCGTAGGATATAAACCTATGTCTCTATGAAGGTGGGTAGATAAGCTGACTTTATCCATTGATTATGAATGGAGATACCGTAGGATATAAACCTAGGTCTCTATGAAGGTGGGTAGATAAGCCGACTTTATCCATTGATTATGAATGGAGATACCGTAGGATATAAACCTAGGTCTCTATGAAGGTGGGGTAGATAAGCCGACTTTATCCATTGATTATGAATGGAGATACCGTAGGATATAAACCTAGGTCTCTATGAAGGTGGGGTAGATAAGCCGACTTTATCCATTGATTATGAATGGAGATACCGTAGGATATAAACCTATGTCTCTATGAAGGTGGGGTAGATAAGCCGACTTTATCCATTGATTATGAATGGAGATACCGTAGGATATAAACCTATGTCTCTATGAAGGTGGGGTAGATAAGCCGACTTTATCCATTGATTATGAATGGAGATACCGTAGGATATAAACCTAGGTCTCTATGAAGGTGGGTAGATAAGCCGACTTTATCCATTGATTATGAATGGAGATACCGTAGGATATAAACCTATGTCTCTATGAAGGTGGGTAGATAAGCCGACTTTATCCATTGATTATGAATGGAGATACCGTAGGATATAAACCTATGTCTCTATGAAGGTGGGTAGATAAGCCGACTTTATCCATTGATTATGAATGGAGATACCGTAGGATATAAACCTATGTCTCTATGAAGGTGGGTAGATAAGCCGACTTTATCCATTGATTATGAATGGAGATACCGTAGGATATAAACCTATGTCTCTATGAAGGTGGGTAGATAAGCCGACTTTATCCATTGATTATGAATGGAGATACCGTAGGATATAAACCTATGTCTCTATGAAGGTGGGTAGATAAGCCGACTTTATCCATTGATTATGAATGGAGATACCGTAGGATATAAACCTATGTCTCTATGAAGGTGGGTAGATAAGCTGACTTTATCCATTGATTATGAATGGAGATACCGTAGGATATAAACCTATGTCTCTATGAAGGTGGGTAGATAAGCCGACTTTATCCATTGATTATGAATGGAGATACCGTAGGATATAAACCTATGTCTCTATGAAGGTGGGGTAGATAAGCCGACTTTATCCATTGATTATGAATGGAGATACCGTAGGATATAAACCTAGGTCTCTATGAAGGTGGGGTAGATAAGCCGACTTTATCCATTGATTATGAATGGAGATACCGTAGGATATAAACCTATGTCTCTATGAAGGTGGGTAGATAAGCCGACTTTATCCATTGATTATGAATGGAGATACCGTAGGATATAAACCTATGTCTCTATGAAGGTGGGTAGATAAGCCGACTTTATCCATTGATTATGAATGGAGATACCGTAGGATATAAACCTATGTCTCTATGAAGGTGGGGTAGATAAGCCGACTTTATCCATTGATTATGAATGGAGATACCGTAGGATATAAACCTATGTCTCTATGAAGGTGGGTAGATAAGCCGACTTTATCCATTGATTATGAATGGAGATACCGTAGGATATAAACCTATGTCTCTATGAAGGTGGGTAGATAAGCCGACTTTATCCATTGATTATGAATGGAGATACCGTAGGATATAAACCTATGTCTCTATGAAGGTGGGTAGATAAGCTGACTTTATACATTGATTATGAATGGAGATACCGTAGGATATAAACCTATGTCTCTATGAAGGTGGGGTAGATAAGCTGACTTTATACATTGATTATGTATAGGATATAAGCAGAAAACGATCCAATATGAAAAATATTGGACTGTGAGGCGCATAGCGCCGAAGACAGTACCAATATTTTACATATTGGATCTGTTTGAGGCTTATATCTTACTTAAAACACACACTTATATAACAAGATAGTACTAATAAAAATTATTAATTTCGTACCGGTATGCCTAGGATTTAATATAATACAGCAGTCCAATATTAATAATAATGGACTGGAAGTACAAAGGTATGACCACTACAGTGTTTTAAGAATGGAGATACCGTAGGATATAAACCTACATTGTATGTCTCAAGAAGAGAAAGGGTTCAATTCCGCCACGGACGACGAAGATATAATTCAGACATGAATATCACGCTTATATTCATATTTAGGCATTTGGACTGTGGTTAACAATGTTTGGACTGTGGTTGACAACGTTTGGACAATATTTGGACTGTGGTTAAAAACATTTGGACTGTGGTTGACAACATTTGGACTGTGGTTGACAACATTTGGACTGTGGTTGACAACATTTGGACTGTGGTTGACAATGTTTGGACTGTGGTTGACAACATTTGGACTGTGGTTGACAACATTTGGACTGTGGTTGACAATGTTTGGACTGTGGTTGACAATGTTTGGACTGTGGTTGACAACATTTGGACTGTGGTTGACAACGTTTGGACTGTGGTTGACAATGTTTGGACTGTGGTTGACAACGTTTGGACAACATTTGGACTGTGGTTGAAAACGTTTGGACTGTGGTTGACAATGTTTGGACTGTGGATGTTTGGACTGTGGTTGACAATGTTTGGACTGTGGTTGACAATGTTTGGACTGTGGTTGACAACGTTTGGACTGTTGTTGACAATGTTTGGACTGTGGTTGACAATGTTTGGACTGTGGTTGACAACATTTGGACTGTGGTTGACAACGTTTGGACTGTGGTTGACAACATTTGGACTGTGGTTGACAATGTTTGGACTGTGGTTGACAACATTTGGACTGTGGTTGACAACATTTGGACTGTGGTTGACAACATTTGGACTGTGGTTGACAACATTTGGACTGTGGTTGACAACATTTGGACTGTGGTTGACAACGTTGGACTGTGGTTGACAATGTTTGGACTGTGGTTGACAACATTTGGACTGTGGTTGACAATGTTTGGACTGTGGTTGACAATGTTTGGACTGTGGTTAACAACATTTGGACTGTGGTTGACAATGTTTGGACTGTGGTTGACAATGTTTGGACTGTGGATGTTTGGACTGTGGTTGACAATGTTTGGACTGTGGTTGACAACGTTTGGACTGTGGTTGACAATGTTTGGACTGTGGTTGACAATGTTTGGACTGTGGTTGACAACGTTTGGACTGTTGTTGACAATGTTTGGACTGTGGTTGACAATGTTTGGACTGTGGATGTTTGGACTGTGGTTGACAACATTTGGATTGTGGTTGACAACATTTGGATTGTGGTTGACAATGTTTGGACTGTGGTTGACAATGTTTGGACTGTGGTTGACAACATTTGGACTGTGGTTGACAACATTTGGACTGTGGTTGACAACATTTGGACTGTGTTTGACAACGATATACACATAGTCTGAATATGAAAATGTGGATCGACATATATCAAAGAAGCTTACAGGTTCCTGAAGCCGTTCTGCGATCACATGATCATTGCCATAAAACAATAACAATAGATGTCCCAAAGATGTAGGAACCCCACAATAATATCCTGCCCAAGATTAGGTAAGTTGATGGATGAAGAGATAGAATGAAGATTTAATTTCCACCAAAGCACTGTAATAAAGTAACATTGAACGAAGAAAAGCAACACAGCAACATTGTTATTTGCATTTTTATTTATCTATAAGTTCCATTGATCGAGAGACAGTGCATTTAATAACTATACAAGGAAACAATTTGTCATTTACTGTTCAAAACATGTATGAAGCATTCAAGTTATATTCCTGTTCAAACTGACATCACAATTTCTAATATAGCTGTTTTCATACAAATTGTATGTGCACAAACCCAGTATTACGCGGCGTTTTATGGTACAGAAATCCAACTGTAACGTATAATAGGTAATTTAACATTGTTGAAAAATATATAATCTTTTTGGACTGTGATGGTCTTTTTTCCGTTCGGTTCGCTTTGTAGCTCCGTTTCCCCGTAGCAAATCATCAACGCAGAGACTAATGCGCGCATACCACTTACAGCATGTCTTATATCAAATTGCTGTCATAAAAACCTGGACATTAGCATACACTGCAGATACAGCTTCCTGGACATTATCATACACTGCAGATTCAGTTTCCTGGACAGCAATATGACTTCAAAGTTGTACTACTGTACAAAGTGACGGTCACAATGTCTATAAAGGTTATCGTGTAATTATACGCGTTACCAAACCAGCATTATCCCAAGTGTTTCAGTAAAAAATATCCAACTTAACACATTTTATTAATGTGCTCGAAAAATCTATAATTTTATATTGACTCGGATAATCTTTTACTTCGTTTTCTGACCATAACTCTGTTTCTATCATAACAAATCATAAAGGGCAAATAATAGTGAATAAATTAATGTGCGTAGATAAAACAATCACTTTTAGCATGTTTTATTATAATGAGGGACATTGGTCAGTAACTGCCCCTGAATACTCCCTAAAAGTAGATAGGTCCTATTAAGTGTTTTCCTCTGTTTTTATCGTTGTTTCCTTAGCACAACATACTAACAATTTTATTCCACTATCGCTTCTTATGATTATTAAATTACTATATCTCGACAAATCTCCTACAGTATATGCAATGGGTACTTATTTGTAAAACAATGCTATCAGTTAATTAACACAATTTGGATAAAATGACAGTTATCATACCGCAACATCTGGTTAGGGAACAACAGTAAAAACCAAGGATTCCAACTAAAATGACCTATTCACATATTGGAATAAATCAGACTTTATCTGCCAAGGGAGGTAATAGAAAATTAGAGATGTCTCTCATTGTTGGCATACAAACGTGACTCTCGCACACAGCATAATTTCCTCTCTCGGAACAGAAATATGACTACGGATTAATATTGAAGCCTAGTAAATAAATATACATTCAAAGTTTTAAAATCACATTTTTTCCTGGGTACTGTTTTTAAATATCGTCAGCTGTTGGGTTTTTTTTGGAGACTATTTAACCCTTTCAACCCCAAGTAACTGACATGAACTGGTCCATGATATTTTTAGACCAATAAATTAATAACATAATTATATTTGGATCAGTTCATTTATCAAAATGGGTAATTTTATCTAAAAATATTAATAATTATTACTGGCAAAAAAGTGCAGATCCTGATGAGATGGCTCGTTACGAGCCGGCTCATCTGGATCTACACTTTTCATAAGCCTATTTATAGGCCTGTGGGGTTGAAAGGGTTAAACACAATTTTAAAAATGATAATATTATTTATAAGCAATTGCAAATCATAAACGCACACACACGTGAGGGTTTTTTTTCAGTGTAAAAAGGGAGGATAATCTTGTCGAACTGCGGACAATTGTGTTAAATGCTAGACAGAGTAATTGAACTTGATTCAAGCATACTACTCTAAGATGATGAATAACTCTTACTTTACAGTAACGATGTTGCTGCTCAAGACACAGACCAACTTGCCACAAAACTCTAACCAGATTATCAAACAAATGTAAATGGGGGATAATTATGCTAAATGGTTGTATGTATGCCTATAGCATGTAAGCTAGGATATATATATACAGTCTACATCCGTTATGTCCAATTCTGTCGGATAGAACAAATACTTCGACATATCCTAAGTTTGACTTAATGAAATTCTATATAAACGTAGTCAGTTATATGTAAAATGATAGTGTCTGAAACGGGACTTTGATCCGACTTCGAGATAACCGGATAATTCGACATAACCGACTTTGACATAACGGATGTAGACTGTATATCGTAAATGTAGATTGCCTTGCACACCATACATGTGTTACAGTAGTCTTGCAAACACAAGCCAATGTCAATACATGTATACAGTACCAATCACAGGCACAAGACACACATTTTTTGTTTACTTACTATATGACCATAGGGCAATAAAAATATTTGTGTCTTGTGGGAAAATGTGTGTCTTGTGCCTGTGATACCAATAGTGTGAATTTATTACATGAATTCCAACATAACATATTATTAATACAATACAAGTACAAATGCTTTGATTTTACAGTGGTATATATAGACCATGGGTGTGTACACTTTGTTTACGACTGGGACAACGGGGCTTGACTGATTTTTCCCAAATTGAGATCACTTCATCCTCTATATGTCCACAAAGTTTCATTAAAATCCATCAACAACTGAGTTATCCTGTCCGCAGACGCACGCACGCACGCACGCACGCACGCACGCACGCACGCACGCACGCACGCACGCACGCACGCACGCACGCACGCACGCACGCACACACACACACAGCCAAAAACAATAACACCTGTTCCTATGGCGAGAGTTAATAAATGCATTTTGTTTACATTAGATTGTTAAGTGCATTGAAAATGATTCAATTTCCAACAAAACATCGTCTAAACGCTACATTCTAGAGCAACTTAGCCCATGGTTGCATCGTTTTCTATAAAAAAAAATGATTTTCAGCCTAAATTAAAAGGAACACTTGTTTGGTTATGTGAATGATCGAATTACATTCCACTCACGAACATCATTCATGATAATATTGCTTTCAATGTTCATTCGATGAAATATAATTTGATCATACACTGAAGCATACAAGTATCCTCTATTTAGTGGAGACCACATTTTCTCGGAAATCCCGACGAATACATTATATTGTCAAGTTGTAGTTTTACATCGTCATAAATACTTGTACAACGTTAAAAATACTTGTACAACGTTACAAATACTTGTACAACATTACAAATATGTGTACAACGTTACAAATACTTGTACAATGTTACAAATACTTGTACAACGTTACAAATACTTGTACAATGTTACAAATACTTGTACAATGTTACAAATACTTGTACAATGTCGTTACAAATACTTGTACAACGTTACAAATACTTGTACAATGTCACAAATACTTGTACAACGTTACAAATACTTGTACAACATTACAATCCAAACCATTCACAATTTATGTAATTTGTAACATTTTTTGTGTTATACGTGTAAATTTATTGGAATAAATACTGTTTAAACCAACATTACAAATATGTGTACAACGTTACAAATATGTGTACAACGTTACAAATACTTGTACAACGTTACAAATATGTGTACAACGTTACAAATACTTGTACAACGTTACAAATACTTGTACAACATTACAAATACTTGTACAACATTACAAATATGTGTACAACGTTACAAATACTTGTACAACGTTACAAATACTTGTACAACGTTACAAATACTTGTACAACGTTAAAAATACTTGTACAACGTTAAAAATACTCGTCCAATTCCTTATTTATATAATAATCATGTACATGATAGAAAATAAATACATTTAAACTAAAAATACTCGTACTTGATACTGGTAATACCTTAGTTAACAGACCAATGAATAAATCAGATCGGCCATTTTTTATGTATAAAAAAATATTTCTTGGATAAAATTATATAATGCAACAGAATAAAAAGTCCATGTAATGTAAATGTTTAACATTTCTAGTTATATTTGGCATCGGCAAAATTGTCATAATTTCAGGTTTAGATTTCGAAGCTTGCACCAATGACCGCTAAAACTGATATCTTTTACTAAAACATTAGGTTTGAAAAACAAATAAGACATTAAACTTTGTTGCATTTTCCATCGGCTTTCCATTAAAAATATCTATAATATCCAGTTGTCACTGCCTTTATTATTAAATTGACAGGTTAATATCATGAGGAATATGTAAAAAGTAGATCAAAGCTACCCAATCACAGGCACAAGACACAATTATTTTTTTTGCCCTAGGTCATACATGTATAATAAGTAATGTTTACTGAAGGCAACCAACATTACTTACTATATGACCATAGGGTAAACAAAATAATAATTTGTGTCTTGTGTCTGTGTACCAAAGCTATGTAAACACTTAATGTTAACAGGAAATTCATTACCCATACATACTCGCCTATAAGACGAGTTTTTACCAGATTATGGCCTCAAATTGACTTCCCGTCTTATAAGTGAGTGCTAAAAAACCTTTAAAAAAAATATTTAAATAAAAAAAATTTCAATATGTAGAATAGTATTTAAAGGCTTAGAAAAGACAACTCTGATATTGAAAATTTCTTGGACTGACCAAATATATACATGACCTAGTGTCCATTTTATCATGCGAGTGCATGCCAAAACCCACAGATTTCAGGATGAAAGTATGGGATCGTCTTATAGGCAAGTATGGAAGGTACATTCCAGGGATCGCAGGTTCGATCCCCCGTCTGACCATAATAAAATTAACACTCTTTCAGATGGGACTTTAAACCGAGGTCTCGTGTCGGTGCTGTACACCGGGCACGTAAAAGAACCAGAGGAGACTCTGGAATGGGTCTCTGTCTGTATCATTGCACTATCCTCCAAAAATCTAAATTGACTAATCTCTTCAGGAGGCGTCGCTCATATGGGCAACCGGTAGCGACGATAAATACACGTAAAACACTTCTTACAGTTTGGCATGAAATACCAGCGGATTAATCATCAAAATATCACACAGAATAATAAAATAAATACATCACATTCATATTTTGACTTTGCACACAATTGACCTTTCTGCCGATTTTGATTGACAGCTGGCGTTAGCCAATCGCATCGCACCATTCGCGCACACCCCCGGCAACGGTTTATCGCCGCCATCTTGTTAGACAAACAATGCATATTAGACACACTAGTAACGAGTAGACAAATTTGAAAAGGCGTGAATTTGATCGAAAATACGGGTTTAAAATTGTTTTAATGATATTGAAAATGTGTAGCTTTGGTGTGTGGGTTAGTTATAGTACAAAATTCGTCGATATCCTGGTGATCGACGTTAAATTCAACCCATTTCAAAATCCTTGGACAAATCTAAGTGTGTATATGAACCACAAAATACCAGACAGCTGCTTTAAAAACAATGCATCTATAAAAACACCGACTGACCCCATATAGTCATTCTTTTCTCACAAACACAGCAATCAAATTTAAGCGTGTCACACTGTTTATTGGGAGCAATCAACAACTTACCCACTAACGGTACATCACAGAGACCGCCGAGTTATAATACCCGATAGGGGCCACTGCTATCAAGATCAAAGTATTTCACATCGGAATTTAGCACTGATTGTGCTAATTGGTCAATTATAAAATGTGTGCACATAATTATATAATTGATTACTACACCGAGTCATTGTTTTATCGTTCTGTTAGATAAACGAGTTATGTAGTAACATTTTAATCAAATATGATAACGAGTGATCGTGATCTGAAATTATTTTTTGAAAAATATTTAAAATTAATTAATGCTGTCTGTCATTGACAATGGTGAAAAGATGTAGTTACGGGCTGTGTGACAGTGATGTAGATATCCAGATCGATTGATAGGTGACGTTAAATTCGTGCCATTTTCAAAACCTAAGACAAATCTTGAAAACATGTCTAAGGTGGATTAAGTTGTGTGAACGACCAAACGACCAGCTGAATACATCCAAAATTAATGCAAACAGATATATTTGCACAAAAGTAAGTTGAAATTAATTTATTTATGCATAATAAAATATTTCGAAAAAATATATTCTGCATTAATAGATCTACCGTTCACAAGAGATATGTGAGTATAGTGGTGATTATACATGTGGTTCATACATATTGTCGTGGATGGTGGACTAGGGATCAGATAGTAGTAATAGTACCCATGCATGTGCAGAGCTGTGGGATTCCCATATTAGCTCAGTGAACGTACTGGTGTTCAGTTTTTGGGCCTAATGTTCGAGTCTTCTAGGAGGCATAGGGTCGAGTCTCTCAAGACGGTGGCATATTTCATTTCTTTTGATGTCAAAGTTGACACGATGTGGTTGTTCACTCTTCCGTTGACTGCGCAAGCATTTACCACGAACACTTAACACGTCCTCATCCGTATATCTGTACTTTAGAGAAATAACCTTCACACCTACGTCTATTATGAGATGGGCTGTTGACTGGAGAATATATTATTTTTCACACCTTGATTGGTCGGCTCAAACATTTGTGATGCTGGCTTGTATGCCCATGTTTTATCAGCTTTAGAGCTGAGCCGTGCCATATGTCCAAGCCCTTGAATCATGTATAAATATCATGCTCTTCACATCAATTTCATTACAACCATGGCGTCTATTTTTCCATGCGTTTTTTGCTCTCGTTACGTTTCCAGCCGTATGCATGCTCTTAGCTGGAATCATCGAAAATGCGGAAAGATTTATTTATTCTCCCCCATTCACTTTAATTAATCTTGATTAGTGGCCTGAAACCTAGATAGATAATCACTCCTGGTATGGCAAACACACGGCTACATAGTCCCATTCATAATTGTGTCTAATTACCTAAATAGCTAATAATAGCATTATTATAATGGGCCTGTATAGTGCAGTACTATATATATATAAAATACGAACCTGTGATTATACGAATGCACTAGTATACGAAACTAGCATTAGATGAACAAGGGATTATACGAAATCACCTAAAACCCTTGCCTTCTTGCTTTCAACGAGATATTCTTATCTGGGTGAAATAAAACCGAGAAATTCGACGAAATTTTATCTAGATTAACTCGATGCAGGTCTGCGTTAGACGCCATTTTGTTAGATAGCTTGTCTCGCGTGGTTACAGCGACCACCTGTAACTATGGGGGGCGTGCCTAAGTAGCGTTTGCAGAAAGGTCAATTGTTTGGTCTCTAAATACTGGTGAAGTGATTGCTTGCATAGCGTAAAATGGACGGACTTTGTATGATACATTCAAATTGTAAACATTTACATGAATATGTCAGAAAGGAGCAAAATGATCTTAGCTCTTTACAAGCTAGCGGTGAAAATAACAGTCAAATATATCCTGGAATTTCATAAGAATTGTGTCAAACATTACAACACAATAGTCAAATATATCCTGGAATTTCATAAGAATTGTGTCAAATATTACAACACAATGAAACTAAATGACACATTTCCAGAGTTTTCAGTTAGAAATTGGAAAAACAGATTAATGAATTATCGTCGGCTACAATTATTTGAACTATTTATAGCATTTATTTTACCCAGCATGCAAAGAGTCAATTTAACATTTACTAGAACACTTGGAAGTTGTAACCAAGAAAATAAGCTAAGCACTCTACATACAGATAGTTAACCCATTCAACACCAAGTAACTGACATGGACTGGTCCATGATATTTTTAGACCAATAAATTAATAACAAAATTACATTTGGATCAGTTCATTTATCAAAATGGGTAAAAAAAATTCTAAAAATAGTTATATTACTTGAAAAAAGTGCAAATCCTGATGAGACGGCTCGTCACGAGCCGGCTCATCTGGATCTACACTTTTTTGTAAGCCAATTTAGAGGTCTGTGGTGTTGAAAGGGTTAAACACAATTTACACACGCACACACACGTTTATGCAGAATAACCGCCCACATCTAGGTCATGTTGTCGTCATTGATGTCTGATACTTGTTAAGACTCTGGTGATGGCAGCATTTTTAACCCATAACCTGCTAACCATGACTAGTCGCTTTTGCAAACGGCATAGAGCCAGATCATACTCTATGTTGTTTGCTATTTGGATAGTGGAGCTAAAACACTTATCTGAATAGTAAATAACATAGATCCTGATCAGAGGCGGCGCTACACATTCCGTTTAATTTATTCAGCAGGTTAAGGGTTAACTTGATAAAGGCGGGTCATCCTGCTTAAATGCTGGCTACTAGTGTGTGTGTACATTGATTATGTTACAGAATACAAACGCTGGCTACCAGCATGTGTGTACATTGATTATGTTACAGAATACAAACGCTGGCTACCAGTGTGTGTGTACATTGATTGTGTTACGGAATACAAACGCTGGCTACCAGCATGTGTGTACATTGATTATGTTACACAATACAAACGCTGGCTACCAGTGTGTGTGTACATTGATTATGTTACACAATACAAACGCTGGCTACCAGTGTGTGTGTACATTGATTATGTTACACAATACAAACGCTGGCTACCAGTGTGTGTGTACATTGATTATGTTACACAATACAAATGCTGGCTACCAGTGTGTGTGTACATTGATTATGTTACACAATACAAATGCTGGCTACCAGTGTGTGTGTACATTGATTATGTTACACAATACAAATGCTGGCTACCAGCATGTGTGTACATTGATTATGTTACAGAATACAAACGCTGGCTACCAGTGTGTGTGTACATTGATTATGTTACACAATACAAACGCTGGCTACCAGTGTGTGTGTACATTGATTATGTTACACAATACAAACGCTGGCTACCAGTGTGTGTGTACATTGATTATGTTACACAATACAAACGCTGGCTACCAGCATGTGTGTACATTGATTATGTTACACAATACAAACGCTGGCTACCAGCATGTGTGTACATTGATTATGTTACACAATACAAACGCTGGCTACCAGTGTGTGTGTACATTGATTATTTTACAGAATAAATAAATAGTTCATACAAATTTATTTTAGCTCGATTGCGTAACAAGTTTTTACAACACTAGATTCATCACTCTCGAGACATCATTCCTGATGGAATCCATTGCCATGAGGGAGAGAGAAGAGGCAACGTGGAATTTAAGTGCCTTACCCAAGGGCACAATCGTAACAGCTACAGCTGGGCGCAAACTATGGGCCTTCCACACCTGAAGAGATATAGTGTGCCACTGCGCTATCACGACTTCCAACTATAACTTAATACATTGATTGTAACATTTTGCACTTGTTTGTGTGCCCTATACATGTTTATAAACACACATAAAAAGCACTTAACATCAATAAATAATATTTCTGTGCCTAGAAACATTCCTCTATATACACTTTGCTTAATGACAGCGTGATTAAAATACGTGCACTGTATAAACGTATCACAGAGAGATTATAAAATCCATTAACAATACACGTTTCTTTCCCCAAACATTCCATTTACCGTATCACATTCCGACACCGTTACAAAATCACTTCCTCAATGTCATCGCTCAAATCATCAATGGCATTTATGGTCGGTCGTGTGTGAAATGCCATTGTCTGTTTTTGTTTTCGTGGCGCCGACATGTTAGACCGGACTTGAGACTTGTGCAACTCCTCATCATTCACAAACGCACTACCGCCACCAAATAACGTAGCTGAATTTTCACGTTTTGTTCTCAAGTTTTGCTTACTATTTGATGGTCCATCTTCATCCCATGGGAATGCACCCTTCGACTCAGTTGGTTTCTTTGCAGCAGGTGGCTTAGGAGTTGCAAATATGTCATTATGTTTTGGGGTACCGTCATTAGAACCAAATAAGTCGTCCATTAACTTGGACTTTTGAACCGGTTTCTTCACAGATGTTTTCGAATCATCATTATCATCATCATCAAATAATGAGTATGATTTCGTTGCTGCAGTTGAATTTGCTCCACCGCGTTTAGAAGCATATGATGGATTATAGCCCCCAGTTTCAATAGTGTCAATGTCCCTACGACCTTGACTTGCCCCCTGACCTTTACCCACAGTGAAGCTAAAATTTGAACTATCTTCTTTCCGTGCAGGTTTTCCTTTATGCAAGTTTTCTATTGGTTGGGAGAAGGTGTAACTCTTTTTGCTGGCCATCGAGTCCTGACTGTCTTCCTTAGGCTCTGTTACAAAGAATGGATCATTAGTAAAGTTATCCTTTTTCTTATCCTTCTTATCCTTCTTCTGACCGCCTTCGTCAATTTCTCTCAACTTTTGCAGGATATCATCTTTCTTCTTTCTTTCTGCTTGTACTGACACATCATCCTCGAATAGTTTACGCTCCTCTGCAGCACGTCGTTCCTGTTCCTGTCTTTCCCGCTCCCTCCTTTCTCTTTCATCCCTTTCTCGCTTCTCCCTCGTCTTCCTTTCCCTTTCTTCGCGCTCTTTTTTCTCTCTCTCCCTTTGTTGTCTATCCTCTGCTTCTCGCTTCATTCTTTCTCTCTCCTGTCTCATTCTACGATCGTCGGCCTCACGTTCTGCTTGGGCGTTTATTTCGCGGTCCCGTTCCTCGTATTCTTGTCGTTCTGTTGCCTCTTGCTGCCTCCATTCTTCCTCCTGTATATCCTGTTCCTCCTGCTGCTTGCGTAGCTCCTTCTCTTTTTTGATCTTGTCATGTTGCTAAAAACATAGAAATCACTGATTACAACAGGAAATCATCGCTATCTAAATCATTGAATATAACAGGACAGTACCGGAACACGACAATACCTATATACAGGACAGTATCGGAATATAACAGGATAGTACTGAATATAACAGGATAGTACCAGAATATAACAGGATAGTACCAGAATATAACAGGATAGTACCAGAATATAACAGGACAGTGCATGAATATAACAGAACAGTATCGGAATATAACAGGATGGTACTGGTATATAACAGGACAATATCATAATATAACAGGACAGTACCGGAACATGACAATACCTGTATACAGGACAGTATGGGAATATAACAGGATGGTATTGATATACAACAGGACAGTATTGATATACAACAGGAGAGTACTGATATAAAACAGAACAATACTGATATACAACAAAACAGTACTGATATACAACAGGACAGTACTGATATACAACAGAACAGTACTGATATACAACAGAACAGTACTAATATACAACAGGACAGTACTTATATACAACAGGACAGTACTGATATACAACAGAACAGTACTGATATACAACAGGACAGTACTAATATACAACAGAACAGTACTGATATACAACAGGACAGTACTGACATACAAAAGAACAGTACTGATATACAACAGGACAGTACTGATATACAACAGGACAGTACTGATATACAACAGGACAGTACTGACATACAAAAGAACAGTACTGATATACAACAGGACAGTACTGATATACAACAGAACAGTACTGACATACAACAGGACAGTACTGACATACAAAAGAACAGTACTGATATACAACAGGACAGTACTGATATACAACAGGATAGTACTGATATACAACAGGACAGTACTGACATACAAAAGAACAGTACTGATATACAACAGGACAGTACTGATATACAACAGAACAGTACTGGCCAAAACCTGGAAATTCAACCCCTACCAACTTTTTGTAGAATTCTACTGTTAATGGATTTTAGATGTACTGGGGTGGGAGTAGAATTTCCAGAGTCTGTCACCTGGGAAATACTCCCCCAACCACTCTATATACATACATGTACAGAAGTACAGGGGTGGGGAGTACAATTTCCAGGGTCAGCCTGCTGGGGAATACTCACCTCCCCACTCTATATACATAAACGTATAGATGTACAGTGGTGGGGGGGGTGCAATTTCCAGGAGGGGGAATATTTCCTAGGCTTTAGTCTACAACAAAAACATTCAGGGAGGGGGAGATTTCCTGTTACACCGGTATATAACAGTACATATTATCGGAATAAAACATGACAGTATCGGAATATAACAGGACAGTGTCAATATATAAACAACTGAATATAACAGGACAGTGCTGATATATAAATCACTGAATATAACAGGACAGTGCTGATATATAAATCACTGAATATAACAGGACAGTGCTAATATATAAATCACTGAATATAACAGGACAGTGCCGATATATAACCCACTGAATATAACAGGACAGTGCTGATATATAACCCACTGAATATAACAGGACAGTGCTGATATATAAATCACTGAATATAACAGGACAGTGCTGATATATAAATCACTGAATATAACAGGACAGTGCTGATATATAACCCACTGAATTAACAGGACAGTGCTGATATATAAATCACTGAATATAACAGGACAGTGCTGATATATAAATCACTGAATATAACAGGACAGTGCTGATATATAAATCACTGAATATAACAGGACAGTGCTGATATATAAATCACTGAATATAACAGGACAGTGCTGATATATAAACCACTGAATATAACAGGACAGTACCGGAATATAGCGGGACATTACGGGTACATGTATATAACAGGACAGTACTGGAATATAGCGGGACATTATAGGTATATAACAGGACAGTACAGGAATATAGCGGGGCATTACAGGTATATAACAGGACAATATGGGAATATAGCGGGACATTACAGGTATATAACAGGACAGTAATGGAATATAGCGGGACATTATAGGTATATAACAGGACAGTACAGGAATATAGCGGGACATTACAGGTATATAACAGGACAATATGGGAATATAGCGGGACATTACAGGTATATAACAGGACAGTAATGGAATATAGCAGGACATTACAGGTATATAACAGGACAGTAATGGAATATAGTGGGACATTATAGGTATATAACAGGACAGTACAGGAATATAGCGGGACATTACAGGTATATAACAGGACAATATGGGAATATAGCGGGACATTACAGGTATATAACAGGACACTATGGGAATATAGCGGGACATTACAGGTATATAACAGGACAATATGGGAATATAGCGGGGCATTACAGGTATATAACAGGGCAATATGGGAATATAGCGGGACATTACAGGTATATAACAGGACAATATGGAAATATAGCGGGACATTACAGGTATATAACAGGACAATATGGAAATATAGCGGGACATTACAGGTATATAACAGGGCAATATGGGAATATAGCGGGACATTACAGGTATACAACAGGACAGTAATAGAATATAGTGGGACATTATAGGTATATAACAGGACAGTAATGGAATATAGCGGGACATTACAGGTATATAACAGGACAGTACAGGAATATAGTGGGACATTACAGGTATATAACAGGACAGTACAGGAATATAGCGGGACATTACAGGTATATAACAGGACAGTACTTGAATATAGCGGGACATTACAGGTATATAACAGGACAGTACAGGAATATAGCAGGACATTACAGGTATATAACAGGACAGTACAGGAATATAGCGGGACATTACAGGTATATAACAGGACAGTACAGGAATATAGCGGGACATTACAGGTATATAACAGGGCAATATGGGAATATAGCAGGACAGTACAGGAATATAGCAGGACATTACAGGTATATAACAGGACAGTACAGGAATATAGCAGGACATTACAGGTATATAACAGGACAGTACAGGAATATAGCAGGACATTACAGGTATATAACAGGACAGTACAGGAATATAGCGGGATATTACAGGTATATAACAGGACAGTACAGGAATATAGCAGGACATTACAGGTATATAACAGGACAGTACAGGAATATAGCGGGATATTACAGGTATATAACAGGACAGTACAGGAATATAGCAGGACATTACAGGTATATAACAGGACAGTACAGGAATATAGCGGGATATTACAGGTATATAACAGGACAGTACAGGAATATAGCAGGACATTACAGGTATATAACAGGACAGTACAGGAATATAGCGGGATATTACAGGTATATAACAGGACAGTACAGGAATATAGCAGGACATTACAGGTATATAACAGGACAGTACAGGAATATAGCGGGATATTACAGGTATATAACAGGACAGTACAGGAATATAGCAGGACATTACAGGTATATAACAGGACAGTACAGGAATATAGCGGGATATTACAGGTATATAACAGGACAGTACAGGAATATAGCAGGACATTACAGGTATATAACAGGGCAATATGGGAATATAGTGGGACATTACAGGTATATAACAGGGCAATATGGGAATATAGTGGGACATTACAGGTATATAACAGGGCAATATGGGAATATAGTGGGACATTACAGGTATATAACAGGGCAATATGGGAATATAGTGGGACATTACAGGTATATAACAGGGCAATATGGGAATATAGTGGGACATTACAGGTATATAACAGGGCAATATGGGAATATAGTGGGACATTACAGGTATATAACAGGGCAATATGGGAATATAGTGGGACATTACAGGTATATAACAGGGCAATATGGGAATATAGTGGGACATTACAGGTATATAACAGGGCAATATGGGAATATAGTGGGACATTACAGGTATATAACAGGGCAATATGGGAATATAGTGGGACATTACAGGTATATAACAGGGCAATATGGGAATATAGTGGGACATTACAGGTATATAACAGGGCAATATGGGAATATAGTGGGACATTACAGGTATATAACAGGGCAATATGGGAATATAGTGGGACATTACAGGTATATAACAGGACAGTATGTAAATCAGGTATTAAATATTAGTTTTCTTCAAATCATTCTTAAAATTGGTATGGAACATTACAACAATAATACTTGATTGATATAACAGCATACATTCTATATACCAGGTATATTAACCCATTCAACCCCAAGTAACTGGCATGGACTGGTGCAGGATATTTTTAGACCAATAAATTAATAAGAAAAATTACCTTTGGACCAGTTCATTTATCAAAATGGGTAATTTTATCTAAAAATAGTAATAATTGTTACTGGCAAAAAGTGCAGATCCTGATGAGACGGCTCGTCACGAGCCGGCTCATCTGGATCTACACTTTTTGTAAGTCTATTTAGAGGCCAGTAGTGTTGAAAGGGTTAAATCCTGTTATTAAGATTTTATGGAATAAGTGCACATTTAACTTAACTCAAATATTTACTACATGCAACAAGTGGAGAGAAATTCAATGAGCTTTTAGCTTTCATTTCAATTCACTTGTATTTATTGTGTACATAATTATTTGTTGTAAATTATGTTATATAATGTCGGATAAATATGTTTAAACCCAGTGAACTACAAACAGATGTTCCCAGATTATTGCAGAAAAATATATAAATTGGTTGTTGTTATTGATTAATTTCCATGACAACAGTGCTGTAAATGTATAACTGTAACTGTTTATAATTAGTATAGTTGGTAGTTAGTTGTAATGAAGTCACTGATTGCCTGATAATTATGCCATTATGTTACATGCTGGATCTTCGGTAATACTGACTGATGTGTGTGTGTGTGACAGGGATGTGTGTGACAGGGGTGTGTGTGTGTGACATGTGTGTGTGACAGGGGTGTATGTGACAGGGGTGTGTGTGACAGGGGTATGTGTGATGGGTGTGTGTGACAGGTATGTGTGACAGGAGTGTGTGTGACAGGAGTGTGTGTGACAGGGGTGTGTGTGTGACAGGGGGTGTGTGTGACAGGGGTGTGTGT